>KZ651127.1:915853-955463 GCA_001010745.2 Gerris buenoi
ATATATATATATATTTATATATGTATATATATGAGTGTGTAGTGTGTACGTTGTATTGAATATGTGTAATTTTATTATTTGAATTAGTTTTTTATTTTTGATTAACTTAGGCAATTTTTTAGTTTTTCTTTTTTAAATTAAAAGTCTTCTATGAGTTATACATTTATTTATCAATGTAGCCTATTTATTACATTTAATGTATCATTTATTCATTCGAAGAAGTTTAATGTAAGCAGTTTAAAATTTTTAGATAGTCCCGTTTAATATAACCCTGGTGTATGTCTTGCGAGACATAATTTTTACCGCGTTTATTTTAAGCTTATTTTAAGTTATTTATTATTATTATTATATTATTATTATTATTATATTATTATTATTTAATTTAAGCTTATTTTAAGTTTATTTTAAGCTGTTAACTGAACCCTCAATGCATGGCTTTTGAGATGGTTGGTATTTTTCCTTTGTTCCTACCAATGATACAGACGAAAATTAAGTAGTTATAAGGAAGTAGGAATTTTACTTTCGACATTACCAAAGATAAAATAAGCTATGTGCTCTTTTCTATAAACGATCTAGTTATATGTCTTTCATTTCCAAAGTTCTTTTAATAAGAAATCCGATGTAGACATCAGGGAAAGTATTTGGTTCCGTGTCTGTATGTCTGGCTGTTGTTAAATTTTTTTGCAAACCAACGTATCTCAAAAACAATTTATCCGATATTAATGAAATTTGGATGGTTGGCCATAATAATCTATTGTTGGACCCATATAAGTTCTAACCTTCTGCACTTATATATGTTTTTTCTATGCTATTTTATTTTTTTTTCAAATTTACTTTCCAAACGGCTAATATATTTAGAACTAAATTCGTATTTCCTTATTCATATTTTATACTGATATACAGTGACATAGTTTATACTGACATGAATAAATGTATGTATATTTGACTACTTTACTTACAGCATTTCCAACATTTCTCCATAAAATTTCAAGAATTAGAAAACTTAAAAGTTGAACTTTGAATCTCTTCATTTTCTCTCCGTTGCTCGACTCGAACTAGGATAATAATTCAACAAATTCTTCTTTTTGACTTCTCCTATTCCTCTGATAAACCTTTATAGCAAATTTATTTAAATCCATTAAGTTGTTAAAAAATATCTTTCGAATAAAAATATAAAAAAATACATTTAAAATTATTAAAATGAGATAAAACTTATTGTTTTTTCTGTATTATAGCTTCTCGATTTACCATGATTAATTTCAGACAATTAAGCCTTTTCTTATTTTCATTCTGAACATGATCATTAGTTAGGGTTATTGTGATATGGGGATAATATATATGTGTGTGCTTGTAATCACTTTTTGAATTAAGCCTTATCATATTACGTCATGAATTCATGATCTATTGTATAGTTAATTCCTTTGTGAGATACGAATTATTAGTTTGTAATTTATAGTCTTAGTTAAAGAAATTAAATTAAATCTTTTTGTATGAACACGTGAAAAGTGTTCTGTTCTCTAAACTATCAAAAATATTTAATTTGGTATATAAACTAGTGATGCGGCTAATAACTAAGAACTCTAGTGGAATTTTGATGATTTAAAATATCAAAAGTTGTACAGACTGACAGACAGACTTTTTTTTCCACGGTTTTTATTTTTTTACATTGGTTTCATAGAAAATTTCATTCTCACATCATGATCACAATACATCAGTTACCTTTGATATGTACACATAGTTAATTGAAAGTAACACGCAGATAGCCCCAAATTAATTTCAATCGTCTGCGGTCTTCAACTTTTGCTGAAATTGATACTTTTATTCATGTAGAAAATTAAAACAATTTTGACAGATTAAAAAACCGGGGGAAACAATTAAACAAATTAGACAATAAAAGCTTGTAAATACATTAAATCAATAAAGTATGTGTTAGGATGTGAGGAAGCTATGTGACACACCAATTAGCAGTCAATTTCTTAAATTATTTACTTAATAGATTGATTTAAAGATTTTCCACGATAAGATGAAGTTTAAGTCCTATCAAGACTCAATTTTACATACACTGATATGTTTGCATTACATTTTATTTGGCGGATTTTATTTTTTTAAGTATCATAATGCAAATTCTATATTATTTAAGTATGATAACTACTTATATACAATGTAAAGAGGACATGAGATGATTTCGATATAAAAAAAGTTATTTTTTTTGAAAATAAGAAAAATAGAGGACTAAGCTGTTATTTCTTTTGGAGGAAAAAAGAAAAAAAAATCTCGCCCGTAAGGTAAATGTTATTTGAACGTAGGGAGTGGTCCTGTTATCAGGTGATTCTGGGCCAGCGAGTTCCTGAGACTTGGGTTCCCACACAGACTTCTTCCCGCCATTTCAGCCGCACGCTTCATTACTTTTAGGCGGGAAGATTTTGCCCGCTATTTCAACCGTGCTTTCCAAAAGAGGACCTTTTATAACCTTATTGCCAACTTCTCATATCGTACGGATTCTTTTTTATCTTTTTCTTTCTCTCAAACATTATCTTCTTTTATGTTCCCACTTATGTAATATTGGCCCTTGAAAAGACCATTTTAATAAATGCATATTTTCACACTTTTTTTGTGGAAAGCAAACTTAAGATAACGTAAAATTTTATTTTTACCTTATTGCTATTGTATATATCATTCTCTTGCTTCAAAATAATATATTTTAATAGCTAAATGTTTACTCTTACTGCAATAGTATAAGACTTAAAGGCAATGTGTCTGACTTACATCAAGCTAATATTTTTTGTACTATTTAGTGCCTTTGAAGAATATCTGGTCGGCTAAGTTCGTCTGCGGGACATAGATAGGCAATAGGCATTTGAAAACAACAAAAAAACGGTGGAGAGAGGCTATGTCCCACTAATTATGGTAGACAATGTGATTTTCATGATCCTGAGTACAAAGTTAGTTAGTAGACCGAAAATGATGTTGATTTGTCACTTGATAGATGATTACTTTGATTTGGAGTAATACTTCATTGTTATTTACTAATTATTTACTAACCTATCAAGTGACAAACTAAAATCAACTTGATTTCCGGTCTATTTGCTAATTTAGTACTCAAGATCATGAAAATCACATTTTCCACCTCAATTGGTAGGACATGACCGCACTCTTCACTGTCTTTCTTTTTCAATGCCTAATGCAAAGCTATGTCCTGCAGACGAATTCAGCCGACCATATATTCTTAAAAGGCACCAAAAGATTAACTTATATTATACACGCAACGAAATTCTAGCTTGATGTTAGTCACACACTTTTTTGCACGTTATCCCTTGGACTACAACCCACTATGACAGAGTACTGAAAAAATTCAATACCATAAAGATCTAATAATTTAATTTTTAAAACAACTTGTGTTTTTTTTTTTTTTTAATTTCTAATTTTCTTGCATTTAAGTTAGTCTTCATTGAAGTTAGAATTTTTTAATTTATTTTCCGATTAAGTTAAAATGCATTTAAAATATGAACTTAATAGTTTTAAAACATGTAAGTTATCTTACTTAATATTCTAACCACTTTTAAGTTTTTACTAAGTATTATTTCTCTTTGAAAATTCTTATCTTAACTTCCAATCCTACAAATGATGCTATGCGGTTTAAAATTGGCTTTCTGGGGAAAAACAAATACAATTGGTTTTAAAAGCTGGTTTTCAATTAAAACTTCTAGTAGATTCCTATGTTAATTAAAAATTATACTGTTTTTAAAATAATTTTCATTCAGAGTTCTCTAATGATTCTATGTAAATATGGAGGTAATGTAAGATTACTTTGAATCTTTAATAGACTCTTCTTTTAAATTACTTATTTGTTTTATTTGAATTGCTAATATATATTTTTTTTTAAATTACCATCATGTATTTAAATAAAATTTTATTTTTGGATAACGTTTAATTTTATCTAAATTAATCAAATTTCCATATGTTTATTAATGATAATAATAGCTCAAAGTTTTTTTTATTATAATTTAATTTTATTAATATATAGAAAGTAATATAGAGAATCTGAAAACTTGAATATTTTAAATTAAAATAGTCTTTTTAATTAAGTTAAAATTGTAAATTAGGGAAGTTTCCCATTCGTTTGCTTGACGCATTGGACATTTTCTGTTTTGTAGTATCCTCAATTCGGTATCCTCACTGTCCAATTCAAAAGTTTTTAGACATTCCATTATATCTCCTAATATGCTTTTCATGAAAGTAGAAGATAATTTATGTCTCCATCCTGATGATTTCCACTAGCATTTTTTTTTTTTTATATTTCTACTTTATTTGCGATCTTTAATAATTAACCAATTCATTAATTTTAAGACGTTCGATGTTCTCCTAATACTCATTCTATAAAGGAAGAACATACTCGTAATTTAGGCCTCCATCCTCACTATTTTCATTTGCGTTTTCTTTATTATATACCTACTCAATCGACTGTGATTTTTTCTCCTAACACTCTTTCTTTGATAGAAGAAGTTAATTAGGTCTCTACCTTGAACATTTCCATTTGTAGTGTCTTAGTTTAATATTGCATTAAAATATTCCATGTACCATGTACGCATTAAGAGACATTCTTTAAGGAGTATTTATCGTGTTTTACTTTTTGTTTCGAGTTTCTGTTAACTTCTTCTGTCATGTTCTAGTAGAGATCTAGATATATTAACTCTATATATTTTCTTAGATCCTCGCCGATACGTTTGTTATAAAAATAATTCGTTTTTGAAATATGCAGAATACCTTTTAAGCTAAATAGAACACGTACCTGAGTTACATGTTCTAAACTCAGACTGATTTTCTTTTGACTCTGGGATTTAGTTTTTTTTACGATTTTAGTTGTTTAACCTCAATCTCTTAGCAATAGCTAACACTTAAAACAAACTAGTCTATTCTGGTCTATGTATACCAAATATTTATTTTCTTACAACTTATAGTGATTTCTTTTTCTTTGTATCTTAGTTTAGTCTTCCAAGCTAACTGTTTCTAAATTATCTGTTCTAAATTTCAATATTTTTAAAGAGGATTCTTTCTGAAAAAAGAACTTCAACTTTTTACTCATTACTATAACTTACTATGTACTATTAACTTAATAAATTACTCATGATCTATAAATTATTATTACTTATACATTTTCCTAATGATAATTATGGATTAGAAAGACGGCTCTCCGCTAAATTATATTGACTTTTACCCGTCAGTGCCGTTTATTCATCAGCAACTTCTGTCTAAACTCCCGCAATGATTCTTTCTTTTATGAATTTACACTAATCTCACTTGCACTGTAGGATTGCCATTGTGCTTGAAACCTGACTTTTTACATTAAACTTACTTTTAGTGAAGATACTAAAGTTACTTTTAGTGGAGATACGTTTCTCTTTATTCCTAATGAAGTTACTATTAGTGGAGATACGTTCTCTTTATTCCAAATAAACTTATTTTAGTGGAGATACGTCTTTCTTTATTCCTAGTAAAGTTAATTTTAGTGGAGATACGTCTTAATTTTTTTCCTATAATAAAGTGGCTGCTCTGCTCGTCTAGAGAAACATTGTGTTGAAATACCTAAAATTCTTTAAAACATTTTTTGATTCCGAGCTTACGGAATCTATGTGATCGTGCAAAAGAACAAACATTTTTTAGGTCCCCGATTTCTTAAATTCCAATTCAGACATCAGGGAACATTTTTGGCTCCATGTTTGTCTGTTGGGCTATCGGTCTGTTGGTTTATCGCTTAATTTTTCATAAGTAGCTTGCAAATGGCCGAGATTAAATTTTACTGGTCTTATATTACATTGATTTGTATCATCGCACACCTATTACCCCAATTTTGAACGACTTCCCGTCTTTCAATCTTTCCCAAATTTTGCACATGGAAACAATTTAGGTGAAGAAGACAGAAACCAAAAAAAGTAAAAATAAGACCAGTTTTTAAAAATGGTATTTTTATACTAATTATTATTTCCTAAAATGTTTCTAAATTGATATAGTCCGTGATTTGAGATAGCGTGCAAAAAAGTGTCTAAAGAACATCAAGCTAGATGTAAAATATCAAAACAATTTTAAAGTCCCATTATTGTCAAATAAATTTGACAATAATAGGTTTTAATAGTATAAAATCATTAAAGTATAAAAAATAGAACGCGAGGAAGCTATGTGCCACACTAAATGGCAGAGTATTTTCCTTTACAAATCATGCTCACTATCATGATTACTCAAAACGAGGAGGAAAAAATAGGGTAAATCAATTTTGATACTCTTTTCGCTATTCAAGACGAAAAAGCACCCTTCCTAATACACCTCTTCAAAAAGAGCTCTCACTTACCATGATGAGTTTTTGGCACTAACGGAAAAAGTAAAAAGACGGTGAAAGAATGGCTGATTACCTGAAAGCACGCCATTCTCGGATCAGGGGCTCAAGAGCAACTTATTACCCCGAAAATTATTACCTGGTCACAAGCCATTTCATTTTCAACAAAAATTAACCTCAAATGATTTTTTAACTATTTAATATTATTACGACAAAAATATTTGTTAGGAAATGTTTTGTTTTCGTTTTATTTTTTTCGCGATAAAACATGCAACAGTTTATTATATAATATGAAGTTTAACAAATTGATAATTTCTATAATAATTATAAATGATAAATCATTAAATCATACCAGAGTATGGGTTAATCCCACACTTAATTCTTTCACTTAAAAAAAATATATATATTTTTTTTTAATTTTGCATTTTTTAAAACCAAATAATAAAACATGACACTTACAGATCTTCTGTTTTTCTCCTATTTAACTTATTCAATACCTTTTGGTTATTTATACTCCGCTATTTATTCAAGAAGTGCAGTAATTTAAAGTTCCAGTTGTTTTACATATTACGTTATCCTCAATCAGTTCCTTCTTTTTAGTGTAACTCTTTGAATCTGCATTTACAATTACCCTGTAAGTGCTGGAGTATCTCAGGGCAGTATCCTAGGGCTTTTCTTTACTTCGTATATACTCATATGCCCAGCATCTTTTAATAATTCTTGCAACCTGATTTAATTGAGTTTAATACATTTTTAGTTACTTTCGTCTTTTGATTCTATGGTTTGTAACTATAATCTGCTATTGTCTTACAATAATTTACTTACTCAGTGGTTTTATCACTTTATTTTTTTCCAAGAAAATTTTTCTTAACAAGTCATTTCTTTTTTATTTTATTTTTTAATATTATTTCTGTTCTTCTTTTGAATAAAAAAAAAAGCTTAAGAAACAAATTAAAACTTCTGGACTAGATCCTATAGTAGTTTCATAATTAGAATTGATTTGGAAAGACAAGAAAAAATTAAATAAAGATGGATTAGAGATAAAATAAAAATAAAAATTGAGTAGAGATGCAATGAGTGGTCGAGATAGTGTCATCTGACCTTCTAGAAGTCAAAATCTCGAGCTCTAATTGTAAGACTAGTATCAAATAATTCTCTTTTCCTTTCGACTTCACAATTATTTTTATTTCATTTGTAAAACAAATCTAATGTTTGTTAATTAAACATTCTCGAAACATTCAATGTTCGAACAGTAAAAATAAAAAAGAAATAAACGAAAAATCAAGATAGTAGGTACAAATCACTGTCAACTACCAAATACAATGTCATTAAGAAATTATCCTTCTGTTATGGAGAGACATAACAAAAAAACCTTTCCCATCACCTTTATTTGTCATGAAGACAAATCACAATAATCTATTCTTTTGTTTTTTTAAAAACTTTAAATTGAAACATAGAAAAAAAAACTTAAATAAGAGAACGAAAAACAAAAAAACAACCAAATTTAAATAATTTGAAAACTACTTCACTTCTTTCAACCATCTTATTTGTCTTCAAGTCAGAAAAAAAGAACTCGTCTTGATTTAGTTTCCACCCACAACACTTTTTCTTCTTATTTAGACTTAATAGTTTTTTTCAGTTTAAAATTCAACAGCTTAAAGAGGAAGGAAAAGAGTTTTTTGTTTTTGCTTTTTTTTAAACAAACTGTCGGTGATTTTGTATTCTTTTGTTCTCGTCCAGAAGTTGCTTTTTTTTTTTTGGAAATCGGAAGGCAAATGAGTAAGAGTGGTGAAGACGCGAATCTTTTCTTCTTGTTCATTTCTTGGAGTCGTATTTATTTTTATATATTTTTTTTATTTTGTTCTTTTAGCCATCTTCTTTTTTTTTTTTTTTTTTTTTTTTTCGTCGNACACATAAAGCACTTTGCTATTGACACATAAAGCACTTTGCTATTGACACATAAAGCACTTTGCTATTGACACATAAAGCACTTTGCTATTGACACATAAAGCACTTTGCTATTGACACATAAAGCACTTTGCTATTGACACATAAAGCACTTTGCTATTGACACATAAAGCACTTTGCTATTGACACATAAAGCACTTTGCTATTGACACATAAAGCACTTTGCTATTGACACATAAAGCACTTTGCTATTGACACATAAAGCACTTTGCTATTGACACATAAAGCACTTTGCTATTGACACATAAAGCACTTTGCTATTGACACATAAAGCACTTTGCTATTGACACATAAAGCACTTTGCTATTGACACATAAAGCACTTTGCTATTGACACATAAAGCACTTTGCTATTGACACATAAAGCACTTTGCTATTGACACATAAAGCACTTTGCTATTGACACATAAAGCACTTTGCTATTGACACATAAAGCACTTTGCTATTGACACATAAAGCACTTTGCTATTGACACATAAAGCACTTTGCTATTGACACATAAAGCACTTTGCTATTGACACATAAAGCACTTTGCTATTGACACATAAAGCACTTTGCTATTGACACATAAAGCACTTTGCTATTGACACATAAAGCACTTTGCTATTGACACATAAAGCACTTTGCTATTGACACATAAAGCACTTTGCTATTGACACATAAAGCACTTTGCTATTGACACATAAAGCACTTTGCTATTGACACATAAAGCACTTTGCTATTGACACATAAAGCACTTTGCTATTGACACATAAAGCACTTTGCTATTGACACATAAAGCACTTTGCTATTGACACATAAAGCACTTTGCTATTGACACATAAAGCACTTTGCTATTGACACATAAAGCACTTTGCTATTGACACATAAAGCACTTTGCTATTGACACATAAAGCACTTTGCTATTGACACATAAAGCACTTTGCTATTGACACATAAAGCACTTTGCTATTGACACATAAAGCACTTTGCTATTGACACATAAAGCACTTTGCTATTGACACATAAAGCACTTTGCTATTGACACATAAAGCACTTTGCTATTGACACATAAAGCACTTTGCTATTGACACATAAAGCACTTTGCTATTGACACATAAAGCACTTTGCTATTGACACATAAAGCACTTTGCTATTGACACATAAAGCACTTTGCTATTGACACATAAAGCACTTTGCTATTGACACATAAAGCACTTTGCTATTGACACATAAAGCACTTTGCTATTGACACATAAAGCACTTTGCTATTGACACATAAAGCACTTTGCTATTGACACATAAAGCACTTTGCTATTGACACATAAAGCACTTTGCTATTGACACATAAAGCACTTTGCTATTGACACATAAAGCACTTTGCTATTGACACATAAAGCACTTTGCTATTGACACATAAAGCACTTTGCTATTGACACATAAAGCACTTTGCTATTGACACATAAAGCACTTTGCTATTGACACATAAAGCACTTTGCTATTGACACATAAAGCACTTTGCTATTGACACATAAAGCACTTTGCTATTGACACATAAAGCACTTTGCTATTGACACATAAAGCACTTTGCTATTGACACATAAAGCACTTTGCTATTGACACATAAAGCACTTTGCTATTGACACATAAAGCACTTTGCTATTGACACATAAAGCACTTTGCTATTGACACATAAAGCACTTTGCTATTGACACATAAAGCACTTTGCTATTGACACATAAAGCACTTTGCTATTGACACATAAAGCACTTTGCTATTGACACATAAAGCACTTTGCTATTGACACATAAAGCACTTTGCTATTGACACATAAAGCACTTTGCTATTGACACATAAAGCACTTTGCTATTGACACATAAAGCACTTTGCTATTGACACATAAAGCACTTTGCTATTGACACATAAAGCACTTTGCTATTGACACATAAAGCACTTTGCTATTGACACATAAAGCACTTTGCTATTGACACATAAAGCACTTTGCTATTGACACATAAAGCACTTTGCTATTGACACATAAAGCACTTTGCTATTGACACATAAAGCACTTTGCTATTGACACATAAAGCACTTTTCTGTTGACACATAAAGTGACACTTGATAAGTTCTAAGTTATTTTACATCTTAAGTTTTGTATCCTTGACCGATGTCCTTGGATACAGATGAGTCCTTGTTTTCTAAAGAAAGACATTCCGTCGATCAGGATGTCAGACACCGTCTAGAGGCCTACTCACCGTCATTAGTATTCTTAGCAGCGTTTCCTCCTCACTCAGGTACTTCAACATTCAAGTCCTACCTGAATAAACAACTTGATGAGCACTGTATTCAACTTTCAACAAACAATAACATCTACTCCCTTTTCATAAGCGGTTCTCTGTCGGCAACTCTTAATAATTTTAATATTTTTTTCTCCCTATTTCTTTTTCAAGCTCGTCTTTTTTCTCATTCGTCATTGGTATTCTTTATGGTTCGGAAATACCTTTTATTATCATTATTGCATTGTTATTTTATGAGCTATCAAAAAGCCCATTGTTTTTCTTTTTCTCCTTGAAATATGTATTTGAAATAAATTAAAAAGAATGTAAAGATTGAAGATTCTATTTTAAGCTACTCTTGGTTTATCGACGTAATATTTTTTTATATATTTTATTACTCGAAGTATAAACACTTTACATTTATGATAATTATATTCACTGTTTTTAAAATGTTCTTATGACTTAACTAAACTAAAGAAAGATTTCATTGCAAATGTACTTCTGTTAATTCCGAAGTTATGGTTGCCGACAGTTTTAATGAATGTGCAGATTCAATGTATCATTTTATCAATGACATCATTTTTTCGTCTTAAGTCCTTCAAAAATGTATCCTATTTGCTTACAAATGGGTTAAATTTCAGACCGATAAGAGACCAAAAATTTTCCACGATGTCTGAAACTGATTTCTGTCTGGGATTTTTGGTTATTTTCTGTTATCCCACCCCCCTCACTCCCCCTACCGGGCATTTTTTCGCATGTACAGGGTTGTACCCTTCAATATTTATGAAGCATTAAGATTTTCTACTTCTGTCTAGTCCACAAAAACCTTAAAAACCCCAACCCAGTTTTTTTAAAACCACCAAACTAACCCAGTTTTGTTAAAAAAAAAGCTTTTCTATTAAATGCTTAATTAATTTGAATAACAAACAGGGGTAATTCATTAATTATAAGCTCTTATTTTTTTAATGAACCTTATTAGTTTTCCGTCTAATTTACTTAACAATGTGTAATTACAGAGTAATTGAAAGTCAATTCTAATAATTTGTTTTACCCTCTTGATCTTGTTTACATGACCTTATTTTTAGTTCGTTTTTGTTCTGTCTATTCTATGTTTTCTGTATTTTCTCATTCCATTTATCTTAATTAACGATTTATTTTCTCTCTTTGGATACTATAGATTGCATCAGATGATTATGAGCTATTAACAAGAAGTCTACACTTCTCTTTCTTGCTCCCTCCGTGTTACTACAACTAAAAAACAAACTTGAGTTTAATTAATTAATGGTTTTTTTTTTCCCCCTCTCCTTCTTCTTATGAAAGTTATAAGACACAAGAGGATGTTTGGACTATTTTATCAAGAGTATCGTAAATAAAACGATAAATCAATTTGTTTATTGTCCCTTTTTAAATATTGAATGAACTATTATTTTCTTTATATTAATAATGAACAATTATGACTATAGAAATTAATAAAAAGTAATAAAACAATATTGTCACCACAATTTTTATATTATAAAACATACGTGTTGGGACATTTATATCATCTTCTATATAAGTGTTAGCATAGCGAGTGAAAGATTACTACGCTATATTACTTTACAAGCTTTAATAACTTAAAATAACAGTGCAAGTAAGGGTAAAATAGGGCTATAGAATGATTAAGGAACCCAAGGTAAGGGATTTAGAGTAGAGACAGTTAGTAGAGAATCATTTTTCATCTGCTTAAAGTTAACCAATAATATCCTATTTTACTATACTTAAATTATGTGTACCTTAAAACTAATAAACATTATTTTACAAAATTAGTTTGTTATAGATTTTACAAGGGCAGAGTGGATAAGATTAGATAATTCGTTGAAACATCAATCATTCAATCTACTATATAAATCATCAATCAATCATTCTTTAGCCCTATTTTACCCCTACTTTGTTTTGATCTGTTATTTTGAGTCATAAAAGCTTGTAAAATAATATAGCTTAGTAGTCTTTGACTTGCTTTATAATATAAAATTGTGGTTACAATATTATTATGTTACTTTTTAAACCTCTTTAGTCATAATTATGAAGTGGTGCCACAAAATCTCACTAATCATTCAATAATGGACAAGTTAAAAATTAAAATGTTAAAAAAAGGTGTTTTTTTGATTTGACAATTACAAAAAAAACACGCCTTTTTGCATTAGCTTGCACTCTAGCACTTAAATTAAGATCTGCAAGTTGGGAATTATGATTTTCTTTACCAGTGTTATTTCTATAGATTTTTCTTATTCCGGAGTAGTTCAATAGTTTGAGCTCTCGCCCTTTAATATAAACTGATTCAATTACCATGGCAGGGGATTCCCAGCATTTCAATTTTATTATTTTCGAAAAACGACGTTATTCATCTTTACAACGAACATATCTATGATATGTTCGTGATATGTTGTCAATATTATCAATGATATGTTGTATTATTATTTTTTTATTTTTTATTTTTTAAAAAAGAATAAAATCTCTAATACATACTTTTATAGTAGTAATTTGTATTATTACCTTGCTCTATAAATCTTTTGATGTGTCGGATTTTCTTCAAAATAATCCTTAAACTAATTTAAGCAGCACGTGTCTTTTCATCCTTTTATTATACACGAACAGCTGTCTCTTTCAATATTTTACTTCGTGTCACATTTGGAAGCACGCATAATAAAACTCTCTTTTACTGTAATATAAATTTAATTCTATTAGTGTTACTCATTTCAATCTTTACTAAAGATTTCAAAGATTGGTTAAATTGAATATATTTCTGAGATTGCCTTTTCTGAGACCCCCTCATAACAAAACTTTTGTTTAAGTGATCTGCAATCGCTGAAATTATCTACAATTTATTAACAACTGGACGCTGTCATCATTAGTCCTGAAAAAATTAAAGTTGGAAGAATTACGAGAATAGCAGTACAAATACAATAAAACTCTCCAAAGTTTAAATTTTGAGGAAGGATAGCAATTCTTCTAACATAATTCAATATCTTTCTTTCCTCTTTTCTTATTTGTTGAGATAGAGTTTCTCACTATACCTATACCTATCTTACTAACTTAGAGAGTCTCTTAATACTCTACCATCAATCCTAGCTATTCCTGGTCCGCTGTTATCAATTGTCATGATCAATTTCTTGTGTCTTAATTACTTTGAGAGTCTCCCAATGCTCTATCCTAAATCATTGCTATTCCTGCTGCCCTGTTATCAATTGTTAAGAGACTATTTCTTGTATCTTACTTACTTTGAGAGTTTCCCAATGCTCTATCCTAAATCCTAGCTATTCCTGCTCCCCTGTTATTAATTGTCAAGATACTATTTCCTGTATCTTACTTACTTTGAGAGTCTCCCAATGTTCTATCCTAAATCCTAGCTATTCCTGCTCCTCTTTTCTCAATTATCCATAGACTGTTTCTTGTGTCTTACTTACTTTGAGAGTCTTCCAATGTTACTACATATATCAACATCCTAGCTATTCCTGCTCCCCTGTTATCAATTGTGAAGAGACCATTTCTTGTATCTTACTAACTTGGAAAATCTCTTAATTCTCTATTCTAAATCCTAGCTATTCCTACTTCACTTTTATTAATTGTAGAAAGGGTTTTGAGGTTTTTTCTTTTGTAAGGCTAGGCGCACACTTGAGACAAAACAGTCTGCAGACTATCTGAGGCTGTCTCCGGAGACTGTCTCCCGGTGCAAAAGATTGTTAGAGGGCGATAGTTTTGTCGCCCTCCAACGATCTTTTCGTCTCCACAGACGTGTTTTGTCTACAGTGTGCGCCTAGCCTAAGAGGGCCTTAAGAGTTTCTCAGTGTTTGATGATGAAGTTCAAAGATATCGTCTGCAATAAATTTATCCCTTCATCCATCATCTATCTTCGACACCGCTGGCATGTAATTTTAGTGGGAGAACGACAGAGTATTATTTATACCGCACCTTGGTCAATTGAAAAAAAGGTTTGCTTTATTTTATTAAATACGAAAATTTTAGTTTTTGTAAATGATTTATTTCTCTAACGTTGGATATTACATATTTTTTAAATTTCTAATAACGTACAACTGCTATATTTATGGTGTTAATAAATAATTTTACTTTTGATCTTCCATTTTAAGAACTGACATTACAAATATAAGAATTTTATTCTCTACTTTTCTCCGAAACTAATTTTCCAGAGTTGAAAAACACTTAATTTTTGAATAGACAATTACCTCTTGTTTTATTCTCACAGTTATTCTGTTCTTTTTACACCAATTTTTATTATTACATACCGCTACTATAGATAATATGGCGCCGTGTTCATGTTAGTTTTTGTTGGAAATACGAAAAAACAACTAATTTCGCTCACATTACATCTATTAATTAATTGAAATGTTTTGTAAATAACTTGTTTTTTGGTCTTTTATACAAACATTGGACATTGTGTATGAGTAATAAATGTTTCTTGAGTTACAACTGTTGAACTTATAATGATAGGGGTTAGAATGGAGGGGAAGATATCAGTCAGTGTAGTTAATTGGTTCAATAGAACATGTCATGAGATTGTGTCTCGTTTTCTAAACATGCTCGCGCCTAGCTGTCTCTCTTCCGCTTCATACCAACTGACAGCGAGAATAACGTGTAACGTCGAGATGTTTTAATAGAAATATGACATTTTAATTTAAACATACTAAGAGTATGTTATTCGAAAAAGAACATTAGTCATTATCACTGTAATTGATTGAATAAAATCTAATCTATGCTTGAATTTTTTAAGTTAAAATTAGATTTGTTTTTTGACGTCAGGATCTGCAATTGTTTAGCGTTGATATAAAAGATTATTTATATCTTATATCATTAAAAATTATTACTTTGCGTAGAAATACGCAAGTTCTTCCTTCATTTTCTTCCTTCACAAAAGAATTGAGAATAATAAATTTAGATCTTTCGGATGAGTCTATGCAAGATATTGTAAGATATGATTGTTGGGATTCTCTGATGATAAGACCTAAGACCTTATGATAACCCTTTAGTAGTCCAGGAGGTAGAGTGCAAAAAAAATTAGGGACTAACATCAAGCTAGAATTTTGTGTAGAAGTTACTCATTTAGTGCCTTTTATAAAATTATATTGTCTACTAAATTCGTCTACGAGACATAGCTTAACAATATAAATTTGAAAAATAAAAAAAAAACGGTGGAGAGCAGCCATGTTCCGCCCATTTTGATGGACAATGTGACTTAAGTGACTTTCGTAATCCTTAGTACAAAATTAGATGATTGACTAAAAGTCAAGTTGATTTTTGATAGTTTAGTTATTCCAATACTACTCAAAATCAAGTAGCCACCTATTAAGTGACAAACTAACATCAACTTGATTTAAATGAGTGGGACATGGCCGCTCTCCACTTTTTTTTTTTTTTTTTTTTTTTGTTTCAAATGCCTATTTCCAAGCCTATTGTCCACTTATTCTGAAATTGCCCCAAAATATTAACTTGTACACAAAATTCTAGCTTGATGTTTGTCAGACATTTTTTTTTACACGCTTCCTCGACTATAGCGATTGTGAGCTGTGTTGTAGAATGACCGTTTCTAAAAATACCTCTATAACGCACTTGTTTCAGACATTCTCGTGTACTCTTTTATTTTTGTCTGCAAAGTTGGATGAGATAGATCTTAAAAAGAAACTTAAGAGCTCTTCGATACTCCAGGTTTTTTCCTTATACTTGTAAAACTATTAAAAGTGTCCGAACAAAAGAAACAAAAATACTTGTACATGACGCCATACTGAGGAATAACAAGGAATGGGAAGTATTCGCCATTCATAATTTAGTGAACTGCTATTGGTTGATCATCCAGTATGGCGTCTCTTGTTAAGTATATTCTTTTGTGTTAACGTGTTGTATTGATTTGAAAATGTAGTGGTGTGAGGACAATGCGAACAAGCAAGACAATCAACGCACTTTTTTTTATCAATAGGTGCATAGTAGACACCTCCCCTTCTTTGACAAAACGCCGGTGCCGGTATTCTTCGAGAGCTTCATTGTGGAGATTCAGTAATTCAGTGTTCTACTTGTATATTTATGTTGAAGTCTCTAGGTTGTGGGTTACTCTAGGCTTATTTTTTTTAAAAAAATAATGCCCTTCTATATTTTATTAACAACAATTAATAATATATTGACAAAATTAAAAATTACAATGAGCATGGTTAATTCCTTTAATAGTCCAAGAGATAGCGTGCAAAAAGTGTCTAACTAACATCAAGCTAGAATTTTATGTACAAGTTAATCTTTTGGCTCCTTTTAAGGATATGTGATCGGCCAAGTTCGTCTGAAGGACATAGCTTGGCAATAGGCATTTGGAAAATAAAGGTGGAGAGCGGCCATTTCTCCCCAATTGTCATTAAGAAAGCTGTCATATTTGAATTTTACTAATAAGGGTTAAAGATCTAGAGGTGCTTAGAAGTAACTGTTGCTTTCGGAAAGACCAACCTATATTCATGCCATTACCCTTTGATATTTTACAGCGCGGGAAAATCGAAAAAAACAAACAAAAAATAACGGGAGGAAAACAAGATCGGCTGAAGTGACAAGTTTAGTTGTCACCATGACACTTACTACAACAAAACGACGGTCGACCTGCTTAATGATTCCAAACGAACCATAGGTCTTCCGATGGCGACAACTTGTCAGGTGTAGGTCCCAAAGTGTTGCATCGAGGGCTAAAGGCATCTTCTGGGGAGTACATGCACGTTGTTCTAAGAATGTCACTGCAACAATTTGTACAAACCTCTCACATTATATAAAAGGTTTTCTCACAGAAGTGGTGACAGTTATTTTAATGAACATTTTTATAGAAACACCAATACTTTTAGTTCTTATGAATTCAATGGATTTATTTGCGTTTTAGAATTATTAAACCTCAATTTACCATGACCTCCATTTTAATAAGAATTTTTTTTTCAATGGTATTGTTACTTTTAGCCTTTAATAGCATTTTTATTCTAGGGAAAAAAAATTTTAGTGCAATACTTTTTATTACCAAGAACTTTATAAAAGAAATTAAAAATATATGTATATAATTATGTATGATGCACTTAAAAATTTCAAAAAAAGTTAAAATGTCAATAATATCAAAAGAAAGGACGAGTTCGTTGGCCAGAATTTTTGGAAATTCAATAATGAGTCAAAATTTTGACAATTAAAGGTCAAAATTTTGACAATTAAAGGTCAAAAATAGCATAAAAACGTGTTTTTTCCATTTTACCCCCCTCTTATACGAAAATACGATAAAAGAGTACATAACAACAATTACTGTACTCTTAAAGAGCTTTCCAATGAATGCATCGTGAAGGGTAAATACTATTTTGACTTTTGTACCCGTACCCGTGTGTACCCAAACATTTTTTTTTTTTTTTTTTACCCNATTCCATTTAATTTTATTTGCATTAAGAAATGAAACAGCAATGGGGAAAATATTTATAAATAAGTTTTTTTACCGGGGAAAAATAAGGGTTTTTTATTAATTTCAAAAACTAAAAAAAGAAATATAAAAAAAGTTTTTTTTTACAATCTAATAGTTAAAAAAGTAAAAAAAAGAAGGATACGAAATAAAAAAATACAAAGGAAAAACTATACAATAGTTTGTCCACAATAAATAATAATTGTCTCACCGAAAGAAAAAGAGAAAAAACTTTTATATTTACAGTATAAAAAAAAAACTTTAGCTTTGGGGTATCCTAAGCTTCCTGTTGGGTAAACTTAGGGGGAGGAAGAAAAATAACTAAAAATAAGAAATAAAGAGAATAGAAAGATGTGCAGAGGAGGCAAAAAGAAGAAGAGGAAAGCTCCTGAGTGAAGTTCTTCCTTACTGGATGGAAGTGCTTGGTTCCAAACAAAGTTTATTATTGCTCTTGGGTTTTTTATCTTCTACAAACCTTTATAGACTTCCTAAATCTTTTTCAGACTTCTTCTTCTATTCACAAACATTTTTTTAGCGTTCTTTTGTCGACATTATTGTTTTTGTTTTTTTTGTATTTGGTGAAGTTATTATTTTAATGACATGATCAAGCCACTTAAGGCACCCATATACGATCAAACATTAAGTGCAAACCTGATGTCGGGGAAAATTTAGTTAAACATCATGTTTGCGAAAACATCAAGCAGCCCCATACACGGTAAAAATGTTTGCGCAAACATTTTGACCTTGTATGGGGTCCTTTACAGTCTGTTGTAAGGATTATTTATATAATTTTAATAATAGTTATCGATGACTGTGTTTATCTGAGTGGTTAGCGTCCTCGCTTGAAAACTAGGTCATGCCTAGTTCAAACCTCAGAGAGGAAAGACATTTTTAACATAGATGATCACACCGCATAGATGAGTAGAGTGATTTCCCGCCTTGTTATAGCATAATGATGCGTTGATTTTGAGGGAATGTAAAATAACTGCAAAAAAAACTCTCGTACTTTTTTCTAAAATGGCGGCAGATATTAAGTTGTAATATGATGGTCTCATTTATCTTTTAGAAAGGTATAATTGTTGCGAATTTCAGTTTAATCTGCGTTATAGTTCGGAAATGATTTATGGTTAATCTTTAAAGATATTTTCAAACTGGTGACAGAGATATCCCAACGAAATTTACTAAAAACACAAAATGTTTCTTAGAATTACTAAAAATGTTCCTTGGAGAATGGGAAATATTTTTCTACGAATTTTTAATTTTTTACGGTTAATTCGAATTTTTTAACGGTTAATGACGAATTTATGATTTTCCGGGCAGCACAACTACTTGTAAGGTCTGATTTTTGTACGAAGTTTTTGCTCTCTAGTTTTGGAATTTTAGGAGTTAAAAGCGTGATACAGTCAGACATCCTGCTAAAAACCACTCAAATCGTCTTAAATAAACCCAAAACGGATTATTCCGTTTAACTCGCTTCTTTGTAAATAGGACATTTGTAAGTGTACGGACTAAGTTCCTTAGATAAGAACTTAAGAATTATAAACAATTATTCATTTTGATATTTTTGTGATTAATTTTTAAACTTATTATTCATTTTGAATTGATGAACTTTATTAACTCTATTGAAAAAATACATAAATATCTTTAAAAAATAATCTTTCTGGGTGTTATAATTGATTTTATAATCTCTTTGTTATTAAGGTTGGAATTTGAAGTTAACAAACGTTTCATTGTCTTAGTTTAAAAAATTACCAGACATGTATTTTTTTCATTTTAACAATACGATACATTTATTTATTGATTGACATTGTTTAAGTGAGATTCTATTGAGGTCGAGCTATTTATTATTGTGTGTATTTAATGTCTTTTTTTTAAATAGAATCTTTTGTTTGTATTTCAATAAGATATGTCTACTCTACCATTGTTATTTACCCCATATGTGATAAATATCAAATTATTTTCGCGTATTCTTGCTCTGATATGATTGTTTTAACAGACATACATATATCTTTGATTCAAAGATTAAACAACAAAAACTCTGTTGTTTTTATGATTCGTAACTCTTAAATAAGATTTTTGTTTTCAAGCCAAGATATTTTTCTCACCCCTCTTGTCACTTCCTTTCTTCTGATTTTTCTTTTAACATGTGATATATATATATATATAAATATATATATATTATTCTTTCTTAAAATATGTCCACGCTAAGCAATATGGAATGACACTAGAAGACAAAAAGAAAAAAAGAAACGGGTGCGACTCTGATACGGTCTATTAACTTTTCCGACCGTAAATTATCAGGTTATTTCTCCTCTATGCAACCCCGTTGATGCCCCCACTCAACGCTTTTATTAACAATTGTTTTGTTTTTATTTTTCCTCCTATTTTTCTCCTTCTTGTTAGCACTTAAGAACAATTAATTCTTGAAAAGATAGATTAGTCAATATTATCTGCTCTTTTAAATGTAACTAACATCTGAAATTAATAAATAAAAAAAAAAAAAACTACTATTTCTAACGAACCTTCTTTTATTTTATTACATAAAAATATGTTGACAAGTTTTTTTTATAATTTACTTGTCACTTCTGTAGATTGTTACTCACCTTATAAAGAAAACTGAGGGGAGTAAATATCTAAAGAAACTGCACGGTATGTTTTTC
Source organism: Gerris buenoi (assembly GCA_001010745.2). Classification (NCBI taxonomy): domain Eukaryota; kingdom Metazoa; phylum Arthropoda; class Insecta; order Hemiptera; family Gerridae; genus Gerris; species Gerris buenoi. The sequence continues at coordinate 936,511 of KZ651127.1, forward strand.
TATAGATTGTACTCCCCTTATAAAAATAGAAGAGCGATATTCCTTTGTCCCAAAGTACATTGGTCTAAACATCCCCTTTGCCTTGTTAATTGTTATTTAGTCAATGTCATTTGTATTAAAAAAAATAAATTAATAAAATAGGGGAGTAGCAATCTAAAGAAGTTCTATTTACTTGTTAGTCTGATAAGTTTAGAGTTTTAAAGTGTTTTATCGCATTTATTAATTAACAGCTTCGAATAATTTTCATTTGCCGTGTAATTATTTACCATTTTTTCTCATTACAATGAGACTCAAAATTGTTAACCAATGTATTACTAAAATTATTACTAATTATAGAGGTACAAATCGGTGTCCCATGGCTTATAATTGTTAATTATTAAACCTCTTACTTACAAAGTACATAATTATTTACTAACGAAACTCATGGGTAATAATTATCTCATTATTGTTTATTATTGGAATGCATTTCGCAATTACATTTTTTCTATTATATGCTCCCATCTCTGCGATGTATACTTACTGAATTATGAAACAGGTACATTTTTTCACGAATAAAATGGTATTAAATGAATTTTCATGGTGAAGATTCTTAATAAATGTTTTCAACCAATCACATAGCATAGTGCACTACTAATATAATAACTGTGAATTTTTTCCAAATATTGTTTATTCCATTATTGTCACTGAGTTATTTATTTTATGTTGTTATTGTTATTTTTTGTTTATTTAGTTTTAACATCCACGTACACATTGTAAAAACTACTAGTCTATAATTATTATTTTAAAAGGCTTTGAAAACCCTAAAAGGCCCACATGGGCAAAAACAAGTAGTAAATCATCTGCAGACAACCCATCCTAAAACTGCTGGCATGAATTTTTCGTGTTTTTTAAAAGGTTTAAAGTTTTGACTCCTGCATGTGGAGATGCTTTAGTGACAGCAAGATTTCTGTAACTTAAGTTAGATTTATTTGAAGACGGCCTCTTTTGAGAAAGTATGTTAGATTAGTTTGTACTCTTACTGCGTGTGGGGGTTAAAACATGTTTCTGTAATTTAAATTTATGATTAAGTGGAAGATGCCTTTGTCTGATGAAATTACGTTGAAAGGATGTATAATTCCAATTAATTTAACTCGAAATATTTTGAGACAAAGTCAAAAATATTCTCAGTGGATGTTTGAGGATTATCTGCAGTTAAATTACTTAATAACTGTGATATTCCTTTCAGCTTTATGATAAAATAAGTTCGGAATTTATTCCTGGTCTATAATTTCTAAGTCTTGTGTAATGCTTTATTTAGTTTGTCAATAAAACTTATATTTTCTTTTTTTCTGTTACAGGCTACATGGAAGGTTCGGAGGTGGTTGTAGGGGGGCGGAGATTCAGGTTCCCGCCTCCTCCGCCACTGTACGACTACGCCTATTATTTGGATGAACCGCGACCTAGCACTAGTACAGGTGGGTTAACTACTAGCGCAAGCTTGAATCTCAGCCAGCCTAGTACTAGCAAGGGTCACGGTAACCACAGGCACTCGTACACATCTAGGTACGGCACTCAGGAAAACCTCTACGAAGAGATCACTCCTCATCCTGATCAAGAAGAGGAACTTAGATACGTTCACTCTAAACATATACAGGTAATTATTCTTCATCCATTCTCGATATAACTTTCCAATTGATGATACGCAACTTAAACTTAGTAATGTAAATACTTGTGCCAATAATCACAATGAAGGGTTAGCAAAAGATTATTACAGTCATCCTTTGATAACTGCTAATAATCACAAGTAGGACTCAGCAAAAGGTGGTTACACTGGTTCTCTGATAGCTGTCAATATTCACTATTAAGGTTGAGCATAAGTTTGTTACACTGGTTCTCTGATAGCTGCCAATATTTACAATTAAGGTTGAGCAAAAGGTTGTTACAGTGGTCCTCTGATAGCTGCCAATATTCACTATTAAGGTTGAGCATAAGGTTGTTATACTGGTTCTCTGATAGCTGCCAATATTCACAATTAAGGTTGTGCAAAAGGTTGTAACAGTGGTCCTCTGATAGCTGTCAATAATTACAATTAAGGCTCAGCAAAAGGTTGTTACAGTTGTCCTCTGATGGCTGCCAATAAAATACAAATAAGGGTGACCAAAAGGTTGTTACAGTGTTCCTTTCCTATCTGGCAATGATCACAATTAAGGTTCAGCTAAAGGATGTTACAGTGGTCCTCTGATATCTGCCAATATTCACATTAATTAAGATTGAGCTAAAGGTTGTTAGAGTGGTCCCATAGTAGACCATTGCTTCGTTTAGTGCTTGACATGCTGGATGACCGGATTTAAAATCTTAAGGGCACTTAGGTTTTATTTTTTAATTCTAAAATGATGTCGGATATAAAAGTTTTTTCTTAGTACTAGAAATTAAGTTTCTTTATAACTCTTGAATTTAAAAAGAACAAAAAAAAAAACGTATTGTTTAATTCTCCATCTAATGGCTAAAATAGTTGGGGAGAGGAGAAAAAATTAATCTAAATAAAGGAAATGGAAAGAGTTTGTAAAAGTTTTAGTCAAATTACCTGAGTTGTCAATTAAAAGTTTATTTTTTAAACTCTAGCTTCGGATTTGCTTTCTTTTAAAAATCTGTAAAGTATTTTTTTCTTTTTTAAAATCAGATTTCTCATTTAATTAGATTCTGTTACTTTTTATTCTGCTTTCTAGAAATTTTCCTTATTTTATTCACTCTACTATTTTTTTTTTTTCTTTAAACTTATAACTTTTTTCTTTAGTTTTGTATTTTTTATTATTTTTTTTATGTATAAGACTTTTTTTTATTTAACTTTACTTAACTTATCTTTTATACTTAATTTTTATTTACATGTATATTATATTACCTATAAGCGAAGTATCCTGGAGATTCTTTTCATAGTAATTTTATAGTTAGTTGTATATACAGTTAGTACCCAACAATATTGTAACCTAAATTTTATATTAATTATTATCAAATGCGCTTCCAAATTTCATATTGAGTTCAGTGTTAAGTGTTAGCCTAGTAAGAATAAAGATTCTACTAAGTAGAATTTGACAGGTTATTGTAGCAAAGTAAGGTTATACGCTGTAATGTAAGGTTATAATAAACTTTGTATAATTTGAATAAATTAATTTGGCCATTTCTAAAATAAGCAGGTAAAAACTGTTGTTCGTAATATCAAGCAATATTTTAAATAAGTAAATACATAGCTTTAAAAAGGCAATTGAATCAAAGGGGGATAAATAAGCTCTAACTTAAAAAGTAATTGAGAATTTTGTGACCTTATTTAGATTTTTTTTTTGTGATAGTAAAATCCTTAATATATTCTTTGGAGATACTTTGAAAATATGAGTTCGGTCATAAAGACTCATTTACTGTAAATTATTTTAACTTTTTTTTTTTTTCTAAAATACATAAAAACAATTACACTTTAGGGAAGCAAGGTGTGCATATTATCCTTTAGCATATATATAAGATATGCATTTATTTGTTTCTTATCAGGATAAAATGGCCACCATTTTGGAAACTTGATAAATTTTTTTATCTATATTTCAATACCTTTAGATGGCTACTCCTCCAAAAAATTGGGTCACCATAGTTGCGGCCTCCTCAAATTTCTAAAATTTGACTTTTTTATATTAACTCCCGGAAATATCATTGGCTTACAGAGATGTATATTGCATATATGTATATGCATTTTTTCCTCATTTATAGAACCTGTCCTCATGGGGTAGTGGGGGGGGGGGCATTTTTTATTTGTTTTAGAAATTTTGGGGATATTATTTAGAAAACGCAATATATACTTTGTGATCAACATTTCAATACCTTTAAATTAATACCACCCTTAAAAAAATGACAAAAAAATAAAAAATGTTGCATGCGATCAAGTTCTCAATTGATCGCTGATCGAAGAAATTTTGAGTTCAGAAGTTCACAACATTTTTGCTGTTTTTGGGCAAAATAAAGTTTATGTTTTGTTCAAAATTTCAAATTTTTAGCTATAATAAGTCAGGATATATGATCCAAGATGCGACAGACACACAAACGAACTAGTAAAAGCATAATATGGGTTTGGGGGGATGACCTCGAAACCTTAAATTTATATTCATCTAACAAACGCCGGTTTGAGTTGTCGTGAAAATGATGAGATATTCTGGTACTGATAGGAATGTCAGAAGATGAAAGACATCGAAACGTTATTGCTTAGATTTCCTTGTTTATTTCTGGATTGGTCTGTTTCTATCGTGGCTTTCACAGCCAAAGGTTATAAGGGAATATGAAACTTGCCTTTCAAGAGATTTCTAAGATCCCTAGTTGATTCCCTTTCGCGGCTTTCCAGTTTATCTACTAAATTCAAGCCCTTGCCTTTTACCTTTAGTGGCAATTGTGTAAGGGTTAAACCAATTATATTCCTCTTTGTATTGAACGTGAAGGTAAGGGACTGTATACCTTGGTTATTCTATATGGAAGAAGATTCTCTTGATATCTCACGGAGATATTCCAAGAAGAAGACGAAAGGAGAGGAGAGAAATTTTCAATTAAACACTAAACCAAACCTTGATTTTCACATGAGAAAGTTAACTTGAGATAAAAGCCGCAAGTTTACTTTATCTTTACCAACATCATGCTTGGATACCTGTCTATTTTCTAAGAAATTGAATCGATGAAATTAATTCTGTACTATCATACAGAAGGTAGCTCCATTTTCACTTTTTAGTACTAAATTTCGCCGATAGGAGCGCACCATGATGAGATGTGTTCATTTTTTGAAACTTAAGAAAATTTAAAACTGTTTATATATATTTTTTTTTTTCGAAATTGTTTTGAGAATATTCTCTTTACTAACTCATATTACACTTTCCCAACTAAAATTAATTCATAAAACTTGTAATAATTTGATACAGCTTTTAATTGAGAACAATCAAAACTTCTTATTGAAATATAACTTATACTTCGTTTAACTTTATAATAGTTGGATAATTCAAATTATTTTGATATTAGAATTTTCAAATTATTACATGAATAGAATTTAGATTGCACAAACTAATAATTTCGAAGTTCAAAAGTTTATAATAGTTTACTTTTAAGTACTAATGATAATATCCGAGCTAACTTTTAAAGAAGATGGTAATATCCTGACTTTTCATCAAATCCAATTTCGGATGAATTTTATTTTATATAACTTGTTGTATCACCAAAAAAAGAGCGCTAATTACTTTTATTTCGTGACTACTCGTTTGCAAAATAAATGGAAAAATAGTTATTTTTCTTAAAATCTTTTAATTTTAATTATAAAAAAATATATATATTTTTTTTTTTATTATGAAGAATTTCTCTAGAAGTAGAAAGATAAACACTAAACACAGTATTATATGTAACTTAACCCCCTGCTCTTTTTCCATTTACAAAAAAACTAATTTAATCAATAAAATTCAATGAAAAATGGTTAACAATTAAAAGTTGTTGCGAATAAAAGATGTGTTAAAAATTAATTAGTTTTTTTTAATTGTTAATAAAAAAATAATAAAAAATCGCGACTTAACCGTTAAAAAGATTCCTGTTATTAATTTTTGTTCCGAATGAAAATAATTACGAAAAATAAACCAAAAATACATGTGAGTGTTCCTCTCATAAAATTTAATCACTTTTTGCCTTAGGCTTGTAAGTTATTACAAGCTATGTTACCGATAGTAACACGGACAGTGTCTACTCTTAACAACTGGGGGAAAAATAACAGACTAATAAAATTGGGAAGATTTTTTTTTTTTCCTCTCTTTTTAATTTACAATCGTGTTACAAAATTATCTTTGGACGCTATCAAATTGTTTTTATACTTCTAAGGGTAATTGTTTATATATATATATATATATATATATATATTAGAAATTAAGTTTNGATTTTATCTGCCCTAATATCTTAAAATTATGAAGACTACTTCATTTTATTGTTATTATTAATTTTTTTTAATGAAAAATTAAAAACCCAAATAATATTTTGTTTTTATTTTTTACTAACCAAACCTTAAGCTAAAATAAAAAAAAAAATAATAATAGATTTTTTAAAGAACGTTCGTAAGTGCGATTAGTTGTAGTTGATCTGCTTTAGGCTTTTTTTTCGACCACACGGAGTTAATATATCCTTTAGAGTGGTAAAGACAGCGTAATTTGACTGAAGTTTAATTATAGTTTTTTAGGATTTTTTTTTTCAGTAGGGATGTGAAGTAGTATTTGCAAAGTAGCTCTTAAAACGGCTTTAAATTAAAACTTCTATAGTTTAATTCCCCATACATTATAGTATCTTATGCGTTTAACCGTTATTAGAATTTTGCTTCTCTCTTTAGGTATGCATTTACCATTTTGGGAACCACCATATCTTACGAACAATTCATCCGTTTTTGACGAAATGCAAAAGGTAGATTATAATTAATCTATTGTTGGTCCCATAAAAGTTTCAACCTTCTCCCATTTGTTTCTCTTCCGCATGCGCATTTTAAAAACTCATATCTTTTAAAGTACTCATCCGATTGTGAAGAAATTTTATTCTTTTGTTTGAGATAGTTCCACAGATTGTGTCCATACTAATTTCAATATTATGCACTAATTGAATATTGCTTAAAAATAAGATTGACCTTACTGGGAATAGAAAAAGTTCCAAATCTCATGCCTCTCTGACGATGGTTGACATGATGCGCTCCTAATGTTAAAATATTGCCCTAAAAAATGAAAATCGAGCTACCTTCTTTTATATCCTAACTTCCTGGCACAAATTTCTTCTATCCCCTAAAGCTAAAATATATGTATCTATATATGAATTTGTTATTTGCTCTCTCCGCATTAGCTTTATTAAAGCAAAATTGGTTTTTAACAGCAAACAGTTATGATTAGCGCCAAAGAGATGGAGTCAGCCATGAGCTGTAAACTTATAAGTTAAGTTTACATTGCTTTCTAGTTTTTATACTTTGACTTTTTCTTTATCTTCTACCGGACTAATGTATAAGATGATCAGTGAGACATGTATCACCACCATGTGATTTTTTTGTGTTTTAATTTGATCAAACATATTGGAACCAACATATGTTTGATTAGGATTGTGGTTTCAGTTTAGTAGGGGTGCTAACTACTTGTTTAAGCCGATCCCATTTAATGTTATTTATTTTACTTACTGTTTGTTTAGGATTTTCAAGGCCTGTAATCTTATAATTTCAATAATCTGTCACATACTTAGTTACTTTCTTTTTTAGAACTGCCTTCTGACAATAAGGAATTGGATATTTGACAAATCCAGTCGAACAAAAGGATTATACTGATCGGATAAATGGTTTGAGGAATTTGTAATTGCAAGAAATCAATAGATCTTCAACAAAATGAATGCTTCAATCTGTTACATTTATAATAAAGAAATTTATTTTGTAAAACTTTTCCTGCGATGGCATTTGTGTGTGATTTACAGATTTTTCAATGCCATTTATATTTATAAAATTAAAGTTTTTTTGTATGTATGTATAAATGCCTGTGTGTCTTCACCACCATTTTTTATAGGTGCAAAACTGTTGTGTACCAAAAAATTACAGTTGAGCGTAAACATGTTGCATATGTTGTAGGCTTGGTTTCATCGAAAAGTATTGAATAAAACCAATGTTATTAACAATAATTTTATAAAATAAAAAAACGAAATTAATTGATGAAAGAAATCAGATTGTCTAAATATATAAAGTGAAAAAACCCACGGATTCACTAATCAAAATGTTTGGGCACTTCTAGACCACCTAGAGACTTGATTTTAATCGGAAATTGACCCAAACCGACTGGGTAATATTTGTTTACCCCCTCTCCCTTAAAAAACTATTTAAGAAGCATCTTTAAAGTTTATATAGAGGCTTATTGTAGCTAAACGGTTATTCGTATGGAAAACAGATTGCACGAGTGGTAACCGATTTTAAAAGATCTACAACTTGGGTCTTATGACTTTTTGATGTACCTACATGTTAGTGGTTCAACCAAATAGAGCTAAATTTGATTTTTTTTTTAAACTTTTGACTTTGAGCTCTTGGGGCGTCCGCCATTGTTAACTGATTAAATTTCTGATTAGGGCACTTCAACCTTACACTAACGCGCTTTAAATCAAGTATTTATTTTTTTATTAATAGTTTAAGGAGATGTAAATTAAGCATATATATTTTCGTACGCACAATGAAGTAATAAATGTAATAAAATAGAGTAATATTTTCCATTTATATTAATAGATTCCAAATTTCGATTTGGAGAGTATTTTATCTTTAGTAATGGAATGAATTATGTATAATATAGTACTAATTCTATTCTAAGAAAGCTTTGCAAACAAAACTATTTAGGCATTTCATTTAATTACCTACATGATAATGGGAAACGTAGCCACTAATACCTAGCATGAGCCTTGTACGGAGCGCGGGGTGAAAGCTAGTTTGCCATAAAATTATTTATACTCTAAACTCTAAAGTAAATACATTTTTTATTCAAGTTGCATATAAACGCTCAAATTTATCATCTTTACCCCTCCTCTATATAAATGCTAGGTAGAAAATATTTTACTTTGATATTTCTCTTGTTTGATTTATTTTACTATTCATACTTTTTGTTTTGCTATTTTACGACTGGTAATATTTTTCTTTTGCTGTCGTACTTCTGTGATTGCTATTTCTTTAAACATATTTTGTATGTCTTGAAAAAGTTCAAAGCTGGAAGTTGTTAACGGAATGAATAAGAGGGTATAAAAAAAGAAGTTATTTGTCCTTAGAATGTACGTTCTTTAGCAAGCGATGTATCATTTTGTCACTTGTTGTTGTATTTATTATGCACTCCATTTTTTCTTACACGGCAGTTTGTAAGTCGCTTTACAATTTATACCTTATGCATTACTATAGCTTTCTTTATTCCTGCATTTTACATCTTTGTGTAATTTGTATTACGCAATATATATACCTATATGGCTTATAAATATTCCATTATTATAATAAATGTATTATAATTTTCTTTGACCTATATAATTGTTACATGATACATTCATATATCATTTGTACAGGAGTTAAATAGATTTTTCTAGATAACATAAGCGGATATTATTGAGTAGGTAGTTGAATAAATACTATTCTTATATTAATTTCCTCTATTATATATTGAATTAAAAGAATTCAACAGAAAGTTTTATAAAACTGCTTCTTTATATTAACTTTGAGTTTCATCTTTCTTATATAGAAATGCTCTCACTATTTGAGATAACAGAAGATATGAATTTTCTTGTGGAAAATCTTTTTTTTCTCTCTACTTAATTAAATTGATACAATCATTTTCTTCCTGTGGATGGTATTCATTTGAATAGATTTAATATCCGGTTTGAAGAAATCGTTGCAGTATAAAATTTGTTTTCTGCATTTTACAACTTCTTATACGATTGCAATCGATCATTCTAAGACTTTAGTATTTATTATTAGATAATAATGTTCCACAAATATTCGCACATGCTTACTACAAAACTGTTTTGGTGTCAAAACGAAAGTGTTTCCATGAGGAGTTTTCAAAACAGTTTCCAAAACGATTTTGAAAACTGTAAACTTCCAGACATGTCGTTATAGTTATGTCAGGTTATCATATCTCTGCTTATCACAACAACTGCGGATATCTAAATTCTGTTTTCAAATTAATATCCGTTTTCATGATATTTTTTCAAAAAAGTTTCTTTCAATACGAAACCAAAAATTTGCTGCTGCAACCTTGAATTCAACACATTTGGAAATCACTGTTTCCATGGGATTTTTACTATACCAAAACAGTTTTCGAAACGGGTTTGAAAACTAATTGAAACGTTCTCATAATCTATTTATTTTTCAAATGATAACTGATTGATTATTTTTACAGGTGCTGAGTGAACTGAATCTTTCAATGGAAGCAATGATCATGCCAGATGAGGAATCACCTCCTTCAACTGATGCTGCTCCAGAAACAACCAGTGATCAACTCTTATCCTCGCCGGCAACGTCAAGCCTAGATTCGGGATTTTCCTCTTCGAGCACCGGCTCCAACAGCCTTGGACGTCCAACACCAAGCTTGAGAAAGCATCGCCAGCCACTCTGGAGGAGACTTCACAATCCTCTCACCCCAAAGAAACCACAGGGACTCGACCAGTCAGCTTCAAGTGAGTCTTTAATATTATTTATATTCTTAAATTTATTTAGTTAATGAGACAAATATTGTTTACCCAATTCATTTTTTTTTTATTTTAACATTAAAATTCCATTGTAAAACAATCTCTTCATTGCTACACTTATCTTCACTAAATCAATCTGAACAGATGCATTAAAAACAAAGAGTCTGCATCTTAAACTCTACTTTTAATATATCACTTGCAACTCTGCCTTACTTTTAATTATTATGAGACTTTATTCTACCCAATTCAGCTATCATCGTTCTTTGCATTACCTCTTAGCTATTTATGCTTTTTGAAGCTTATTTGAGCTAATTTACTCTTGAAAACTTGACTCAATCTATTTCTGCGATCCTTGATTCCCTTCCTGAACCTTTTCCTTTTGTAATCGACGCTGTAGACGCGAATGAAAACCTTTTCACATGCCCCACCCGAAAGTATACTTCATCTTTTGCCGGCACCTCTTTCGCCGACTATAGTTTAGTAGGAGTGCAAGGGTTGGAGTTCTAAACATCTATAAAAATTTACGTTCTTGAACCTTGATTGCCATTTGGCTTTTAATTTCCTCCTTCCCTTTTTCAACTTTTACTTGCTTTTTTACAATTTTTCTTACATGAACATTCCATCTTTCACATACAGTCCATTACATACTAGAGGATCAAATAAACTCAGTAGCATCAACCAATCTATTACTAACTAATCTTTTCTTGTTTAGTACATTTTCCCTTGACCCAATTATTTTCTCACTAGTCATTTTTGTCATTCTTAAGAGTTTATCTAGCACTAACTGTTCAAAAAAATCTTTCACATCTGACAGAGTCGCACTTATATGTTTTAGTTTTAACATTAAATTGCATGTATTATTAGATAGTAAATCTAATCTATTCTATCTAAGGATTTAAGAATAAAAAATACCAAGTCTAGGTCACCATCTCTACTATTTATTTCTATGTACCAATATGCCTTATTTTATTTATTTTTGTTTTTCTTTGTACCTGAGATAAAAATAATTTTTTCCAACTCATTACATTCTTTTTACAACCATCATCTCCTTTATTCCGTACTTAAAAAGTCTTATTGTGATTTCAAATTTATTTTGAATCTATAAAATACTCCCAATTTTCTTCTTTATTATCCACTAGATTAAAAAAGAAACCTTGTTTGGGTATTTTTTTTTTTTCTCCAAAATTGGATCCTTCGGTAGGAACATATTAGGAAAAAGACAACCATCTTTATCTGAAGTACCTTAAAGGATAATAAAGTTTTACCCTTAATTGAAGACTTATTTTGGATTCCTCGGTAGCATTTGGGTAAGGATAACGATTGGAAGAAATCACGTAATATCCCTTTTATTCCCTTACCTTTACATTATTAAAGGTAACCTCATTATTAGAAGGATGATTTTCATGTCTGAAAAAAATAAATCAATTTTTAATATCATACCAGTGTTGTTGATCTTCCCATTTTGTTTTTATTCTTCCTCTACTAAAAGATATAATGAATTTGCTTTTCTCGAAGTACTAAATGCAGAGCTTGCCTAAATTTATATACGAGAATATTTTTTTAAGATAGATCCAGCTTAAGTTTTTTTTTCTCTACAACCTACTTGTTAAGATTCGAATCCTACTGCACTATCATAATCTGGCCCGCATAAAATAGGTATAATTTTTTTGTTCGCTTCCCTATGAGTTTTTTTTTTTTTTTGTACCTGGATTATATTTTTTTCTTTTACTTTCAAAGTTGCCTTGTCTAATCTTCTTAATTGAATGTTAGACCTCCCGAAGATCATTTAGCTAAACAATATTTCTTTATGTATAGGTACAGACAAATGAAAACATAAAAATTATGGAATAATTATATCAATTAATAGATCCTTTTTTGTGGTGTAATTTTAGTTTCATTTTTATTCTTTTGTTTTCCCGGCTGCCTGTTTTTTTTTTTTTTTTTTTTTGTTAGCTTTCGTGACTTCTTGCCCTGATTATTTTTCTTGCTTTATTACATAGAAATTATTTTGTAATTACGAAATAAGTTTCATTACATAGGTAATATTATTAAGGTTTATATCAAACTTAAATAAAATATTGTAAAATTATAAATAATATCTTTAATGTAAACAAATTGTGATTTGTTCTTTAGTAGGTCTTAGATCTTTCAGATCAGATCACGTCAGAGGTTTTGGAAATCCCGAATTTACAATCCTTTCGAAAATGATCCCTACAGCAGGTTTCGAAATGGCAGGATTCATTGACGTGTTTTTTGGTCTGAAAGATTTTGAAACTATACTTTAGAATTTACTTGTATAAGTAGATTGTCAACGTATATTATGTCATATCGTAACCGTGACCTCGAGGAGTGGGGGTATGACTTAGGGGGTCAGGAGTGGGGTTGGTCTCAAGTGCACCCATACCTACTATTGGACTAAACATTCATTTGTCTTAATAGTTATTAAGTCAGTAATTTATATTCTAAAAAATCAAAGGGAGTAATGAGTAATAATATAATGATGTACCAAAAAGTGAACATGTCAAAAGGCCCAGATAACTAAATAAGGTTGTATATGATTCTACATCACTTCGTAACACTCTAAAGAGCATGCAAGTCTAAATCGTGTAAATTAAAAAATCTGTTTAACTCGACTTAACGTTATCATCAGTTGATTAACCTATGTTGATTAATATCAATTTATTTTCACTATACTGTTTTACATCTATATCAGATGATTAATCTACCTATATCATTAGTTAGAGTATAAAATAATCAACTAACTAATATAAACAGTATAGAACAGTATAGTAAAAGTAAAGCATATAGAAAAAACTGATGATGAGAAGAACCGTGTAGAACAGTATAGTGAAAGTAAACATTATAGTAATAACTAATAACTGATGATGACGTTAAGTTGAAATCGTTTTTTTTAAAAAAAATCTAATATTTCTTGTGATCAGACAATACACTCATTATTCCTTAGATGTGCGTTTTATTTTTATATTTATTAACTCAGTTACCTGAAAATACCACAATATTACCAAAATAAGAATAACATATAGTAGGCCAATATAACAGTCAAATCGTGTTTTGAAATGCCTGATAAATAAATGTACATTTATTGTAATTTTTTTTTTTAATTTCTAAATTTATTAATTTTTTTACATTAGTAAAATCTAGATTTAGATTTTTTTACATTAGAGAGATTCGATTCAAAACTTTTTTTTTAACAAAAATATTTCGAGTTCTTTTTTTAAGTTCTAAAAAAAAAATAGTTTTTAGTAAGACTAAGACAGGAAGTTAAGAATTCTCAACCCAGCTATAATTACAGGGGAAACGAACCGAAATCCTGCCAAAAAGTTTTTTTTTTAGGACTTAAAAATAAAAGAAAAAAATAAAAAAACACCTTAATAGAATTCCAAACTTTAAATAGTCTATAAGACATATAAATACCAATTTAAATATGTTATCAGATCTGGAAGTCAGAAATACTAAAACGGAGGGAAATAAAAGAGGTAAAAACGATCTAGAAGTCTTTATGGTCCTGAAGCTATTCTTAAAGAAAGGTTACAGCATATCTTCTTCCTTTATCGATAGTACTTTATTTATAGTTGTGTGGTCTCCTTAAATATCTCCTCTTATTTTTTATTTTAATTGGTTTTTATTTCAATTTCAAAAGTGCTCAACGTGAAAAATTTCTTTACAAAAATCGTGACCGGATTAATGCTTTTAACAAAAATAAAAAAAAAATATATATGTAATTATAATAAAATATATAATTGGAAGTTATTTTTCATTGGAAGACATTTTTGATTGGCAAAATAAATGTTTGAGTTAAATGGTTATTGGGTTAAAGGAGATAAAATTAATTATCTGCCAATTAGTGTGGCAAATAGCTTCCTTGAGTCATGTTGCGTACTTAATGATTTAATACTTTTACAATATATTTTTGTCAAATTTATTTAATTTTTCCTCCCCCCTTTTTTTTAAATCTGTCAAAATCGTTTTGATTTTTCACATAAATTAAAGTAATTTAGCAGTTTACAAATTTCACTTGATAAATTTATCAATTAAAATTTGAAGAGCGTAGAAGGTTGATATTAAACTGGGGCTATCTGCAGGCTACTTTCAACAAACCATCCAAATTTTATAAAAATCACAAATAATTTTGAAAATTATAGGTGTAAATAAATGTATGTTTGTACGCATGTGGAAGAGAAACAAATTGGTATGAAGGTAAAAACTCATTTGAGACCAACAATGGGTTAATTATGACCTACCAGTCAAATTTCAATAAAATCAGACGAGAGTTTTATGATATGTTGGTTCGCAAAAATTGAGCGACAAACATACATTGAACCAAAAATGAATGAGACGGATTTCTGCTTGGAATTTTTTAATCAGATACGAATTCCCTATTCGTAATCTTCACTACGATAACACTTTCCAAAACATATTCTCAAAACAGATATTAAGCCCCGTTTACACGGTGATAGTTGGCGCGATAGTTGCGGTCACGATAGCAACTATCTGAACGACTATCACCGTGTAGACTACGTGATAGATTTTGTCGCGATAGAATTATCAGCCATCACACTATCTCGTCTGACGAGATAGTTGAGTGTTCTATCACAGCAGTCCGAGTACTCACGCGGATTATATTAAAACTACAACGCTAGATACTAGACGCTGATTGGCTTATACTTTTTTATCAAGTGATAACAGATTTTAAGGCAACAAATATGATAGCTTGCTTCACTTTTGGTATCAGATTTTGTTTTTTTCGACAATGTGAATATTCCTTTTATTGTGTGTGTGTTATAATTTAAAATTATAATATATTAATGCTTTATTTCCGTATCCTAGTCAAAAATGTATTATGTGGTTATAACGGTGAGTGCAAGACAAGTTTTGACGTATTTTAACTCTCACCGTGTAGACTGCACACCTCGGCGATAGTTGTATGACGTAGACTGACGTGATAGTTCTATCGTGGAAGAACTATCACCGTGTAAACGGGCCTTTATACATTTTATTATTAAAATTGAAATAATTAAGTCAATACTTTGATTTGAAAGATTTTTATTTTTGTGGTATATTAATGATTAATGATATTAATTGATTCTATTAGATATATATTTTGTTCAACTATCCTATACTATATTATACTAATGATTAATGATATTATAATTGATTCTATTAGATATATATTTTGTACAATTGGATATATATTTTGTACAACTATCCTGTAATTTAAGTAATGTCTAGAAAACACCATAAAAGGGCTTTATTTCTTGAAAATTATCGTTAAGATTAATAAGTATTTACAAATATAAGAAGATAAAATCTTAAGATTATGTTAAGTAAAAATTATTTAAAACTAATGGGCTCATTTAATTCTATAAAAATAAAAAAATAAAAAAAAGTTTTTTTTTTCTTTGATTTAGTCACAACAAAGATTGGGATTATATTAAGTTTAAGTTATTTTTAATTGATAGGCTTTAACTTAAAACGACAAAGTAATATAAAAGGGTTTTTTGGTCATATTATTACGAAGATCAACAATGATTAACGATTAATTATGTTAATCTCGACAGATATTAAAATTCTTTAAAGTTTTAGTTATTTAAATTAATTGACCTTTATGGCAAAGAAAATTTTATGCTAAAAGCGAAATATGGTAAATTTATCTTTATCAACATTTACAGTTAAGTAATAAAAATAAATACTTTTTTAAAGGAACAGGTTTATTTTTGTAAAAATTTAAAAAAAAATATATGTTTTTGCAAATACCTTTTCAGAAAATATGCTTATGAGGGGGTTTTTAGTAATGGTAGGATTTTTATTCAAAATTATTTTCTAAAATTCGTTTCGTATAGCTATAGCTTTAGTATACCAAGGATCGCAACATTATAGGAGGAATCGCCGTAGCGAAATGAAATTTTTGAACATAAATCTTTACTCTTGGGGTAAAGAACCCTATTATACCTCCTTATAATCTAGCGTTAATAATATTAAATATAAATAAAATATAAATATTTATGCTTAAATATTTTATTTTAAAGTACTGCCCAAGATAATTTATAGTGATGTTAACTAGTTTCGATATTTTATATAATCTTCAGTGTTAGGCATAGTTGGAGTAAGGATTATACTAACTACTTATCTATTTTACAAGATATTATACTTGAATAATATCTTTCATAGTACTACTCATCACCCATCATAGTAATAATAAGATATTATTACTATGATGGCCTTTGCCTTTAGTCTAAATCACTTTTAAGACAAAGGGATATTTAGTTCAATGTACCTTGAATCAAAGGAATATCTCACTTTTGAGTGTAAATAATATCCCTTAAACAAATTAACTATTAAGACAAAGGAATATCACACTTTTGAGTGTAAATAATATCCCTTAAACAAATTAACTATTAAGACAAATGAATATTAAATAAACCCTAAGAAAAAATGTAGAACTCATTGTCGTACAATTTTCTGTATAAGATTTATTTACATGACATGATAAAACTGGATTTTAAAATAGCGTAATAAAATTGCCCCTGGTGTCTCAAATGTATTGGGGAGACAAACTCCCAAAACTTTGAGACTTTTGTAGGGAAGATTTGACGATGTTAATTATCCAGCCTGAATTGTAAAATAAATCGGGCGTCTTCAAAAAAAAAAAAAAAAATGAAAGAATACCTTATTACCTACCATTGCTTCTGAAACAATTGTGAGTCTTACAATTGTTTTTTTTTATGAGTTGGAGTAAGGATTATACTAACTACTTATCTATTTTACAAGATATTATACTTGAATAATATCTTTCATAGTACTACTCATCACCCATCATAGTAATAATAAGATATTATTACTATGATGGCCTTTGCCTTTAGTCTAAATCACTTTTAAGACAAAGGGATATTTAGTTCAATGTACCTTGAATCAAAGGAATATCTCACTTTTGAGTGTAAATAATATCCCTTAAACAAATTAACTATTAAGACAAAGGAATATCACACTTTTGAGTGTAAATAATATCCCTTAAACAAATTAACTATTAAGACAAATGAATATTAAATAAACCCTAAGAAAAAATGTAGAACTCATTGTCGTACAATTTTCTGTATAAGATTTATTTACATGACATGATAAAACTGGATTTTAAAATAGCGTAATAAAATTGCCCCTGGTGTCTCAAATGTATTGGGGAGACAAACTCCCAAAACTTTGAGACTTTTGTAGGGAAGATTTGACGATGTTAATTATCAAGCCTGAATTGTAAAATAAATCGGGCGTCTTCAAAAAAAAAAAAAAATGAAAGAATACCTTATTACCTACCATTGCTTCTGAAACAATTGTGAGTCTTACAATTGTTTTTTTTTATGTCATTGCAATAGACATCTACCGCATAATAAAATGTTTATTTTAAACATGCAAGTATGCGATATCACATTTTTCTCTGACTCAAGAAAATAATCTTCTAACCTCAGAAGTCTCATGGAATTGTCAGTCTTGTGATAATAATTCCAAGCTACAAAAAAAAGTATTGGCAGAACAAACTTGGGTTTGTTGCTCCGATTTAACGTCAAGATGTTCATGGTCCATGAAATTGCTTCCTTATAAGATAAGAGTCAGGGTTCATATCCCTAGAGATATAAAATATATTCTTCGTCAGCATGCCTACAATCTTGTAACGGTACCACGTATAACAAATAATTCTACTCACAAAATAATTTAAATAATCTATAAGTCTATCTTTAGTCTCTTCACCGACGACTTACCTCAAAATGATTTGTTATTGCTAATCTAAGACAATCACATTTATTCAAATACATAAAACATATTTGTTTGTTTTGATTTGTTGGTCTTCATGTAGATATAATAACTTATCTAAATTAATTGATTTAATTTTAGTTCCTTTTCTAATTATTTATAATATTAAGCTCGAAGCCACGTGCTTAACGGCTTGATTAACTATTAAATCAAACAGCTAAAAGTAATTATTAGAGTTCGAATTTTGCATATTTGCATATCTTTTTTTTATTGTCCCAAGTGATCTTACTTTACGAATTATGTTTGTAAGGCGCTAGACCACTTTAAATTCAAATTTAAAAATGCATATTTTGCATATTTCGTGCATTATTGCATATAATTGCATATTTCCGGTATAAGTGCATATTATTGCATATTTTCGCATAAATATTCTACTTTTTGAGAAAAGTTTCCACTAAGGTGCATATTTTATGCGATTTTTCTATTCAAACATATATGTATTAGGTACCAAAACCTTTTAAGGATTAGAAGAAATTCACTGTCTAAGGTGCAAGTAAACCCCCTGTCTTATTTAAGCTTCTGGAAGGCCCAGGGGTTTACCAGTCCCTGCTGACTGGTTGGTGTTGGTACCCTAAACAGGCTTGTTTCCTTGTTTTTGGACCACTGTAGAGAATTTAAAAAAAAAATACTAAACTATGGCTAAATAAAGTTTTAAATTAAACCATTTAATTTGCATAATTAAAACACTTTTGCTGTATCTCATCAGATGAAACAGAGGGAGAAGAATGTGGCAGCAAAATAATTAAGAACAGTAGGTATGAGAAAAAAATGTGATAAGAAAAATTGGCGAGAACTAGTAATTAAAAAAATAAATTTAAAAAAGAGTTCAAAAAATTATTCCTATTTATTCTTCTCTATTTTTTAGTTGCCAATCTTTTTTTTTTTTTTTTTTTTTTTTTTTTTTTTTTTTTTTTTTTTTTTTTTTTTTTTTTTTTTTT
>KZ651127.1:981033-993513 GCA_001010745.2 Gerris buenoi
TTTTTTTTTTTAATATTCAATATTAAATGTGTTTAGAAGATTCAAATTAATGAGGGAAAAGGTTGTTTATTAACCAAATAAACAACCTTTTCGCCAACGACTTGGACTTCCTTTTCTGCAATGTACATACTTATTTATTATTTTTATTTTATTTATTAATTTTTTTTCACTAACATCCGATTTTGATTAAAAATAAGTGTAACTCCACTGAGAATCGAATCAAGTTCAAAGCAATATTACTTTTTAATTTCCATTTGACAAATCCTTTAATTGTAGGACCTGAGGAAGCTATGTGCCACACTAATTGGCAAATTTGTTTTTTAATCCTTTTTTAAAGGCGAGATACATTTGAGGAGGCTTTCTAAAGCCGACGGCTTTACCGTAAGATTTTTTATATCCTTAAGTTTTTAAGATATTTAACTTGAAAGGGATTTATTTTCTGTGTGGATTTTATTATTTAAAAAAAATACCCTAAACATTTATTCGAGGCCCTTTTTCCTTTTATAAA
Source organism: Gerris buenoi (assembly GCA_001010745.2). NCBI lineage: Eukaryota > Metazoa > Arthropoda > Insecta > Hemiptera > Gerridae > Gerris > Gerris buenoi. Next base: position 981,542 of record KZ651127.1, read on the forward strand.
CCCCAAGACTCAGCAAGAAAGATAATTAATTTTTACCCTTCCACCCCTTCCAAAGCAAAAAACAAAATATTTCCCGCTTTTCGGTGAAACGTTATCATGTCTTAGAAATTTGGAAAATCTTTCCCTTCTTTACATGGTAGTGTAAAAACCCTTTCATAATAATTCCTTTCCCTTATGTACGAAGAATTTTTGATATTTTTCAGTTATGTTATGCTTGGGGTATATTCTTCGGAATTGTTCTTGTTCCCTTTAATTGAATTCCTTGTTGTCTCTACGATTCATATCGCGTTATTTTTTTAAACTTGTTATTTTCTTCACACTGAAATTCTTTTTCATATCGTGTTCGAAAGGGAAAAAATGAAGCTAACTGAAATTCCTTCTATATAATTTATATGCAAGAGATGGTTTCTTATAATTATAGTTTTTTTTTTTTTTACTTCAAGGTGCGGAAACGCGTTCATAAATTCATATTTAATTATAATTCCTCTTACGTAGTTATTTATTCCTTTTTTTTTCTTTACCTATTGTCTTTCTTTTCGCATTTTTTTATTGTTGTTCTTGAGAACTTTTTTCCGTTTTATTAGATTTATTCGTTTTTTCATCTCTTTATATTTCTTATACTTTATAATTATTTGTAGGTAATTTAAGGCGCCACTTTGTTATCACATAAAAATGTTCGCATGATTTCAACTGGAATAATTAATAATTAAAGAAAAATTAAAAAGTGAACTTTATTTCCGGTTTAAAGGTATGATTTGGGAAGTTACTATAATTAAATTAAACACGACATCATCTGATGAAAATATCGTTGGATTCATCATACATGATTATTAAATTCTCGAATTACCGTGTAAAAGTCATGTCAGATATAAGTGGTGTTAAGAAACACCACAGCTAAGGAATCTTAATTTAGACCTAACGAATTATAACTCTTAATTTAGACCTAACGAATTATAACAGCTATTTCCTAAATTTTGTGCCTTTTTAAATTTCTGATTATACGTTTTCAATTATAGCTGCTCACTAGACGATTATTTGGTAATAAAACAAGTTTTTTTCGTATAAATGATAATTACCTTTTGTGATGGTCTTGTAAAGACCACACATAATTGAAGCGAACGTTGGGAGCATACATTCGTAACGAAGTACGTGTCTGTGTGTCGGAAACGTGTGTCGTTACTTTGAGTAAAAGTTGATCGATTTTTTCCATGTTCATTTTACAAATGCCCAGGATTAGTTCGAAACAAAAAACAAAAACTCTTTTTTTATTATATATATAAATAAACAACACAGTTATTATTATTATTATCCGTATGACAATGGTTTTTGTTATCATTATAATATTCCATATATTTCACTTAGCCGCTTGTTACGAATGTCACAATTGTAATTGTGACTAAAATAATAAAGAAGAAGAAGAAAAAAAAAACATATAGAAAGTAATTGCAAAACAACACCAACATAAAAAACCGCTTCATTCTCATTCCCTTTCCACCGCATTAATTTTACAATGGCAATGGTGTGGCTTTAATTTTGCTCCATTGTTTGTATATTGTCTAGTATTAATATCCATGGGAAGTTTTTTAATTAAAAAAGTTTTGTTTTGCTCATTTTTGTTGAGTCCTAGTGACTTTAGAGTTAAAAGAACTTAAATATATATTAATTTAAAAGATTCCTTTGTGGTTATATATATTAATTTAAAAGATTCCTTTGTGGTTTAAACGATTCTAAACTATTAATTAATTAAAATTTACTCATTACATTATTTTGTAGCCAATTTAAGTAGCCGCCGTTAGCTTACTCGCAATTCCGCCTTGAAACAGAAGTCTAAACACAGATGTATCTGATGAGTTCGAATCCCAGAAAGGTGATACATGTTTTACACCGTTGAGTTCGAATCCCAGAGAGGTGAGACATGTTTTACATTGATGAGTTCGAATCCCAGAGAGTTGAGATATGTTTTACATTGATGAGTTGGAATCCCAGAGAGGTGAAACATGTTGTTTTTTTTTCTCTGTCTGTCTCCCTTTGTTAAAAATAATTATAATTTGATTTAAATTAAAATTTAAACTTTCCTTAGTATGAATACTACCAAAAACTTAAAAATGATTTTTCAAATACTTTTCCTGTAGACAAGGCAAAATCAAAACCACGTACATTACTTAATTACTATACAATCTCTTTAAATTGGATTAATCTTTCGATTAAGTTTAAACATCCATATTTATTCCTCTCATACCTACTAGAAAGTAGATAATACAAACTAAATACACAATAGACACATTATACATAATAAATAAAAACTAAATAAATTACATTAATAACCAACTTGTTTGTTGATCCATCAGTAAACTGAGTAAGTGAAATTACATATATGTACATTAATAATAAGAAAATAATTCGTAGCTTCGGCCGAGAATTTGTGATAGTTATCTCGGCCGAAACTACGAATTACGTTTTTATTGCTAGTCAAAGCTACAGCTAGTAAGGCCAATTTATATTACAAACTAAAAGTAAAGTTTACAGTAGCTAGCAAAAATAATAACAAACTTTCTCAAACCATTTCATTGATCTTCAGTAAACTGAGTAAGTAATGTAAGTTAATTTATCAACGGGCTAGTAATTAGTACGTTCAATTAACTGTTTAAATTTAATTAGCAGATAATTATTGCTCAAGATAATTAAGGATAATTACTACCTGACGGATATAAAAAGCTTAAAGAGCTTCGAACGTAGGAAGTTTTTAATTGATGCATAATATAAAATTTCTTCAAACAAAACTTGGGGAGTTTCTTAGAGATACAAGATGTGACATAATAATGTTAAATTAAAAGGTTCTTTATCTTGTCTCGCTTGTTGATTACTCGAGTACATCGAAGGCATTTCATTTCTTTGGTAATACGAGAATAATTTCTGAAGATAACATGTCTAAACCTTCATTGTAATTTAGGTCTTTAATAATTCTCGAGTGTTCAAACTAAAAATGTTTCTAGACAAGAAAGGTTAAATGTTGTAACATATATTTTTAACCTCCATCTTAACTTACTCTTGGTAAATTGAAGACAAGCCATTTATTCTTTTGTAGCATTTTTAAGAATCATTATTTCAATGTTCTTTATAATTTTAATGGATAACTAGAAAAAAAAAATTATAAATTGGTCAATCAAACTTCCTTACATTATGCATTTATACAAGGGTACTCTGTTTCGATTCTCCACCGGGAAGGAGTTATTTTTATACATAAACATTAAATATTGATAAAATGTTCAATAATAATTAAATGTAACCACAAAAACTCGCAATAACTAATAAAATTAAAGACACTGGATCTAGTAATTGTGTACTCAAATATAAGGATGTTTTGTATATTATATAGGACGTAGTTGTACTACTTTTCTTATAATATAATTATGTAAAAATAATCACGTACCTAATAAAAAATAAATTAATAGGTCGAACTATCTATATATTTCATGTATTTTTTTATGCAATTTTATTGCTTCCCAACTTGCTGAAGGTGATGTAAGCTTTGTGCTGAAGATAATGATCATCGTTCTGTAGAACGGAAAATTTTTTTGTCTCCAATTTCAAAAATTCCAAGACAGAAAGTCGTTCAGACATCGGAGAACATTTTTGGTAGCGTGTCTATATCCATCTGTCGCCCAATTTTTGCGAAATTTTTAACTTCTTCCAATTTTAATTAAAATTTGGATGGTAGATCATAATTAGACCATACTTGGTCCAATACAAGTTTTAACCTTTTGCGCTCATTTGTTTCGACATGCGCACAAACATACATTTATTTACACCTATACCTTCAAAAGTACTCATCTAATTTTTATGAAATTTGGACTGTGTGTCGAAAGTATCCCGCAAATAGCCCCAGATTTATTTCAACTGCCTGCGCTCTTCAAATTTTAATGTAAATAAAATTGGCGAAAAACACTTTTTCATGTACTACCGTATTATGATTATTATTTCTCTTTTTATACAAAAATTAACTTTTCTTACGTGTTAATATTATTATTTTTCTTTTAAGTTGTGTTGTCAAAGTTTTTCAAACGTATTTTCATATTTTGTACAGTTGAGAATTTTTATTTTCGTTCTGTTTATACATACAATATTGCTCAAACAAATATGTTTTTAGTTACTCTATTATATAATTATTTAATACTTATTTATAAATCTTTCATCCATAATGTAAATATAGCTTAAAAGTAATATGCAGCTAATTTAATTTCTCGAATAAATATAGGTAAATACAAATATATAAATTGATAATATTTATCAATTTAATTTATTAAATTTATCGTGGGTTTTGTAGCAGATATCTCACTGAGAGATTTTTTTTTCCTCTTTTTATAAATGTAATTTATTTTATAAAAAGATTTTTACAAATTTTTGGTATCCCTGGAATCCACTGTAAAATTGCCAGACAAGATTCTAGAGCCAGGTTCTAAGAAAGTCTAATCTTACTCCGATTTCACCATCTGCCATCATAAACGTTGGCGTTTATGATACATAGATCTATGTTTAGGGTAGGTCCCGTAGTCTAACCTTATTCATTTTCTTGATGTGGCAACTCCAGTCTAGTTGCAGTCTCGCAGTGAAAAAGTTCAATTTAAAATAGGTTTATTAGTTCGCTTTTTTTAAAAAAAAAAACAAATCAATAAAAATATGAAGTTACTTAAAGTCTTAGGTAAGTAGCAATCAATTGTCACTTAAATAAGTAATTAAATTAATTTCTTTATCTTATATAAATTAAATGATCTTTTATCTCCGTTAAAAACTTTTACGCTTTTATCTTGCTTTCTTTAATAAATTTTTGTTTATTTGTAAGTGACGTTAAAATGACTTCATCATTTACTGTTTGAATATTAATATCTTCATCTATTGACATTTAAAATGTATTTAATCCTATTCCATCTAAAATAAAAGTCAGCATTTTACTAGCTTTTTTTTAGCTTTTTATAAAACATTACTGCTCATTTAATCCGTGTCCGTGCTGCCGAAGCGAAAAGAGGAAACGAGCCGAGCATTGGTCTCTGCGCATGCCCAGTCTAAAGTGCGCCTGCGCATCTCAGACTGGGCATGCGCAGAGACCTCTGCTCGGAACTCCTCTGTACGGTTCGACAATATGGACACGGCTTTACGATTTCTTATATGATATTCCTACCTTTCCTTCTCGTTTAATAGATTTGTACATATTCATAATAATATCCTCCGTGAGATAAAGTTATAACACGTATCGTTTCAAATAGTCTTTCTTCTGACATTTAGTTTATTTAAAAACTCCCCCACGTCCTTTGGCAGTGCAGACATAACAAAAAACGATCAAAAATATGTGTTAACACTCCTATTCATGATTTCATAACAAAAAGGTTATAAAGTTGAATAAATTTTAAAATTATTTTCTTCTTTACAAAAAATGTTTCTTTACTTTTATGTAAAGTTAAAATTAGGTCAAGGAGTAGTTCTGTACGTGAACTCTGACCTCTATGACCCTAGAGTAATTATACTTACGATTCTTGGTGGATTTGATTATTTCTGTGTGTATTTGAATCACAGCTATTTAAAGATATTAGTCATCTTTTTCAAAGTTTAAATTGACTTTATAATAGACAGGCTACATAACCTACTTCAGATTTGAAGACAGGGATGATACTATCTTTCATTATGACTTCCGGTCAGTTCTCTTCTTCATATCTTCGGGAATTTTAATTAATATTCGGAACTCAGTTACTATAATTAAAAATAAATAATATAGATCTTCTAATTTAATATATATATTTATTATTCACTTGTTTAAACTATTCTTAATGTAGAGTTTGTATTTGATATTTCAATTATTTTGGATTTATTTATTAAACCTGTCAACACGTTGCGGAGTACCTGACAGGTAAACCGCAGCGTGTGTGCACTATCACGCTAATAGTGCGTGTGTGCACTATCTAAGTTATGACATAGCATCACAGATGTGATAGCACACACGCTCCGGTTCACCTGTACAGGTAACCTGCACAGGTAAACCAGAGTGTGTGTGCTCTATGAAGTTATGACATAACAGCACAGATGTGATAGCACACACTCTCCGGCTCACCTGTATAGGTAACCTGCACAGCTAAACCGGGGTGTGTGCGTGCGCTATCAAGTTATGACATAACTTGACAGCACATCTCCGGTTCACCTGCACATGTTTACTTGTCAGGTATACTGCAACGTGTATGACCGTATTATATTATTATATAATATATATATATATAAAGTGGCTAATCAGCTGATCGGGTTATCAAAATTATTGGGCACTTCCAGACCACCTAGAGACATGCGGTTTTTTGCGTTTGGTCCAGAATCGGCCCAAACCGACTAGAAAAATCTGAAAAGTCGAAAAAAAATATTTTTACCCCCCTTAAAAAAATAAAAATGGCGGACGCAAATTTAGGGTTTTCTTTGAAGGGCTCTAGCGGCCAAACGGTAGGTCCTATCGAAAAGCGGATAGCACCAGCGGTAACTGATTTTAAAAGATCTACAAGTTTGGTCCTATGACTTTTTGTCGTAGGACCATCCCTTCTACCTTAAATCGAGTAAATTTGTTATTTTTTCGTTAAATTTTGTACTTTGAGCTCTCATGGCGGGAGTAATTATGGGTCAATTTAATTTAAGGTTAGTATTTTTAAACCCCACATTAATGCTTTTTAAAACGAGTATTTATTATTTAAATTATCTGTATTTTGTGCCGAGAAAAACGAGTATATATATAAAGAAAAACGATTTTAAAGTTTCGTAAATAACGTTTGTTTACGTTTTTAATAAATACATATGTAATAATTTTTATAAGCTTATGTTTATTATTATGTTATAGTTAAAAAACAAGAATAAATAAATATAAACAAATATTGAATAATAAAGTATGTTATTCGATAGGTAAAAGATAATAAATACATTAGTCTCCGCGTAAACAAACTTTGTAAACAAATGCCCCCTCTCTATCTCCGTCTAACTCTCCCTGACTCCAGTCTACGTTTGCATCCGTCGTGGACTGCACTCCTCCCCACATATTTTGTTATACTTCCGACATTTATGAAGGTATAATTTTATTCTTATGTTAACTATTTATTTCATTGTTTTTATTACTATATTATTGTTATTAGAATTGTTTTTAATAGGTTGTTAAATTATATATTAAGAAAATGTATATGTTTATTTAATTCAATTAATTTATTTAATTTAATTAATTTATTTTATTTAATTAATTTATTTAATTGAATTGAATTGAATTTATTTTATTTATTTATTAATTAAATTGATTTATGACATTTAATTTATTTTTTTATTTCATTTAATTTATGAATAAATTTTACCTCATTTAAATGAATGAATAAAAGTAAATGAATACTTTACTTTATTTTAATGATGTTTCACTATATTTAAATTAATTTTTCACTATATTTAAATGAATGTTTCACTATATTTAAATGAATGTTTATTTGGGGTAATTTATAGCTTAGTTGAGTGTTTTATATTGTAATGAAGTCCTTAATATGGCAAATTATTTCAACGACATTGTTTTCTTTTTTATACGATGTAGCTATATTTATATATACAATTATTATTTCTCCTCGACTTTAACAACTTATGTTTCAATTAATCTCGAGTACTAATAAATAATAAAATAAATTGACAGAGGTTCTATCTTTATTTTTATTATTCTGTAATAAAACTAATCAAATATAATGAAATTTATTTCATGACAGAGCCTACAATTAACTCTAATATATTAACACTGTGACACAACCAGCGATTCCTAGCATGAACCTCACGCTTACGACCATCGGTTCTACCTTAAATAAAGTAAATTTGATCAATGTTTGCCACATTTTTGACTTGGGGCTCTCATGGCGTGAGCAATTGTTGTACGATTAATTTTCGATTCGGGTGCTTAAACCTTACACTAATGTTATTAAATCGGGTATTCATTATTCCAATTATTCTATTAATTTGTCCAGAGTAAAAAATAAGTTTTTGTTTTTGTGAATCTCAAATTATAAAGTATTATATTTGATAAAATGGCCTCCCCAATTAAACAATATGATAGTAATACAGCCACTGATTGAAAATTAAAGATGGTTCCTCAATGTCAAGGAAGAGTAAGAAATGGTATACGAAGTGACGTACGTAATAATATCTCTTAATAGAGTTGCATATGTAACAGATTTAAATGACCTTAATGATTTCGTTTATCCTTCTGAAGTACTTTTTAATAGCGAGCAATATCTCTAATATTTTAAGGCATATCTGAAATAAATATCTAAATATTTCATTCAAGTTAGAAAACCATCTTAGTTATATATTATCAGAGTTCATTAGAAATAAATCCCAGGGTCAAACATTATATTTTGTTAGTGCGTGGATCTCAGGAACATGTCCTAAGCCAGGGCCATTTTACATCATAGTAAATACAAGTTTTGGTTACATCTAAGAGGGTTACAATTGCTTAAACACGGAATTTTGTTTACGACCCAATACTACATAGTTAATAGTATTTTGTGTAATATAGTGTTTGTTTTTAGGATTACGTTTTAGTTTTAGGTGTGGCCTAGCTATATGTTTCCTCCGGATGCCGAGGAAATTCCTATCAAGGGAGTTAAATTTTATCCTCATTTTTTTTATCAATTTGGAAGAAGTCCTGCGTTATTGTGGGAGGACCCAATTTCAAGTAATTTATTTTAATTTAATGTTAAGCAATGTTCATTTTTTCTATATTAAGCTAAACAAATAATTAAGAATAAAGTATTATATTTAATGAAATGGCCTACTCAATTAACCAATATGATAGTAGTAGATATAAAATAGTAATAATTACAGCCACTGATTGCAAGCATGAACCCCGCGCGAAGCGCGGGACGAATGCTTGTATTTATATAAATCATCTGTGCCCAAGGGATAAATAATTGTAACTTAAATTGTAAAATATTTTAGGAGAGACTATATACCTACATATGCTTTGAACAAATTGCGTGGAATAACATAGATTATTCTTGCATCTTTAGATTGTTACTCCCCTAGGGTTTTTTTAGAATATAAATGACTGACTAAATAACTATTAAGGCCAAGAGATATATTTAGTCCAAGCAGTTAAAATGCTCAAAAACTTCCCACTTCCATAGATTTTTGCATAGATCTAATCATTTCGACTTGTTGATCTCTTTGACAAATTTCCTTTCCTTAGTTATTATGTAGTATATGTTGTAATTTCTTTACATTTGTGTTCCCTATTCCCTGTAATCTATCTGCTCATTGATCATCTACCATTCGCTTCTCTTTGAAGTTGATCCATTTAATTTTTATACTTTTTTTTAATTCTTTGACTTTTTACCTCCCGATCGACAACAGTATAAATAGGTTTATAGGGCGGACTTTTAAGTCAAATTACTTTCATCCCAGCAATCCTTGTTTTATTTAACTTTACCTAGTCATTATTAATATTATTATTTCTTTCATATTTACACTTTTTAACTGCAATCCTTGTTTTATTCCACTTTAGCTAGTCATTATTGTTATTATTTCTTTCATATTTACACTTTTTAACTGCAATCCTTGTTTTATTTCACTTTAGCTAGCCATTATTGTTATTATTTTTTCTTTCATATTTACATTATGATTTTGCGGTGAAACTTTCAGTTTAAAGAAAACAAAAGTAACTTTGACAAAAAAACAAACAAATGAAGTATAACCTTCACTTTGTAAAAGTAGCCCAAACAAAACCTTCCTATTTTGACAAATCACACGAAAAATAGGAAGTTTTTCCTTGAGACTGTGACTGATGATATGATTTTCTATATAGATAATCATACCGTGTAGACAGTTTCAAATTTGCTTGTGACAAAATAATAAGGGAAGTCATAACTTTATAACAAAAATCACATAATGTAAAAGGGCCTTTAGCCTTATTAATTCTATTTATTTCTTATTTTGTTTTTTACTTCCATAAGAAAGATTTCGAAACTAATTCATTTACTATATCAAACTATTTATATTTTCTTTATTGTACCCTCTTTTCTTATCATTAGAATTTAACTAGTACTTTTAGACACTCTTCATTGAAGCATGAAATGAAAAAGAAACCGAAATTATAACTAAGAACTATTAGTGTGTGTAACGTGGATCTTCTCTTTCTGTTACTGCGTTCACACATCGTTTTGAAAACGGTTCTGAAAACGATCCGCTAGTTCAAAACGCTGTATGAACGGGAATCGACGGATCGTATCGGTTTGGATCCGCTCCACCAAAAATACGTGATCGGAATGGGGAATCGAATCTCAAAACGCTCGTGTGAACAGGTCGCGGAGGGGATCGAGATATCAGGTTATTTTACTCTTTTCCACTTTTCAAGTTCTTTACTTTCGTGAGCTTCCGTTTCTTTTTTTAAACTGCAAAAACGTTGTTAAACAAAAGTTAAAACTATAAAGAACCTGTAAAAACTTTTAATAACTTGTAAATAAAAATGTAAAAATACGCGGACTTATTAGGTAACAAGAAAGAAGGTTTTACTCGTGACGTCACCGTTATGAAATATCGAAAACAAACATTTTGATCACCTGTATTTTTTGCTGTATGAACGCGGATCGTTTTCAAAACGAATCCGAAACGCTCTCAAAACGATGTGTGAACGTAGTATGTAGTCTACAAGCAGATTATATTATGCAGTGTTGCCAGTTGCCGTGTTTTGTTTTTAAAGCCCTATGGGGTCTGGAAGGAAAGAATTAATGTGACCCGTAGTGGGTGGTAGAAATGCATGCTGGTAGGATCAGAGAGGGAAGGTTTGATCAAGGGGTCACTGTCAAGGTCGCAACAACTCTACCACCTGCTTATCCTTACCATTTAGGGAACATCTTTAAATTCACCTTGCATTTTTTTTTTTCGGACTACCGAAACTAGAAACCTTTGAAGATAAACTTTTAGAACATCTTATTCAACCTTATCTTGGCGTTCTTTTTAAAAAACAATTTATTTTCATCTCCATTAGCTCATTCTCCAGGAGTAAACTCATATTAAAGTGTTAAGATAAACACCTTTTTTTTACCGAATCAATTTTATTGATTTTTTTGTTTTACCTGCAATAAATATACTAGTAAAGGCAAAGTGATCGATTCTACTTGCTAAAACCTTTAAATATTAGGTTTGTACCAACTATTTGTACCTTCTTTTGTATCGTACCGCGGATCATTCGGGAATAGTTTAGGACAGTTTTTATAAGAATGCGCTAAAATTCTAAAATGGTACTGCAATAAAATCATGTCAGGTTTGAATGGATTTAGGACTATAATTAGCACCGTATTAAAAACATCGAAGGAAAACTAAAAGTTATGGAACCTTTCTGTTGACATGTGTGACGGACATAACTGCATGTCCTACAAAACAGAACTTTGGACGGTACAGTAAACGGTTCGCAAACGATCCCTGCGCGAGGGTACAGTTTGGAGAACGGTACGAAACACTGTCACAGTCACAAATCTGGTTGGAACGGCTTTTATCCATTACGTATGCACGCAACGTTCGGCGGACGGTACACTGCTTATTTGAAACAAACCTGTAATGATTGTAGCTATATTTTTCTTGAAAATTTAACTTTATTGTATATTTCTCTAGCATCCCAAAGAGTATTATATGGTTAAGCCAATCTTTGGTAAAATCTGCGCTATTTGTATTTGGTCCATCGTCCATCTATTTCCAAATGTCCGAAGGTTAGGTCAAAAAGTACAAACCTTAACCTAAACTAACCACAACCTTCCAGTAATTCCCTTTAGTCCAGTCAAATGGTAGTTTGAAGTGGAAAGTTTTGGTGTAATTGTTGTTAGTGGCTTATTTTATGTTTTTTGGGGTGCTGAACACGAATCTGAAGTTGTCCAACAAAATTTCCTTCGGCAAACATGAGAAATCATCGAAAAACTACAAAAAAAAATGTTTTTTAT
>KZ651127.1:994460-1014617 GCA_001010745.2 Gerris buenoi
TTTTTTTTGTAGTTTTTCGATGATTTCTCATATTTGCCGAGGGAAATTTTGTTGGACAACTTCAGATTCGTGTTCAGCACCCCAAAAAACATAAAATAAGCCACTAACAACAATTACACCAAAACTTTCCACTTTGAGCTTTTTATGCACTATTTGACTGGACTACTTATAAAATGACTCTACGTATTTTTAAAAAATAAACCATTGAATTCATCGAGATACTTCAACCCAAATCCTTTTTATAATGTAAAAAAAAAAAACCGTAATCAAATCAGACAATTAGAAATAGATCGCCAAATAGTGCAGATTTACCTCATCTTGTAACCTTACATATTTCTGATACTGGGTCTTTGATAATATGATTATTGGCGTTTCGAATTTTTTATTGATAGTTCCTAGCAACTTCCTGCAAAAGTTAGGATTCACACTACCAAATATGTCTTTTCCTAGAGAACTAGATTTACCAATATTACTAGAATTAGTTTACCAATACATATTTTATTTATTGTTTATCATGTGCTTTTTTTTATCAGTAAACTATAATGTATGTGGTATGTTAACAGATGAAGTACGCAGTAACTCTGGTTCATGGGAAGAAAGTTCTCGGGATACTTCTAGAAGAAGTTCATGCTCAGACGTAGACTTCTCTTCTGGAGACGAAAGCAACAGGTATCTAATTGCATTTTTTTTTTTTTTTTTTTTTTTTTTTTTTTTTGCATTTACAATTTTAAAACGATTATATTTTCACTGTTATGACTTTAAGATCAATTTACCATTATGAATAACCGGAAACAGTATCTAAGTTCTAGAAAAATTATTTTATGTAATACAATAATAATAATTTTACTCTGATAGCGTGGGAAAGTTTATGGAGAACTAATAAGAACTCGAGATTTTGATATCTGCAAGTTTATTTGTCAAAATATTGAGTTCTGATTTCTAATTGGCTCTCCCTTTGATTTTCTCTCTCTCTCATTGGCTCTCCTTTGATATTCCCACGCTATCAAAATAAACACTAGTTGTAATATGAGTATAGTTATTTTTGGTTGAACCAATGCGTTGTGTTGTACATTCAAACTGTTGGTTGCACCAAATAGCTTTAAGGATATTACCTTACTGTGGAAGCTAAAATGTATTTATTTATATACATCTACTATTGCTATGTTAGAAATAGCTATTTAAAGGTTTTCTGATTAAAGGGGTTTGCTTTGTTGTTGCAAGACAGTATAATGATGCTCAACACCAAGGGTTCTTCTATTTTTTTTGGGGGGGGGGGGGGGTCAAACGTAGCATCACTTGTTTTTGTGTCTTGTTGGATCTAAAATGTAGTTAAAAGAGTCTTAGTTGGTTCTCTTGCCGTTCTCCGTTCTCTTTATCAATCGCCTTGCTACTTGTGACCCTCTTGCTGGGAGTGGTTTTTGGGGCTTGTATCAGCAAGGTCAACTTTTGGCGAGTGTGTAAACTCTCAGCTGGCAATGTGGGGTGGGGATAAAAGGACCAATGCCACTTGCAAATCACAAGCTGGAATATGTAGATGCGGTAATTGAGTGACATGACAAACCTGTGAAATCTAGTACATAATATAGTTGTTATGTATAAGCAGAGTGCCAGAGTGGCTGTATGGATTAATATTACCACGTCTGCTCAACCATCAATGGAATCAAGGTTGGCACGAGTTCGTTGGTTTGATCCCTCATTGAGATGCTCTGATTTATATGGTTCACTAATGATCGCACCATACCTACTCTCTTCGGTGGTACAATGTATGGTGGTACAATGTATGATGTGAGAGGTATGATGTGTGAGGTAGCTGGAACTCTCTACCATGGGGCTGGTAATATGGGCCTAAAAGATGGCCTAATTGCTAGGTTCGAACAAGTGTCCTACCCTTCCAGTACTAGTACTAGCACCTTACTATTACTACTACTCATTGTATAAGCTCTCTACAGACGGTTGAGCTATTATTATTGCAAATTATTATTTTTATTATAAACATTCATTGTTATTGTTCATAGGGGTAGCAGTCTGGAAGGCGGTAGTACTAAAGGAATGAGGGGTGGCAGCAAGAGATGTAGCTGGAGACCAGCAGCTAGTCCAGAACCTGGAGGGGGTGGCATGGCAGGAGCTAATAACACCACCACAGGGCGTTTCGCTCGCTGGTTCTCCATCAAGAAGCCAGCCCAATCTCCTACTTCTGAACAAAGTCAAACTATGCCTTATAAAGGAAAAATGCCACTTCTATTAGAGGTAGAATTTATAGCACTATTCATTCAATACTTCTATCATAAAATTATATCATTGTTTTTCTTCGTTCTATAGGACCTGTGGAGTCACACTATTAAGAATAAAGAATGTGTCTCCACTAAAGAAACTTTATTGTACAAAACTAGCTTTCAACCACTGGTGATCTTCAGTGCCAATGGGACAAATTAAAATTTGCAATAGAAAGAATCAATCAATGGTCAGATTTCAACCTCAGTCTCATCTACTCTAACTCTTTGTCTCACACATTTCAGCTTGTCTTACTTGTGCTGAAGATGATCACAAGGGGTGATAAGCTGATCACATTTAGCTGATTTGGGATTGAAGCTATCCAATAAAATTACTTCAGTGGAGAGAAATCTTTCTGCATACAGTACCACTGTATCATCTAAATCAGATTAAAATGTGTGTTGTATACCTTACCATCCAGTTGGTGTAGTTAGGGTAGTGCAAGGGGCAGTTGTCCCCGGGCACAGCATTTTGGGGGCGACAAATTGAATTGACCTTTATTTTTGGTGTTGGTTCAGTTCACAACATTGATGGATGGGGTGAAAACCGACTTTGTCCCTGGGCGCAACAAACCCTGGTGGTATAGCTAGGGTGGTTCAAGGGGCTGCTGTGCCCGGGTAAAGCACCACTATCAGCATATTTACACTTGAAACTTCCAGCAACTTTATTTGAACGCTCAATCAAGTATAACCACACACATATTTAGGTAGTTTGTAGCTATATTTTACCAAGAATTAGTTATGCTCAAAAAAAAAAAAAAGTAGGTAGTAACCTTAGATTACTTACAGTATTGTAAAACTTAATGAATAATACCTCAAGTTTGTTGTGGACTCTTGCATGAATTGAAAACCAAGTGCTTATTGTTTTAATTGGATCTTAATATTGAGCATGTCACACCTCTGGAAATCAAACAATATTTTTATTACTGTCTGGACCTTACTACTAATTTATTCCTAGTTTTTACTCTTAATGATTACTACTTTCTTAAAATCTAATGCAATTTTTACCCAACATTCTCTTAAGTTTATACTTAAGACTTAAGTTTATACTTAAGACTTAAGTTGATACTTAAGACTTAAGTTGATACTTAAGACTTAAGTTGATACTTGAGACTTAAGTTGTAAAATAAATTCATATTTGAAAAACTTCCCTTTTTGCTTCCTCCAAATTTATATTCAATCGAGTCTAATTAAGTTATGCTTGCTTTGCTCAGATAAATTAAAAACTCATAAAGTTTCAGAGAATCACAGACTTATTACTTTGTTAATATTGTCTGCTGCGAGATGAATCTTGTTATGCTCTATGCTTGCAGAATTTAATATTTGTCTGTACTTTACGTTATAGGAAGAGGAATGTAGTGGAACGAGTAGAAGACTGATGGCACCTTCTCTTCCACCACCCCCACCTTCCCTCACACAACAGCAGTTGAAGATGAGACACATTGTAGAAGCTGTTGTTCAGTCGGAAAACTCATATCTTAATACCCTTCACAGACTAGTCTACGTAAGCATTTAATTAGATTTTTTATATGTACAGTAGAACCTCGCTTATACGACCCTCAATAACACGAAAACCTCAATTACAAGTGCAATTTTTGAATCCCCTTGAGATTGCCATAACACATAATGTTAAATTAATCCCTATAACGCAGCTATTATTATCCAAACAACCTCAATAACACGGATTTTGTCCAATTCATAACTTAAATCAGAACCTCTATAGTAGGTCGTTTTGAGAAGTTAATCTCCATAACACGACTATACAGGAATGGGTCGACCTATAACAAGTATAGACTTGAAAACCTCACCCATTAACCTCAATAACACGACTGATAGCCAAAATAACCTTGATAACACGACCCTCAACAATAAGAGCACCTTAATAACAAGGCTGTTTCCCTAATCCCCTTGAGACACTTCTTATTGAGCCTATCTTATGTTCTTATGCCTATCTTATGCCTTCTTATGTTTTCTTGTTTAATTATTCTTTATTTTTTACTTCTTGATAAATAATACTTAAAATTAGGTCATTGCAAAATCAATATATCACTCCACACCTTCTTCATTGCATATCTATACTACAGTCAAAAGCTATCAGATCATTTAAGCATTCAAACTCATGCTTTCAACAACATGTTACAGCAGTAATAATCTAAGATTGTGCTTTATATAATAGTATTTTACTGTAATTCAGCTTTTGGAGCTAATAGATTAATTCAAAATAAGCTTAGGAAACAGACACTTCTTTAAATTGTTACTCTCCTTAGAAAAAGAATAGAGAAGAATAACAATCTAAAAAAGGTGTATGGAATTTTTCTTCTTTAGTCTGTTACCTCTCCTGATTTAAAAACAGAAGTCTGATATTCCTATGTCTCAAAGTACATTGGACTAAACAACCCTTTGTCTTAATAGTTATTTAGTTAGTCATTTATTTTCTTAAAAAACATTGTAGAGTTTCAATCTGAAGAAGTTCTGTTGATAGATTAATTCAAAACAAGCTCAGAGCACATAACATCTCCAAAAAATTGATAAGCGGAGTTGCAGCTTCTTAGCTTAAAACGGTATTCTAGGTGAGATCATTAGTGTGAAACAGTGATTATTAATCTTTTAGATTGTTACTCCCATCTTTTTCTTTATAAAGGGAGTAACAATCTAAAGAAGTTCCAGTGTTACTGTGAATGCCCCTCTACAGTTCAAGTAAATATTTACATCACTCTATAGAGATTAACTATAGACATCCTGGTCCTCCTTTTTTTAATTGTATTGAATATAATATGATTATTAATATTAACTTTTAATGTTTCAGGATTATAAGAAACCATTAGAAGAAATGAGTCCTGCAATACTGAGTAATTCTAAGATTTTAACTCTGTTTCACCGTGTTCCTGAAATTCTACAATGTCATACATTATTTAGGTAAGCAAAGCCTCCCTGCTTCTAAATTCTACAATGTCATACATTATTTAGGTAAGCAGAGCCTCCCTGCTTCTAAATTCTACAATGTCATACATTATTTAGGTAAGCAAAGCCTCCCTGCTTCTAAATTCTACAATGTCATACATTATTTAGGTAAGCAAAGCCTCCCTGCTTCTAAATTCTACAATGTCATACATTATTTAGGTAAGCAAAGCCTCCCTGCTTCTAAATTCTACAATGTCATACATTATTTAGGTAAGCAAAGCCTCCCTGCTTCTAAATTCTACAATGTCATACATTATTTAGGTAAGCAAAGCCTCCCTGCTTCTAAATTCTACAATGTCATACATTATTTAGGTAAGCAAAGCCTCCCTGCTTCTAAATTCTACAATGTCATACATTATTTAGGTAAGCAAAGCCTCCCTGCTTCTAAATTCTACAATGTCATACATTATTTAGGTAAGCAAAGCCTCCCTGCTTATTTAAAAAAAAAAAAAAAAAAAAAAAAAAAAAAAAAAAAACAGACAAACTTTTCATATTGTTGAAACTACTAAATTCTATAATATTTCATTTATTGCATTAAAAAGTGTTCTATAGGTGGTTGTTTACTTTTTGTTTACAATTTTTAACAAAGTCAGACATAAAACACAGGGAGGACGGCTTATATCGTTAGATTTGTATTTAAATGGTTTACATTTAAGAGTTTTTTTTAAAAAATAAAAGTTGTCTGAACAGTTTTCAAGAAATAAGTTTTTCCAGAGTTTGTGGGGGCTAGAGCCCTAAATTTAGAGCTATAATTAATTTATCAATTTCGCTAAATTTCTGTACTCTCTTCTGTCTTGCCAAATTTTGTAACAATCAGTAGTTTAAGCTCCTCTCATCTGCACAGATGACAGACAGACATTGGGAGACCTCAAATCATTTAAATCCACCAAAACCTCAAAATCTAATTTTTGCGCCATCGCAATACTTTCTCTTTATATAAGAAAATAAAAATTGGAAACAACATCTTTTTTAATACTTCTTGACTGTACCATTGTTTAAAGTTAGTTCTTGTCATTATTATTGTATAATATTTTTATTTTTTATTTTAGGATTGCACTAGCTGAAGCTGTGGCTAATTGGGATAGAGATCAAAGAATAGGAGACGTGTTTATTGCATCATTTTCAAAAGCAGTTGTTCTGGATGTATACAGCGATTTCATCAATAACTTCTCCGTTGCAATGGATCTTGCTCGATCGGAAACTGTCAAGAAACCTGCACTGTCTGACTTCTTCAAGGTAATTCTAACTTTTTTTTACTGTAAGCATAAAAATGTGTTTAATTTTATGACAGAGAATTCTTAGTATGTTGAATGGATCTTAAGGTGTGAAAATTTGAAACATTAATCCATTTTGATTAAGAGACATCTCGACTGATGTAAGGTCATAATCAGTTTCTACTTCTACAATGACCAATACAATAGTCAGTTATAATGATGCCTTATATACATTCTTATATATAATTCTTAATTCATGTAGGTTTTTATTTTCATACGGATTAAAACCACTGATGAAAAAGTTAGTACAGTAGAACCTCGCTCACATGACCCTCGATAACACGACAATCTCAATTACAAGTGCAATTTTCAAATCCCCTTGAGATTGCTCTAACACATAATGTTAAATTAGCCTCTATAAGCCGACTATTATTATCCCAACAACCTCAATAACACGGATTTTTTCAATTCACAACATAACTCAGGACCTCTATAACAAGTCGTTTTAAGAAGTTTAGACTTGGAAACCCCGTCCATTAACCTTGATAACATGACTGATAGCCAAAATAACCTTGATAACACTACCCTCAACAAAAAGGGCACCTTAATAACAAGACTGTTTCCCATATCCCCTTGAGACATTTCTTATCGAGGCTCTACTGTATTAGTCAGAAATTGGAAAGGAAGGAGTGTTAGTGTGTCATCTTTAAGGAATTCATCACTATTTCTTCACATAAAATATTGTTTTTATTTATCATAGTGACTTCCAGCTTTTATGAAGCTGGAGTGTATGAAGGAGTTGACTTGCATTAATAAAAATAATTGAACATAGAAGAAAAATAATAGTAAACAGTGAAGATAATTATAAGCTTCTTTCTTAATAGAAAAAAAATCTCTGTATTTTACGTTATAGGTTTATAATCATTGTTTAATATAATATATTTATTATATTTTATTACTACAAAATATTTGTTGGTGTTTTTTCAGGCCAGACAAGTGAGTTCGCATGATAGGATGTCATTTTTTGGACTGATGGTCAAACCAGTTCAGAGGTTTCCTCAATTTATTCTTTTCCTGCAGGTAAGCTTTCACTTATACCTATCAAACAAGTCTTAATTTAAATAAATATGATTACTTTTTACTATACAGGGTCCAGCAGTCAAACCAGAAGGTTTTTAAAATGGGCTAACTCAATGAATTTTTGAGATTTGTGTTTTTATTTTAAAAAGGAATAATGGAAAATTATAATATCTACCAAAAAGTAAAAAAAAAAAAAAAAAAAAAATCATCACTTAAATGATGAACTACATTTTCCATGTACTGCTCACTGCTCAAATCGGTTGGTGAAATTTGTCATTACTCGGTCGTGCTCAGGCTCTAAGGATGTCCGATAGGTCTACTCAGCTGATTTTTCATGAACACCTAAACTTTCACCTGTAAAAAATTGCTCTAGTTCAAGAATTACAGATCCAAGATTTCACAAGAAGTTTGTTTTTGCAGAAACCATTTTAGGATTGATCAATGAAGACCGTGGAATGATTGTGTTGGCCTCAGATGAAGCTCACTTCCTTCTTAATGATTGTGTTAGTAAACAAAATTGACATTATTGGGTCCCAAATAAACCAAAAGAGATTCATCAACGGACTTTTCACAGTGAAAGGGCAGTAACTGTACGGGCTCCAGTCTGTGAGTCAGATGTGATAGGTGTGAGGCCAGCCGCACAGTGAATTCCGACCTCTAAATAGCAATGATCCGTCCTTAACTTCCTCCTTTCAAAGTTATGTCATTACCAATTACATCTTTAGTATCAAAGAAGATTATTTCCAGATAAGTTAATCTCACTCCAAAGTGACATTCCATGGCTGGAAAGTTCTCCAGATCTGTCCCCATGCCATTTTTATCTATGTGGCTACCTCCAGAACTACATAGTTTCCAACCAAAACTGCAAGAGAATATTCAGAGCGAGTCCCTTGCCAAATTTTGAAAAGAGTGATGACAAACTTCACCAATCAACTCTTGCAGTGCAGGGAGACAATGGAAGTTATCGCTTTAGTGATCTTAATTTTTCTTCATAATAATTTTAAAATATTTTTAGTATGTATTGTAAATTTCCACTTTTCCTCTGTAAAATTAAAAAAATAATAATATATTATTCATTTTGGTAAACATAAATCTAATAAATACATAATTATTTTATTATTTGCAGGATTTACTTAGTAATACAAGCCAGGGCCACCCTGAAAGGATGTCGCTTCAGCTAGCCTTAAGTCAATTAGAACAGCTAGCAGAGCAGTTGAATGAAAGGAAGCGAGAAGCTGAACAAGCCCAAGCCTTCCGCTCTAATATGCGATCACTCAGTGCTAAACTACCACATGCTGCTCATCACCACAAGTCTCTCCTCAGAACTGATGATGTTACACAACTGGTCAGTGTTCCTTTAAGACTAATAACTGTCTTATTCAAAACAATAATTAAAACTATTATTTTCTGGGTACAATATCAATAACTCTTTAAAGATTGAAATTTTTTTGGAACAAAGTTCCTTATGGCGGCATGTCACAGCGTTTAGAGCCCGGGAGTGAATCCGAAAAAACTACCGTCACAAAACCAATCGTCATGAAATCAACCAATGATGATAACTTGAGTAAATGATGACTGATTTAGTTTAAATTTGGTATACATGTTCATTTTACAAATGCCTAGGCCGAATTCATTGGACAACATTATCTGCCCAAGCGTTTGTGCTCAACACTTGTGTAGTTGTAAGCTTCAAATGTAAAATTGGAATTATAGGATGGGAAAAAATGTTTACTTCATCTATTTAATGAGATAAACAACTTTTTTTTAAATATATATATTTTTTTAATAAAACCAACACCGACACCGCTCTGAATTTTTAAAGATCACTGAATTTATTAAAGTGGGCATTTAAAATAGAGAAAACAACGGTTTTACAGATATCTTTTTGATTTTTGAGTTTTAACAAAACTTCATAAAAATTGTATAAAGTACAATTGAAACATGCATGTAAAATTTCAACCTGATACAAGCAGAAGTTTTTGTGTGGTGAAATGTTATATTTTATAATATTTTAAATTGAGTAGGCCGAGGTATGAGGGTTAGGGAAGTCCTGTTTTTCTCTATTTCAACCATCCTCTATAACTATCTACTTTATGTCAAAGTAAGCCATCATTATTAGTTGGTAGGTCAATTGAGAGGGTGGAATGTCTGTAACAAACTCAAACTATGTTATTTTTTTGCTCAATTAAAGACATTGGTTTTAACGCAATCTATTTCTATCATCATACAGTTAAAAAAAAAATCTAATTGACAGTTTTGTAATTCCATCTTATTATTATTTACTAGACAACTATTCATTCTAGAACAATTACTGAGTAATGCATCTTATTTATAGTTTCTTTGCACCTAATTTTAATTTTTAATGTATTATACAAAATAATTTAACTATGAGATGCATTTAATGACTCTACAGAATTATTTAAATTATGGTGGAGTCTTTATAATTTAGGTAATGTTCTGAAATATCCATATGCTTTTAATATCAAGGAATATAACTTCTCCTTTTAATAGAAATGATAAGGTCAATATGGCTAATTTTGGATTATTTATGGCTGTCATAGATTTTTTTAAAAAATGAGTTATGGGCTCTGCGGATTTGCGGATATTATATTTTTTGATAAGAGGAATAAACTGAAATTGATGTGGAGAGTCAATTTCTTTTACGTCATCATTACCTTCTTATTTTATCTCTAACACTACATCTAATGCTTAACACAGGCTGTCTGTTTGGACCACTTACGTAGATCATCTTGAGGTTCCTATGTGTCTTAAGGAAGGTATTTGGCTCAGTAGATTGAGCATATAAAATTTTAGGCTTAAAAATATTTGTAATGCTGTGTACAATTTGGTGTTGAAAATAAAATAAACACCAAAAAGAGAGAGAGGAAAATAAAATAATTAAAAAAAAAAAAAAATTTATGGAGTTAAAATAAAATAATTTTAACCTGCCCTGAAGTCTTGTTACAATTACCTGCTCTAATACTTTTTTGTGTTTTACAGGAGGTGAACCAGTGTGGTTTGATCAGCAAGTGTAAGAGTCGTAGACTGCTACTTCTGAGCGATCAGCTCATCTGTGTGTCAGTCTCAAGCAAAGAAGAGAATCCTAACGCCCCACCGAGACTTACTTATAAATGGAGCTGTCCCATCGCTGATTTACACGTAAGAAATCTATAATATGTCATTTTACACATCCATGAATGGATCAATTTCTTTGATATAAAATTAGTTCTTTACAGATAACCTTTTTTCACAATGAATAAAACAAAATTGACGGGAATATTGTAAAGAAATAAATAAATAAAAAAGTATTGCCAATAAAATTAGAATAAAAGAAAGGATACAGATAGAGAAAAATACACTCCAGCACCTGGATTGAATCATGAATCTTTAGGATTACCTCCAATATTTTCCTGTGTAGCTAACTCAGTAAAGAAGCTTACATAAATGTATAGCTTACTTTCTATATAGCATTGGACTGGAAATCCAAAGATCTGTCATTCAAATCCTGGTGTTGAGTGTATTTCTTTATTTACTTCTAGCTCTAGTATTCTCCGGTAGTAGAGCATTGGACTGGAAATTCAAAGATGTGTGTTTCAAATTCTGAAGTTAAGCTTATTTTTATCTGACTGTCTCCCTTCTTTAATTCTAATTTGTTTCCAAATTACTTCCCAAAAGATTATACATTTTCTCCTCTAACCCTACATCTAATGCTTAACACAGGCTGTCTGTTTGGACCATTTACGTAGATCATCTTCAGTTAAGATGGCCATATTCAGTGAATGCTTTGACCACTTAAGTCTCATCTTCAGTGAACTTCATGATGAACACAAGTGATAGCTAGTCAGATAAAAATTAGTTACTGTTTTTAGAAAATAAACATCAATTTCTTGCTGTAAAATTTGATTTGATAAAAAAATCCGTCGTAATAAGCAAGATCCCTTTATTATAGATCTGTTAAGTGCTTTTAATTAATTGCTTAAGAGTAACTCTTAACTCTTCAATCATTTTTAATAAATTGCAATTAATTTTTTCGTTGAAGTTGACTCCATTCCTAGAGTTCATAATCTTAACAATTATGTGTTATTTTGCCTTTAAATATTTCCTTCCTTTACTCCACTTGCTTAATAAAGATATT
Organism: Gerris buenoi; assembly: GCA_001010745.2. NCBI lineage: Eukaryota > Metazoa > Arthropoda > Insecta > Hemiptera > Gerridae > Gerris > Gerris buenoi. The sequence goes on from KZ651127.1 coordinate 1,006,121, forward strand.
CAGATAATATGCCACTCTGCTTGATATTTAAATCCAAATTTATTTATTATTTTTGTGTGTTTTGGCAGGTGATAGAACCAGTTGTTTCACCTACTATGAGTCGTTTGCTAACTCCAAGCGGAAGTCTTACATCAAGTAGTAGTGATGCAACTGACAGCCTCTGCATTGAAATGAGCCACCTTATGCACGATTATCAGGTTATTAGCCGAATACATGATCTATCACACAATCTCAAAGGATCTTATCAGGTAATCATTTAGGTTGCATCATTTTTTTCACATATCGTTGCATCATTGGTAAAGTTGCAGGTTTTTTAGAACTTCAGGAGAGGCAAAAATCAATTATAAATTAAAAAAAAAAAAACTAAAAAAAAACACCTAAAGATTATCTATTTATAAAAATTCCAAAGAATTAACCCGTGTGACTTAAAAATTAATAAATAAGTATGTGAAAAAAATGTTGGTTTTATTTTTGCCTCTTGAAAAATTTTCGAATCATCAACTTTACCATTGAAGCAACGATTCTCAATATATTTATATTTAATATACCTTAAAAACAACTAAATTTATGCCAGAAATATCGTACTTGAAATGACTTATTCCCCAAAAGCTTTTAATTTAGTGTATTAATTACAATTTTATTTGTTTTGTTTTTTAGGAACTAAATAGTGAGGTGACACGTAGCCTGCTCGATTCAATCCAAAGGCAGATTCAAAGGAAAGATGAGCAGATGGCTTGGCTCGATTCCTGTTGCTTACAGCTTGGAGTCCGAGGCAAAGAAGATGTTCTCACCTTCCAGATGAGCTCCCAGCAGACTAGGAAGGAATGGATCACTGGTATAAACTGCTTTTATTCTCTGATTATAATTATATGTATCCTGGCAAAGATAGTGTCTTGAAGGAAATATTTTTTGTCCTTCCTCTACTGGTACTATCTTCAGAGCATTGTGTTATTCATTAGAAAAAAACAAATGTTGTTTAAAAACCTTTAATGATGTTAAAATCCATGAAACCGTCAGAATTAAAATCTTTAAGCTGGTTCCACACCAATAAAAATTTGCAATGTCTGCAAACAGTAAATAAATTTTGTGTTAGTGCGTCTACTCTGCCATGCACACTCACCACATTCAACACATGCAGTCACACACAATGCAAATTTTTATTAATGAGGATCTGGCTTTAAAGATAAGGTCATTACTTTAGAAAGGTCTACATCTTGCTATGCAGCTGCAGAATCCTATATACTAGACTCGACAAAGCATGTTAAACTCGTTGATCTAAATAATTTGTTTGGCCCAGACCCACCCAGTCAATTTAACGGTGGGTTAATATCAAAAAATCAATGATTTTGCTGCTTAACTGAAAAAAATCGGTCCGAGACATCTCAGACTACCTTTCTCATAATATGAGAAAGGTAGTAGTAATATAATCTCAGTCCCAGATCCCAGAAACTTATTGATTTTGATTATAAAAAATCAGAAACTAGAATTGTCCTGTGAAAATGTCTTATATCATTAGATTCATATTTAAATGGACTACATTTCAGAATTCTTCGATAAAAATTGTCAGAACTGTTTATCACATAAACTTAAACCTTATTTTTTTGGCCCATGTCAGCCTTTGACTTTGACACTCTTGTGCTAGACTGTAATTAATTCTAACTTAACAGTATCTTGTGTTATTACCTTATCATTTTAGATTGGTACATTGATATACATAATTTTATGTGTTTTTCATGTTAAGTACTACACTCATGATTATTCCCCCCCCCCCTATTTTATTGCTTGAATCTCATTGGGATTTTGTCTGTTTCAGAATTAAGGTTGGCTAGACTAGCCTTAGACCCTAACAATTCACCTGCATGGGAGATGTCAGAGCAAGATTTGAGACCAGCAACCAGGATGCCATTATTTGTAAATGCTCATCCAGTCTACACTGCACAACCGAGCTCTGAGGTATTTCAAAACGATTTTTGATTATTTCTTCCTAAATACAATTTATTTTATTTGAGATAATTCAGACTAACTTTCTCTTATAATCTCGGTTTGACTAATTTATTATAATCTATATCTGACAGTTTAATAATTAAATGAATGACGTATTTCAGGTTAAGTGTGGTTGCTTTTTTACATCTTCTTGTGGTAAAATCAGTTACTTATGGGTTGGTACTTGGGATGGAACTGCCAGCTATGTGTCAGTAGCTCAGGTTGTAGACAGTACTCTGAAACCAATTACTCAGCTGTGTTTGGGAGGTGCAGCCCTAACTGCAATGGAACATCTACCGTCAACTGAAACTGTCTGGATTGGAACAGCTGATCATAGGTAAATATTATTTGTATCATTAGTAAATCTTGAATAAATTTAGAGGCTATTTCTTTTTTTTAAAAAAATGAAATTGGTTGGAATCAAAATTAATTTTTATTTTGTTGTATTTGTTTGCAGGTTGCTTGTATACTCAGTCATTGATGGCGAAAGACCTGAAATTGTCAGAGAGATGGATACGGTGGGTGGAGTCATTAGCTTAAGAACCCACTGCAACAGGGTTTTTGTCGGCCTTGACACAGGAGTACTTCAAGTCATACGTGATCGTAGGCGGGAGCCTGAGGACGGTCGTAGAACTTACGAAGAAGGTCGTAGGGCTCTTGAAGATTCTCGCAGAACTTATGAAGAAGGACGTAAAGCCCTTGAAGATCCTAGGAGAGCTTACGAGGAATGTAGAAGGGCCAACGAGGAATGTTGTAGAGAAGGAGAATGCTTTGCTAGGGAAAATCCTTGCAATGTACTTGAAGATTTACAGAGATCCTATGAGGATTGTCATATCACTCCAGAAGAAAGATGCAGGTCACCTGAAGAGTGTGTCAAAGCTGATGACTGTGTTTCTCTATCTTTGGGTCCTCATCCTATATCAGCTCTTCTTCCTGTCAATCATCAGCTGTTTGCTGCATGTGGAAGAACTGTCCATATAATTTCAGGCATCACTGGTCAAATACAGGTAAATTATTTCACTTATAACTTCTCTTATCCGTTAAACATGAAAATAAAAAATGTAGAATGTTGTTTATTTTATACTTCTAGACTTACACTTCTTTCGCAATGCCATTCATTTTTAAGGTTGCTTGCAATACTTAATTGATAACATTTTTTAACCAAATTATTTTGTGTTTAACAGAAGAGCTACACACTTCAGCCAGATCACATAGGAGGAAACATAAGTTTCATGGCTCAAAGTGGAGTTGGACTTTGGTTAGCCCTGGAGAACTCCAGTACCCTCTGTCTCTACCACACGGAAACGTTCAAACACTTACAGGTAATATAATTTTACATCGTTATTTAATTTTTGGAAGTTTTTCATTTAACTGTAGCACTATTTAAGATATCTGGGTGTTGTTCATAAAACTGACTCTCCGCATAAAATACTACTTGTTTATTTAACATATTATTTATATTTGTTTGCAGGATATCAATGTTGGTGGAGCAGTAGGTCGTGTAACTGGAGGTACAGGGGGAGGTGCTGTTAGCTCTTTACTTGCTTGTAAAGGATTACTCTGGGTGGGAACAGAAGGTGGAGCTGTTCTTACACTTCCTCTACCCAGACTAGGAGGTGTTCCTACTCTAACAGGACGTATATCCGTTGCTTATCATGCTCATGCAGCACCAGTTACCCTCTTACTTCCTCTTATAGCTCCATCTTCTCATCACTATCAAGCTCAAGATGTCTACGGATTGTACGGCCGACTAATGACACCCAGAGACCCTCCTCCTCAGCACACACTTCTTACTTTAACAGGAGGAAAAGGTTACACCAACTATCAACAGTGTTGCTACAAGAGCATTCCTTCACCAGCTCATATCCTACTCTGGGAAACTAAAATATAAATAACTCTAAAATGTATTTACAAAAAAAGAAAGTTTCTTATTTCCTTACCCTCCCACAATAATAAACTGAAATGACAAGGTGTCACATCTTCTTTCTGATCACTTAATAAGTTCCGTTTCACATACCTTTCAATTATGAAGGATGTTGGGTGCAAAAACTTTCAGAGAAGACGCTCGTTTTTTAAGTCTTCAACCATTAAAAATTTGCCAACCTTTTTGGTTCATAAATATCTATTTTTGCTTCATGAATATTCAATATAAACACCTCAAAGTAATTATCAATAATATTATAATTAATTGTTTTCAATCCATATTCAAGTTATTTAAGTTACTATTACTAGCTAGTAGCTAGGCTGTCATCCTACTCTTTCATTTGAACGGTACTCTTATAAACTTAAAACTGGCAAATCTTTAATTTTTTTTTTTAAATTACCCTTAAATATGATAAAAAGTATGTCTATTACATTCTGTTAATGAAGTTCTATGTATTCTTTTAGTTTGTTGTCAAAAGAATTATTGTTAATTAACCCGTTGAATGCATTTGGATCCACTTTTGTTCCATGCCGAGCTAAAGCTGCTGGCATTTAGATCCATTGTAGCTCCATGCCGACAGCTAAGGCTGCAATCAGTTAGATCCATTCTATCCCTAGCGGATCCAAGCATTCCTTTCTGGCATTCCCCCCTCTTTTCCTTGTATAACAGGCAAAACCTTTGTACAAGGGTCCACCAGTCTGATGGCTTTTATATCAACAGAGGATCCCACAAACTTTTTTTGTAAATGATTAACTTTTAAATGGTGTAATCTTATTTAATATTATTTAAAACTGTCAGAGAGGTACGTTCCTGGATGGGACAATGTGTTGAATGGGTTAAGGTAGTAAACTAGCAGAAAACAAACAAGAATTTGATGTTTATGCTACAAATAACATTTAATGTTCTTTTTTTTGGTTAAGCATTTCTTTGACATTTGTTTTATTCCAAAATTAATCCAGTTTTTGAAGTCCTGATGCCATGCATCTTAAAAGAAGTTAAAATGAAATTAAAAAATAACTTTAAAATTTGATTTATGCAGAATTTATTTAATAGTTTAGTATAATTTGTTTTTGTTAGGAAGAGCAAGCAATTTTAGTTATTCAATAAACCCAAATTTAACCATTATCTAAGCATCTTGTGGCACCTTAAAATTAAATAAATAAAAAATCCTCTCATAATTATGTTTATTTAGTTAAAAAAAACGATATAAGTAAATTTGTTATTTTTATTTAATATTTAAATTTTTAAACAATTTTCATTACCTTATTATTATTTTTTTTTTTTAATTCTTCTATATTTTTTTAATGTTGTTAATAATCCACACTTAAAAAAAAAAAAAATAAATAAAATAAAATAAATATTAATTAATTCAAGAAATAATGTACATAACATTTTAAAATCTTGTTTACGTAGTGGAAGATGACAGTCAAGTTAAATCGAAGCTAAGATCTATTGGTTGAAAAACTGATAAAAAGTATATTACGAGACACCTTGCAGACCATAATACGCTTCTGAGATAAAACAAAAATTCCTTTGATAACTTAACAATAACCGGAAGTCTCCTTTGAACACATTAAAACTGTATTCCCACAATTTTTGTTTAAAAAGTGAAACAATTCGTTGTTTATTTTTCCATCTAGTTTATATTTTTAAAAGCCTACTATCCTGATGAATATAGACCCAAACCTTGAAAAAAAAAACAAAAAATATTAACATTTTTAAAACTTCTCAATAATAAAACTAAATTGAACCTTACTCAAAAAAGACAAATTCAAAACATAAAAAATCATCATAAACAGAAACATCTATGTTTCTTAAATATAAATAGTTTTTACTTTATAAATTTTAAATGGTATAGTTAGAAATTTTTTCAACTCGTATTTTTTTACTTTCCACTTAAATCAATCTTAAACATATTGTATATTTACAGTCAAATAGTAATTTATCAATAGTTGATCATTTATTTGATCAAATAATATTTCTTAAAATGCTTTTATCAAGCAGTATTCAACTAGAGATGATATTACCACCGGAACTGTATACAATTTGTTTTTTGTTCATAAAATAGATTTTAATAATTCAATTCAATAAAAACTCATTATAGTAATCTGTTTAAATATATTAATTAAATGTATAATAATTATATCTGTGACTTTAACTAAAGCATTACTTTTAGGTAAGTTAAATATTTGTATTAGGTTTTTTTTTTTTTTTTTTTTTTTTTTTTTTTTTTTTTTTTTTTTTTTNGCCAAGGGTCTTGGACTTCACATAATGCCCCACCACAGGGTCCCTAAAGCCAAAGAGGCTGCTGCTTTTACAAATAAATGTTTTTTAAATTATTATTTGGATGTTAGATTTAAGCTTCAAAACAGTATTGTTGTTATTTATATTAATATTCGGCGCTATAAATTTATGTTTTTTGTGGATTTGGTTAAGATGTTCAGGCAAGTATGGTTTCACCCTGGAGATCAAGAATATCAACTCATACTTTGGCAACCAAACCCTTCACAACCTACATTTCAGTTACAGACGTTAGTAGCAAACAGAGTTACTCACATCATAAACCTCGCTAATTCTTCTCCTTGGTTTCATGTTCGATCCGAAGATAACCCGAGTGATCTGGGGTCTCGTGGTCTTACTGCTGGTAGACTTGTCAATTATTCATTCTGGTTTCATGACCCTAGCGGCGAAGTTTTTGAATCCTCCCTTTGGCCTACTCAGCCTTTGTCAGCCCACAAACTGGATCTTAAATCTTTACCAGAATGTAAACGCTCTTCCTGCCTGGTAGCTACAGTAGACGAATCAGATCTAAACCAGGAAATAAAACGTACCTCCTCCTATATCTTCCTTATCCATCGCTTTGCTTGGATGGTGCGATTTTCACTTTCACACAGTTTTAAGCATCCAATCGAGAACCGCAGCTCAGGAACTTTAACTTTAAAAGATATGCAGCAAGACATGACAGTGAGTGTCAAGGTAGAGCAAGTACATTCCTTCTCACCTGGTATACTATTGACTTCAATGCCCAAGAATATATTGCCTCTTCAACTTTTTGTCGATAAATGGGGAGTTATCAGGGTAGGCGGCAGGCTCCGAAATGCTAATACACCTTATGCAGCTTACCATCCGATTCTTCTGCCTGCAAACGGCCACCTCTCTACTCGTCCAAGATTCGTTTCAGAATTAGATTGCTCCAGACGCTTTTCCGTAAAGAAAAACCTGAATTGTAGGATTTTTCTGACTTCTAATGTTATATATTTTACTATATATTTATTTGTATTTATTATTATTATTATTATTTAGCTTTTAGCTCTATTATCTACAGTTTTTTCTTAGGCTTTTAAGTTCAGTTCATTTCTATAATCTAACTTCATTATTTTTTTTTAAACGTCTTCTAAAAGACCTTTCTGTCTTTAGTTTGTCTTTTTTTTTTTACCGTTACCCTTAAAAATGTGGGCACTTCTTTAGACTGTTACTCCCATTATAAAAAAAATAGAAGGGAGTAACAATCTTAAGAAGGTGTATAAAATTTGCAATTGTTCTTCTTTAGACTGTTACTTCCCTTATTAAAACAGAAATGTGATATTCCTTTGTCACAAATTACTTAGGACTAAACATCCCTTTGTCTTAATAGTTATTTAGACAAAGAAATTATATTCATTTATATTAAAAAAAAAAAAAAAAAAAAAACATGGGGAAGAGGGAAGCACCAGTGTGGGAAGACAACCTAAAGAAGTACTAAAATGTGTACACCTCCCTAAAAATTAAATCACATTATATCAGAAATAAAAAAATATCTTTAATCCATTTGGCCAAGTAGATTTTCTTCTCACAGTACTTTTCTCATCAATAAGTACTTCTTTAGACTGTTACTTCCCTTATAAAAAAAAAATAAATAAATAAAAAAACAGAAGTGTGAGATTCCGGTGTTTCAAAGTACATTGGACTATAAACATACCTTTGTCTTAATAGTTATTTAGTCAAAGTCATTTATATTATAAAAAACATAGGGGAGTAGCAATCTAAAGAAGTACCCATCTATAAATATACATTATCAAAAACCAAAACCAGGTCTATACATTATTATTATTAATTTATTCTTTAGTGTTAACTTAGAAAGAAATTCAAATTAAGATTTCTCTTAATATTTGCTAAAAAATAAAAGAACATACAATTATTTACCCTTAAATACGTAAAAGATTTCATACTTCAGTTAAAATATTTAAAAGAAATTTAGTATCTAAGTCATATTTTTAAATATACATTATCAAAAACCAAAACCAGGTCTATACATTATTATTATTAATTTATTCTTTAGTGTTAACTTAGAAAGAAATTCAAATTAAGATTTCTCTTAATATTTGCTAAAAAATAAAAGAACATACAATTATATACCCTTAAATACGTAAAAGATTTCATACTTCAGTTAAAATATTTAAAAGAAATTTAGTATCTAAGTCATATTTTTATTTTATTTTATTATTATTAACTTTTTTTATATATGTATATATTAATTTATATATAAACTTATGTATGTTTTTTATGTAATCAGTTCTCACCAAAGTAATCTCGCTAAGTTAAGCTTTTCTT
>KZ651128.1:0-15053 GCA_001010745.2 Gerris buenoi
ATCATGATCGTCTGAATATCGTCTGAATATTCTGGAGATGACCAGGAAGCACTTAGAAGTGAAGATAAACGCAATAATAATACATCTTTGGTTACTTCAGTCAACCAGTGGCGGCGATAACGGACCCGCAGTGCCCGCGGCGCGGTGGGGCCCCTGGGGGCTTTAGCAAGGGAGAAATTGAGGGGCCCCACTAAAAGTTTGCGGGGGGGGGCCCCAATATCTTACCGTCACCACTGCAGTTAACAATGATGGGAATAAAACTGGTCACGAATTATCGAATTCACTACCAATAGAATCGTGAGAATGAAACCGAAATCAGCTACTTCGGAAAAAATAATTTTTTTTCCAAAATAAAATTATGCAAACAATGCTCCTAGATTTTGTGATGTATTAAAAGATTAAAGTTTATTTTAATTTTTTTTTAAATTTACCTAAAAATTTGTCAATAGAGATTCGATAAATAGGGTAAATAGGGTAAATACGATAAATAGGGTCCCCGCCTGAAAAGCGGATGTTCCCACTGTTAGTACATTTTTGGATCTTACTTCAAAGGGTTAACAAAAATCGGTCTGAGAAAACTCAGGCAAACATTTTCGGTTTTTATAATTACTTAGCCAAGTATTTTCCATTTATTAGTTTTCGTACTTTTCATATCTCAGAAACCCCGGACCGGGCACGCTCAATGTTCTCTCACTGTTTTAACAAATAGGGTTAGCGCCACCAGGTTATGGTCTGGAATTCCATGATCGACACTCTCGGCTCGAAATAAAATTGTAAGACGTGCTTTCTTCCATCCCGGATTTATTCGATGGACACATCAACCTAACAACCTATTAACTACCTTGACAAATTCAAGTGGTCTGTGACCTCGTCTGTAAAACAAAATCATAAATACTTCTTTTTAAAGTTCAAACTAATTAAAACTAAAGGGGGTTAAGCTTTCACCAGGTAGTTTAGATGTAATGAAGTTGAACATAATGGTAATTGCCCCCCTCCGGGCCACAATGTTTTATAAGAATTTAAACGGGCCCGACTCATGCAAATATGAACTCAGCTGAGTGCTAATTCCAAGCCTTGACTAAACCATTCATTTTACTCTAAACTTGACGAAAATTAAACAAATGATGTTATCAATATATTCATCAAAATTCATATTTTTATAATCCAGGAGATAGCGTGCAAAAAAGTGTCTGACTAACATCAAGCTAAAATAATGCATACAAGTCAATCTTTTGGTGCCTTTTAAGAATATGTGGTCGGCTAAGTTCGTCTGCGGGACATAGCTTGGCAATAGGCGTTCGAAAAAAACAAACCGGTGGAGAGTGGCCCTGTAGCACCAAAAATGGTGGACAATGTGATTTTCATGATCCTGAGTACAGAATTAGTTAGTAGACCAAAAATTAAGTTGATGTTGGTTTGTCTCTTGACAGGCGACCACGTTTATTTTTAGTAATATTTGAATAACTAACCTATCAAATGTGAAAATAACATCAACTTGATTTTTGGTCTACTAACTAATTCTGTACTCAGGATCATGAAAATCACTTTGTCCACCATTTTTTGTGCAACAGGGCCGCTCTCCACCGGTTTGTTTTTTTTTCGAACGCCTATTGCCAAGCAATGTCCCGCAGACGAATTTAGCCGACCACATATTCTTAAAAGGCGCTAAAAGATTGACTTGTATACAAAATTCTAGCTTGATGTTAGTCAGACACTTTTTTGCACGCTATCTCCTGGACTATTAGGTTTTTGTACAAAGTAAAAAAAGAAACCTTATATAACGGCTCTATCTGTCTGTCTGTCTGCCCTTTGGTTTGTTTCAATTCATAAACTACTATAGCTAGAAACATGACATTTGGCACTCAAGTGCATCACGGCATTTGAGACAACTGGACAAATTTTGGAGTTTTTACCACGATAAGTAATCCACCAAGACGTTTGAAGAGGAGGAGGCCAAAGAGGTGTCTTATCTTAAAATATATCTTTTTCCCTCTTAATATATATAAATATAGAAAGAGAATTGAAATAAGGCAACTTTATGATGGGTGGAACACGAGGAATCTTTTGGATGTGAATATTCTCAATCTATATTTTTAGAGTATTATACATATGTGCTTAGAACCCAACAACAACTTTCAACCACAAATTTTGCTAATAGTTTCATAAGTACAAAATATTTATTAATTTAATAAGGATGCGCGGTAATTGTGTTGAACATTGTATTATTTATAAAGAATCAAGTGCTTCTAAAAGTATTTAATGAACTAGGTGAAGTAGAAAATATCGACTTTGTTCTCTTATTTGCATACTGAAAAGATAAAATTAAGACTTAATCGGTTTAAATAAACAAAGTTTGGTTTTAATTAGTTTGTTTAGTCGAAATAAACCTGGATATACCCGTCTTCTTTATATTTATTTACCGTGTTCTTCCTCAACGCCCCAGTTTAACTGCCACAAGATTTCATTAAATTTTATTAACTTAATACTATTTGAATTACTGCATCTAAAGTATAACTTATATTTAGTATTTATTAAGGAGTCTATCATATTAAATATAATTAGCCATTGAAGGCACTTAAATGCATTCAATCGTCTTATTGAAGGCAGGTTAGTTATAGAATAAAAGTACCAATTATAGAGATTAACATTTTTAGGGTGCGCAGGCAAAACAAAGACCCTTAGAATTTCCTGCGTCCTGTCTTCCTTACGATAACGCAACTGTATCTCCGAAAATACCCATCGCAAAAATTAGACACACTGCAGTGATATTGTTTGCAATACCAAACATAAAGGATTATGTATACTGGAATGTATAAAAAAAAAAAAAAAAAAAATCCCTCAAAAAAAAGCTTTTAATTTTTTTTAGTGGAAATGCGTCATGTGTGGGTTTTCAATGAAATTTGAGTACGCTCTGAGAACAGATACCTACATATATTTGGGCCAACCAAATACCAAGCTTACTAACAAGGTTTTTTTTTTACATCTTAAAACCCATATCAATGGTTTTTACTAATATTAATAAGTTACAGTGGTTCAAAATTGGTTACTCTATATAAACCAAACAAGAATATTAAGAGAATGTGAAGTGTGATTTTTTTTTTTTTTTTTTTTTTTTTTTTTTATACATTCCAGTATACATAATCCTTTATGTTTGGTATTGCAAACAATATCACTGCAGTGTGTCTAATTTTTGCGATGGGTATTTTCGGAGATACAGTTGCGTTATCGTAAGGAAGACAGGACGCAGGAAATTCTAAGGGTCTTCGTTTTGCCTGCGCACCCTAAAAATGTTACATTACCTAACCTGATAAATTGACGACAATCAATAAGATCCAAATATATTATGGACTTTGTAAATCCATTACTATTTCATATTTTATTTAACCAGCTTAAGAATTACCTAAGGAAGGGTTAAAATATTGCAAACGTGGTTATTTTGAAGAATGAAAATTGCTCGGAAAAATTTACTAATTTATTCAAATAAAAATTTACTGTTATCTGACATGAATTGCAAAAATCACTCTCCATACATTTTGTGATTGAGTAAAATATGTGTACCCTTTATGCATAGGGGCCTTTCAGATTTATAAGGATGCTGTCGGTATTTCTCTGAAAACCCTCATTTGTAGACTATTAGGAATTGGTTGTGGTTTGGAGATTGAGAAGAATTTTCCGAGGGAGGTGTTGGTCTCCCCGGCGTCTGACCCCTAGCTTCTTCCAACTCTATCTTCTTAGAAACTCGTTTTTCTTCTTCCCTTCTATTGTTTTCCTTTCTTTCCGAGCCCTAATCCTTCATAGGCTTTTCAAGGTAAGAGAAGTCCTTCTTTTTTCCCTTACGGTATTCTTATCTCGCGCAGACTTGGAAGAACCTTATTTTCGTCCTTTTCTTATCCCATCCTTTATCCAGTCCGTTTTTTTTTTTTTTTCGAAGGGATTCTCTCTGACCCTTGTAGGTCCTCTTCCTCGGGTAGTCCTTCTTACTCGCAACATTAAGTCCCTTTTCCCTGGTCCTGAAGTCCACTTCCCTTTTTCTCCCCGACAAAATGGGCCCTTAGACTTGCAAATGAAACCCTTCTTTTTTTGTTCTTTTTCTCTCTCTCTCTTTCCGGGATTCTCTGGGTCTTTTATTATCCACAATATGCAATAAGGAACGGGGAGGGATAAAAACCGAGTGCGTACGCAATAATACCCCCAATCTACATGATTTGAATTTTATTGGTCTTACGCATCGGTGAATAACACCGGTCTGGACTAGTGTTATCTGCCCGCTCAGCACTGTTATTGACCCTTGACAATTCTAGGGAGAAAAAAACAGCCTGTTAACTATTCAACATTGATCAATTGAGCAGATAAAATTACACCGTAAGATCAACTTAATAGAGATTTACTAGTATATTATAAGGAAAAAGAAAGAAAAAAAATATATATATATACATATAATACAGCGACTGAACATTAATCTGAAAAATACTCGCTACAGTTGTTTAAGAGCAAAGCTTTCTTAAAAAGAAGCTGAAATATACAATGGTCATTTAGTAGGTACCAGTTTCTACCGATATTTAGTAGAACGTTCATGTAGTGAGTATAGAACTCATTAATAATAAATATCGATTTTAATTAATCTAGATCTTCGGTAGAAGACCTAGAGATGTGTAAACCAGTTTGGATTTAATTAGGGATGCATTGTATCCTAACTCTCGTATTTAGGATGTACGGGACAGTAATATCCACCGCACTCACTTAAAAATACCTTAATGCGACGGCGCCGACAGGGTAAAAGTTTTATAACCCAGGGTATATGAAGCTGCGCTAAGCTACTAAGCTACCCTGAAGCCTCGCTATCCTAATTTCGATAACAAGATCTGTCACAAGGATCCCGGGATCCTCGAGTGTGGGGATTGCACTACTTCCCGACTGCTCAGCCGGCCATTGAGACAGACGCTGGTAGCCCTTACCCCACTAAAAACCCTGCCGATAAAAAACCCTCCATTTCTGATACCCCACTCTTGAATAGAGCATATGGTTATTTCCTTTATTAAAGACGGTTAAATTCTAGTCGGTAAATTCTTACAATGTTAGATGGTAACCAGGAACCAGGTACATAGCAGTAAAACTCATGCTTACCACCAAAATATATAAATCGTTATTCTCCTCTCTATATAATATATATATATATGATAAAATAAAGAGTATACATTTAATGGCACTTTAACTTGTACTTTTAAATACAAAATAACAAATAATAACGAGATCATTCAAGGTGATCAAATAATAAAAGTCCTTTCACTAGTAACCCTTAACACCCGAAATACCCTTTTCATTAAGTAACTTTACCATTCATCAGAAGCAAATTAAATCCTATTATCACTTTTCTCTTTTCAATCAACTAAATAAAAGACGAAAGAGGAAGAAAACAAACTTTGTCTTTCTGATTCTAATTGGTTAATGAACCTTTTCATCGTTTTTTTTTTTTTTTTCTTTTTTTTGTATCCTTAAACTCTATTTTCGTTTTCCAATTCTACAAAATAAACCGGAATCTTCCTGCAGCCAACTCCTTATATTTAAAGAAAAAACACTCGTCGGACAAAAAAAGAAAACAAATTGATTAATGACTTGCTTTTTTTAAAAAAAAAACCGCAGTTGAATGCTACAGCTGTAAAGGAAAAAAAGTCATCGAGAAAAAGGAAAACTGTCTTCGCATTCACATCCATTTTCTCATCCCATTTATTTTCTTTTCATTATTTTTTATTTTTTTTTATAAAATAAATCAGTTTTCTTTTTTTCCCCCCTCTAAGAGTGAATATATTCGGTGGTTTTATTTTTTTTGTATAAAATAGAATAAGAGAATATCTTAAAATAAATCTATTTATCTTATTTCTTCACTGTTTGGTAATAGAAGGGTCATCACAGAGATTGTATCTCTCTCTCTCACTCTCTTTCTCTCTCTCTCTCTCTCTCTCTCTCTCTCTCTATCTCTCTCTCTCTCTCTCTCTTTCACTTTCCCTCTCTCTCTCTCATTTGGTGTTAATCCATTTTTTATAATTTTGCGTCAATGATTCCTACACAACCAAAAGAAATAAGATAATTAATTATTGTTGTAATTTATGGAAATCGATGCCGATATTGATTCTAATCATTGTTATATTAATAGTATTAGGATAGGAAAAATACAGATAAATATTAATCTGCCACCAAGAGTCGAACGCAGCAATTATTTAACTAGTAATTGAAATATTTATATTTTCTGCTCTGAGGTTTTGTTCTTTATCCTTTAGCTAAGTTATTACAGCGTTAACCGTGATGCTTTTACCTATGGATCGGTTTGAGGGTAAATTTTTATCTTTATTTCCCCCTTCATATTTGAGAATTAGTGAATATTTGTATTAAAAGGATTTAATTACAGATGTAGAGCTATTGAAATTTCTGTAAATTTTATATGATTATTTATTTCTTATCAATAAAAAAAAAAAAAAAAAAAACAAACATTGTGTACAGTGTTAAAAACAAAATTAAAAAATATTTTTGGTCACGTTTTTGACTTTCATTCAACATTTTTTGAATCGCCCAATCCCAAAACCACTCCTTGATAATTAACCCATTTTCAGTCCCACATTTCAACTTTCTATGCCCATTCCTTTCAAGAACATAAACATCCCATATTATTGATTTCAACCGTCTATTCTAATAATTTGCCTAATTAATCCTTCCAATTAATAATGAAAAATATATAATAACAAAACATTTGTGAAAGATTTTAAAAAAAGAAGAAGAAAAATAATTAAATAAATTTGTCAATAACCAGTTAAGTTGTGTCTTACTCAATTATACCTATAATTAAGCCACCAATGCAGAAATTTTGTCTGTCAAATTTATATGAAACTTTACAATCGTATGAATAAAGTTTGCTTTTTTCTGTTTATTTTGCCTAATCAACTGATCATTTGGCTATTAAAGGTGAGGGATCAGCCTCAACTACCGGGGTTACTTATCTACTCAATGTGATCAAGAGTGTAAACATATCCCACCTCTATTTAGTTTGAACCAGAAATTAGGATGTTTCGACCTTCTTATCACATGAGTAGCATAAAAATCTGTGGGTTTTACTAAAAAAAAATATTTGAAACAAAAAGTTCGTCTCATCGAATAGGTTATACCTCTCGTTGCTCGCGTACTGTTGGACAGATCGCGCTATCTAACTAACTTAGCCTGAGCATTAGTAAAAGGAATATCTATACCAAATTTTAACTAAATCGATCAACTCTACTGTTTTTCATGTTATCGTCGGACACGTAAACGTTACACACAGACAGTCAGACAGGCAGACAAGATTCATATTTCGTTAAAAAGTAAGAAGCTCGCTTGCGCTCGCTTCAATTACCTATGATTATTTATTTATTTTATTTGTCTTAAAAACCATATTAATTATCATTTTAAAAACCAAAATTTTTAATTAAATTTATTAACCTTTTTTGTAGACAGTAAATCTTTTTTAATTTACTCTTTACTCAAATTTTGCTCTCAGAGTTTAGACAAATAAATGAAAACTGAGCTTTTAATAATAATTTCTTACTCACCCATGACCTTATCACGATCCACTTATTCTAATCATTATTTTCTATCTAGTTTTCCACTATACAATAGTAACGTGTTCCTTGGTTGGTTCAATAGATGCTTGCTTTCCATTCTTTTTTTTTTTATTCCATTCAAACATTTTTTTATTTTCCAGAGTATTAATTTCTTTTCACTCTTTCTATCGTATTCTCAAAGTAGAATAACATTTCAAGAACCTTACCTCCTTGAGGTTTTTCCCCCTCATATATTTTCATTGAAAAGGGCCCAAGTGTTAAAAAGTCATTTCCCTTCCCCATCTCTGCCCCCTCCCCCGGACGTAACCATCTTTCGTTTCCTTATATTTCATCTTTCTTTCTTCAAGGTTTCGCGTAACAAGAAAAGTAAGGGCCCTACTTCAGAATTTTTATCCCTCGAAGTGGATTAAAGAGAAGAAAATAAACATTTGTCATTTTTAGTAATAATCTTTATTTATTTTTATTTGAATTGGTAATTATGTTTTCTGTTTTTCTTTTATTTATCTTATTGCAAAGCAGAGAGGAAACTCTAAACCTCGGGCAGCACTTACTCTCTATATCTATTAAGTATAGATAAGAGAAATATTGCAAATTAGGTTCAAATTTTATTGAATCTTTCTGAAGATACATTATTTATGTTGATAAAAAACTCTTATTGTTTAGCATACTAATAGAGGTATTATAAATATACAAAGAAAAATTATTGTTATGGAGTATTTATTTATTAATTTATTTATTTTTTTTTGAGAGATTTTGATGGATTTATGCTTTTTAAGGTCCTATGATTAAAAAAAAGTGGTTTGTAAAACTTGCTGTCTATTGTCCATCTTTAGTCCGTGGCATACATGTCCAGAAGAATAGTACCCAAAGGCGAAATTGAGATACGAATTATGAGTCTAAATTTAGAGCAGTTACGACAATTTTAAATATAATCCGTTTTCTCACGCTAAATCTAGTAACTAATACGAAATAGCTATTAATGCAAGAGGCCACAAATGATTCTCCGCTGGAAAGAAGTGTTTTTTTTCGAAAGTTTAGGTGAAAATGTTTAATATTAGGAAAATTTAAAAAAAAAAAACAAAAAAAAAACTAACAAATAGCAAATACGGGACCAAGTAATTATGTACTCTACTGTACCTGGACCAATTAATTAAGTACTCGTGTATGATAAAGTTTTTTACAAGTTGTATCAGAAGTATAGATACATGCAAAGAAAAGTATGGTGGTGGCGCGAAATGTTCCATATTGAGATTTTACGATTTTAAACTTCTAGTAATGCTTCAGTCTTGGATGTGATAATTTACTCCATTTCTCGGGGGCCCATCCTGTGGTCCTTCATAGGGTCCTGATGTAGCATAATATGCCTGAACCAATATAGGTGGTACCAAAAGGTGGTTACATCAACCCTGACTAAATAGTTTGAGGCGGTTACATCAAGAGACTCCTTAATAGTTTGAGGGTGTCACATCCTATTTCTTCTAAATGAATTGAGGTGGTTGCATCCAGTGCAGATCTCATCCAATCCAGTAATTCCTAAATGGTTTGAGATGGTTACATATAGTGAAGGTGTTAATTCAGTGACTCTGAAAATGGTTTGGATAATAGGCGGACGCCCTGCCTCGGTTTTCTTAGCAGCTGCCAAAGTTATCTCCTTTCCTGTTCCTGAATTCTACTTTCATGTATGGAGTTGACTGCCAAGGACTTATAATCCTAGGTTGATAAGTCTGTAGATGGATTTTTATACTGCCTACATCTTAGTTCTCTGATACTTCTCATTTTCTGAGGAAGCTTGTATTAACTGAGTGAAACCTCATAGTTTATCTTCCCATCTCACTACATTGATTCCCAGCGAAATTGATAGACGAATTATGAGTCTAAATTTAGAGCGGTTACGACATATCAAATTCGTCTCCAGTACTAATCTCATTCCTTCGTCAATCAAACATTTTAATTAGACTCACAAGCTCATCATATATCACCTGATTAAGCATATTAGTGCCGAATTGGGCCATCATCAACTGGCAGGGTAATACAAAGTGTTGTGGGCAGTGACCATTTGAATTTCCTAAGTGTTGATTGTCAATATCCCATTGTTTATTGTGTCTATATATGTATAATTTTTTTAAATGAACAAATTATAAGCTAAACATAACATATAATAATATATTAATCTTCCGGTTTTATTTAAAATCAAGTTTTTCTACCGAGATTTCCTTGAGGTAGATAAAACCTATAACAAAATAATGCGCAAGGGCGTGTAGAACCAAATTTCATCGAATTGTATTTGACGGTTCCGGACCAATATTCAAGCGGGTGAAGACGGGTTAATTATTGTTCTCTGTGGAGTTTCCTTCATATCCTCTCTCCCCTCCCTTTCCCCTCCTCCAGCGGGCTAAAAATCACCCAATTGTTTAACAGCCCTGAAGTAAAGTATTTATCTATTACTAGATAAATACTATTGTGGGTTTGGACAATACACTGATCCCTTGTCTTTAAGTAATATTTAATATCTTTAATTACTGGAATTATTTGCTTTCCCTTAAATTCAATTATCAATTAACAACAAATCATTTTTTCTGTTTCCGTTCTATTTTATTTCTAATAGATCGGGGTTTATACTTCTTCGACAGCAGGACAAGGCTTTTAAAAGGGGGTTATCGAGAGGTATAAAAAGGTTAAAACAAAGAGGAGGAAGGGCGGCCCAAAAGGTTCCTTTATTTCAAGAAGGCACCCCGATAAAGGGGCCATTAGAGACCCCCCCCCTCCCCCCACTCCTATCTTCTGTTGTGTCGGGGCCCTGGGTTAGTAAACTCTACGGCCAGGTCATTAGTAGGGTAAGAACTAAATAATAATTATATACTAATAACATTAATTAGAGTTAAACCCCCTTAAGGGGGACGGACGGGGTTAGCAATTAAGGCTTTTCGCTAATTCGATGGTTCTTGCTTAAGAGGGGTTCGGCGGAGGAAAGCCCTTTTCAGGCTCCGAGCCAAAACTGGGCTCTATCTTTTCTTTCCTAGCAGTGAATTTTCCGAAGACCCAAAAAATCTGCTTTCTCTTAAACCAAAAAAGTAACATTTAGTTTTACCTCTGTCGAACTTACATTTTGAGCCTTAACTAAATGTACTGAGTGAAATAGCCAAGAATAAAATATTGCAATGAAATTAAATCCTTAACAATAGTTGTAAAAGCTGTTTTATTTCGTCAGATCAGCATTGGGGGACATTGAGTTAAAAATGTGGTCATTTAATTACGTCGTGCGTATATAGGCTTCCGCGGGTTGACTCGTTATAGTCAGCTTGGTTCTTCGATGAAATCCGCGTCCCGAAGGTGTTGAAGTCCGGTCGTTACGCTTCCACTAAAGGAAGCATTATCAGGGGCGTGGTGCATCTTGATGTTTACTTGAACAGTACTTTTTGTTGTTGCTTACAGTAAACGATGCACCACCTCCCTGAAAATGCTTCCAGTCGGACTTCAACACAGTATGTGACTTGGATTTCACAGTAAAACCAAGCAGTTTAATATTTAGTTATTTCTTAAATAGCTAAATATTCATTAATCATTCAAAATTACTAATCTTACTCTTATCCTTAATTATTAATGCTACTTAATTTGTAAAACAATCAAATTAAACAAGGTACAATTCACTAGGTATTCATTTTATTATAACAAAGTATTTGGATTGCTTAAAATACAAAAATATTCTAGTTGCAATTTGTCTAATGAAATGGATAAGGGATAAATTAGTTGTGGAACCTCTTTTGAAAATGAAAGATATTTTCAAGGGCCTCTAATTCAATGTAATTTATTTAATCAAGCTATCGTGTAATGCTGCTATGAAACGAGAATAGTTGGCACATCCAACATTTTAATAATAAATTTAATACAAAACAGTTACACAACGAAATATTTTAGTACTGGGGAATCAGACGTTACGAATGTCATTTATAAAATTATTTATTAAAGATATATATTGATAAACGGAATATATACATATATATTAGATTTTTGGTAGAGTATAATAATAAATCGCGCGAGAAAAATTTGATTTATTTTTGGAATATTATTTAATTTTTTTTTAATGAAATTATTGAATCAATAAATTATTTATTGTGTTTTAACTCCCCTGAGTTTAATTGAAAAAAAAAACAAAGTTATATTAAATGGTTATTTTGTGGAGGGTTTTTGTATGGAGTCAGGTGGTCAAGCCGACCACACCGTCGTGTCACAGTACGCCATACCAATTCTCCCCACAATAACCCGCGGTATTTTCCGGCAACGTTCTGGATTTTACTATCTCACTCTCTCCGTTTGGCTCTCTCACTCTCACCATAACTAAACGGATTTATGGCATCAATTACATGGGATGGTTTAGAAAGGGGATTGTTTCACGGAAGCACTTGAGGGGCGAGATTAAGCACAATATATCAGGTCCATGTTATATCGAAAGGCTTAACATGCTCGCTCATAGTTAGAAATCAAGTGTGCAACATATAGCCAATGTATATTACAACGTATAGCTTCTATATATTGCAACAATTAGCCTAAAAGTATATTGTAACTCGAGTTTAACCTGAATATCAACAAAAAAAATATAATAATTGTAATGATTTGAGATTCATTAATTGAAGCGAGAGTATAGAGCTTGTTACATTCAACAAAATATACATCTTGTTTATATGTATTATTGTCTGTTAGTAACGATCACGTGTGTGACAATAACGAATGAAAATTGTCTGATTTAGTATACATGTTCCTCTTACCAATGGCTAAGTTCGCTAGGTAGTATTGCTACCCCCAAAAACTCTAAAAAAAAAATTTTTTCTTAAAAACTGTTCCGACCTATCTAACATGCAGTCCATTTGAATACGAATCTAACGATATAAGCTATTTCCCGGGAAAATCTATTTGTAAAGGAGCGCTCGGATAACTTTGTTTACTTTCTCAAGGATCATCTTGTACAATATTGAAAGCAAATGACGAGGGAGGGATGAGGAAGACTACTGAATAAGTCTTTGATTGTACAGGTGTCTGTTTTTGACAGAGTTTCCTCCCCCTTCACTGAGCAAGCCGCCAGATCCTTCAAGAAGAGAAAAGGGAGATGCTGCCCGCATCATTAAAACCAGCCCACACGGGGCCGAGGTCAGTCAACTGTTTTACGATGTCCGCACCAAGCATCCTTCGACAAAGAAAATCCGGCAAGATCGAAGGGAGGGTGGAAAAAACTAAACGTTAAAATAAGCGACGTCTCAGGTTTCCCGTTCAGGGGATGAAAGGTCGACCTTTAAAAACGACTCGTTTGACATCTACTAGTTACGGATGTAGTGGGCTATAGAGGGTGGATGCGTCAAATAAGTGACATCTCCAGATAGGAAGGGACGACTTTTAAAAAGGGAGATGATCGGAGCCAATATCATTGTGAGAACATGGTAAAGTAAAGGGCGTGAAGAAGAGAAACGTACCTTAGGAAATAACAAGAACCACCGAAGGTAATATGAAAAACCAGAAAATCAAGGAAAGAAACCGTCGTTGAAGACTCGCTTTAGTCGAAGAGGATTCTTCGCTTCCCAAACCCTCAGAAAAAGTAAAAAGAAAAGAGGTCTCTACTCCCGACCATGTCGGGATCGGGGTAAGTTGAGTCGAGTTCCCTTTTTGTCGTTTTCCACTTGGTTTTTCAGAGGGGGATGGAAAGGGACAGATGCGGTTAAGGACAAGGACACATTACTGAGGAAAGGCTTTCCGTGAGAAAGGTTCGAGGAACTTGACGTGCCGGAGGGAGGTCTCAGCCCTAATGGCCGTGATCCGTCAGGGGACGACACCAAGGGGGAGGGGGAGGGGGTTCCACTACGGTCTGATTCCCCAAAGGGCGTGAAAAGGGGAAGTCGGAGGAAAGAGACACGGCAACACGACGTCAGATAAAAACAACTTAGGACACTACGCTAAAACCCACAACATGTTGATGCTTCCTTCACTCTGTAATTTGCCGGCCCTGACATTCTAGAACAACTTCAACCTTGCACCTACCTAAGTTTACTGTCCCTACTCGAATTCTACACCTCAAATTAACAAACAAAAGTTGTTAAATATAACAATGACCTATGTGAAACAAAATTGGTATATCCATTTTTTATAATTATTTATTTTTTATTATTATTTATTATTATTATTTATTATTATTTATTTTTTTATTGTCCAAATTTATATCCATTTTTAAATCTAAAATCGGTATACTTTTCATGGTCTAGATTAACATATATCATCGCAAAAATATATAGAAGGGTGGGTACAGTGTCATTTATAATACTGGAATTGCTTACTTGCCAACAATCACTTTTCAATCTTACTGTAGGATAGATGCAGGGGTAAAAATTATTTAAGAAATATTCAAAATTATAGCCTAGAAATACGATTTCGATTCCTTTCTTGTAGTAATGATGTAATAGCAAATCATTCCCTGTGATAAGAACAAGAAATTACTTTTCGCTATAAATGTGGAATTACTATCACCCAAAAACTAATTTTAAAAAATCTGGGGGCAAGGCATTACCCTGGCCAAGTCGAGCACAGCCGTACCATACCGTCCTTTACTGGAGCCAAATCAAGGCACTTAGAATCCTCTTGTTAAAGATCCTTAGATATATAAAATTAATTTTAAATTAGAGTTCATTAAAAACTGAAACAGAAATAGAATTTAACACCTCTTCCAGTAATATTGTTTCATAAGATATATGAACCTAATGTTTTGTTATTTTGTCACCGATCTGTTGACTCATCATAATTCTAAGGGACTACCAGAAATCCTTTAATTTTATGTTGGAATAAGTTTAATTTATCTTTATTCAGTATTGATATTTTGATTAAAATAGTAATGCAATTATTGGTAATTAAATCATAATATTTTTGTACTAAATTATGGTGAACTATGTAGAAACTATGGTAAATTATGTAGAATAGGAAATATCTCCACATAAATACATTTATGTCATTAATAAGATAAGGTTACTGTAAAATGTCGAATAGCGCTTTAACAATATATACTCGTAATTTAAAGAAAATTGTTGTCTACTTTCTACTTTTATCAATAAATACTTATTAAGTATTAATATGCATTCGCACAGAAATGAAATGAAGATATTATACTTTAAAAATGTGTATATAAAGGAAAAATCCATGTCGCTATTAATCACTATCAAACTCTTTCTGAACTCTTTTTTTTTTTTTGTTTATTTCAACCTTTAACGACAAGAAAAGTAAAGAAAAAATATAAAGAGCAGATTAAAGGAGGGTAAATAAAGATTGGAGGGGTAAAGGAAAATCAAAGGCAAAGATAAAGGAAAAGAAAGCAGAAATCAAGTATTATTAGAAAAAAAAAAAACCAAACTGGGTAATAAGCAGGACTGGGGAAATTGATCACAACTTGCCCATTGTTCTACCTCTCTTGTCCCTGCAATATATATATATATATAT
>KZ651128.1:21829-38900 GCA_001010745.2 Gerris buenoi
TTCGAGGTCCCGTCTTATTCTTTAAGAAAAATATGTATCCCCTTCAAAAAGCGAGGGGATATTTCTTCTCCCTCTGTCTTCCTTCAAACATACTGCCATAAACATCTTTCTTTTGGTTACAAACATGAATATATATATATATATATCCTTCAAAGACTTGGGGAGATAAGTGTTTGGTTGAAATCGGTTAAAGAAGGTTCTTCCTTTTTCTTCACCCTATTTCTTCGACTTCACGACTTAATGGTATAAAAATAACATTTTTTTCTTTGAATAAGGTTAGGGAAGTGGGGGTACGAAAGACAGACATATTTCAAAAATTTTCGACACGAAGGTAAACATTGCAAGACGCCTAAGTCGTTTACCCCCCCTATGAAAAGTGGAAATCCTTGTGTTATGGTATCAAATGGGATAAGAGCAGATCATTAAGCATGGTCGTATGAGGCATTAGACATGGTACTCACTTCAGCGGTGATGAATTGAATGCACTTATATTGTGCTTCGCAGTAAAATATACAGATTTAGTGTGATAAATAGATTTATTATATATTTTTCGAGAAGAGAATGAATTACAAGATATGTTTTGGTCTTTTAGGGTTAGACATACTAGATATATTATATTTTAGTTTTAGAGGGCCACTGAAAAATAAAGGGAGACATTTTCTACAGCTATGTATGTTATACAAAAGTTATGTTATTTTTTATGTTCAAATTTTGTAGCATTAGGTTGTTAATATATTCTGACGGGAAGGTTGTAAATAATTGTTTGAGTGTGTTTTATAAAAGATTTATTTTTAGAGCTTCGTATTATAAAGAAGTTGAGTAATATTAGTTACCTAAAATGTTATAAAAGGGAAGTTAGTTAATATATTTTTTTAAGTTTTTGGTAGTATTCATGATACGGAAAGTTTAACTTTTTAATTTAAATCAAATTATAATGTAAAAAACATTCCAGAGATGCGACCTAACTTAATCACTAACCGACTCTACTACGTTGAGCTTGGGTAGGGTAAGCTTCTGAACGTAGCTTTCTCTGCTTGCATGCAACACTAGAACAACAAATGGCTGTCTCGCTACAACACCAACTCGCCAAACACTTGGTTAGATGCAGTTTGTATGCACTTCCGGTTTGTTGCGGGGAAAATAGATAGTCTATTTACATTAATTGCAATTTTAGCTTTTTTAAGTTCTCCAATGCTAACATTTCGATTTTACTTTTATTGTTAACATTTTATAGGATTTCCTTGGTCTTTTATGTGTATCACATTTAAAGTAATTATTTCATTTTTACCCTTTCAACTGTATTTCTTGAGTATTACTTTAAAAAAAAAAAAATAAANTTTTGGGATCTTTTTACTGCTGTTATATTATTTTGATCTGTAAGTTTTATCGCAAGTTTCCGTTACCCCAATTTTGAACCACTTCCCGTCTTTCAATCTTTCCCAAATTTTGCACATAGAAAAATTTAAGGTGAAGAATACAGAAACCAATCATTGCTTTGCTTATTTGGAGATTACGAATTCGATTTTTGAGTTGATAATTTTTTTTAAATTTTTATAAGGGATGATTTTTTAACATGCTTTAAAAGATCTATAAAGTTCAACAGTTAAAACTAATAGTTACACTTATGACCTTGATTGTTTGAAACATTTGGAATTCTAACCGGGTAATTTAACATTGCATTTGTTCAAGATGGGCGAACATGCTATTAGATTTGCGGACGTGAGAAAATGCATGTAGATTGGTAGGTATACAGGGTGCACATGCACATGCATGTTGTAACACACTAACATGCTTGCTGAACTATGCATGCCATGGAGCATACTCCAATCAAACCAGTAGCCATGTGGTTGAATGATGTGGTCTTTCAATCTTTCCCAAATTTTGCACATAGAAAAATTTAAGGTGAAGAATACAGAAACCAACAAACGAAAATACGTGTGGTGTCGCGGGACACCCGGTAGGAACCTTTCATTAAATATAATTTATAAAATCACACTGCTAAGTACGTATACGTTGCTAATTCTTGCACATGGTGGAGTTAGAAATAAGAAATAATTAGAAGTAGTTAACTGTTTGTACCTAGCCGTTGTTTTCTTAATTTTAAACGTCACGTTTAAGACGTTTTAGGTCCACTTTAACAAATTTAGCGATCTTTATCACTTTATATCAGTGTCGGTGTTCGTTTTACTAAAAAAAAATATCTAAAAAGTTGTTTGTCTCATTAAATAAATGAACATAGAATTTTTTTCTTAGATTAAGAACGCAGTAGTATAATAATATATTGAAATAAGGGTTAGCACAGATCAATTTTACTTTTAACAAAATCTGTGATTATTTTTTCTATATTTACAAAACGAAGTGACATTTTGACGTATAACAACAATAAACAAAACAAGTCAAGGAACCAACTTCCTTAATATTGTCGATAAAATTTTTTCCCGTTCAAACATTTTGAAGCTTACGTTTACGCGAGCGATGCGCGTGACCGCTTGGGCTGATTTCGTTATCCAACGAACTCAGCCTGGGTATTGGTAAAATGAACATATATGTACAAATTACATAATTTTTAATTACCTTTTAAATATGCTTTTTATTTAATATTCTGCTGTAAAAATCCCTGTATACTTATTTTGAATATTGAAGCTGTTATTAGCTTTCTAGAAACCAACTCAGAGGTCCTTTTTCTCCGGCCATTTTCTACAGCTAGAGACAAAAAAACAAAAAAACAAAAACAGTCTGAATCTAAAACACTCTTTGCTACAAATACAATGTTGGCTATGATTATACGTAAACTATCCACAGACTTATGGAAGTATGAGATCATTTTTATTCTGAACAATAAGCTAGAGGTTCACTAGAGGGTAACCGAAACAGTTCGCATACTTTTTACTCTTAGACGCATTTCCCCATTGACTTCATAGCATAATAACCGTGTTTACAAACCCAAAGATTATTATGCTTTGGAAATTGTAATTTTTTAAGTACAGATGAATATAGATAGGTGAACAGGGTGTTTACCAACATCTGTTAATACGCTTATATACATAATTCATAGTTTATTTTTAGTGTTTTTACAAGCATAGCAATAAACTTCAACATTATTATTTGTTTTAAAATATTCTTACATTACAAGGATGTTTATAACATAAACAATCTTCTGTATAATATTATGGAAATAGATGGAAAATTTAGTATTCATAATTATATGAAAAGTGGAAATCATGTAAATTAGAAACTAACTACTTCATGTATTTAGAATATCAACAAGTTACTGGTAAAGTATCATGTTCAAAAATGGGATACAAACGTGACCCCAAAATATTCAAAGTTTTCATTTTAGTGGGTTATTAAAATAAAGAACCTATTCACATATTTAAACAAATTAACATCACACGAACACGGTTAAATTAAATGTTTAGTCTTTAACTATTTTTTTTCTAAACAAAGATCAACTTAAAAATTATTTAATAAGCTTACCCTGGTAAAATAAAACTGTTTAAGCTCAGCAACTTTTTTTATAATCACTAATTTTTAATTTCCACAACTTATGACTTCATTTATTTATTTATTTTATTTTTTAAAAGGGCTTTGATTAAAATAAATAATAAAAAATTGCTGAAAAATATGAGATGCAATGTGAAACTATTTTCTTCGCTTTGTTAAAAAAAATAACAGTAAAAAAAGTTTGTTTTTATTAAAAGCTACTCGATTGTTCTACTGATTTTCCATTATCATAAAATATTGGTGTATAGAACCAAGGGAGTATTCTATTGTCTGACTTTAACACTTTAACGATTACACGTTATGTAAAATAAACAGAAATGCTAACTCAGATAAGAGTCTGTCATTCAACAAACTATCTACATATTTTCATGCCCNTTTTTTACAAAATCGAGGTAAATAATTTTAGTTATTGAAAATTGAATGCATAATTTTATTTATTTAAAGTTAAATTAAATATTAAGCCAGAAGAAGTGAGCCAAATAAAAAATTTAACCATACCTATTTACAGTTAAACTTTGTTTTCTTTCTCCTGTAAAATTTGCAAAATTGCACTTATGCCCTTTTCGCGCACAACCATCGACATATTCCACTACAATATGAATAATTTAATTTTAACTAGAGAAGAGAAGCTGTTAAAGGAAAAACGCTTTGCCAAAAGGTTTTTGAGCTACGAATCCCCGGCTAATGCGCTACCAATTAAGCTTCAACGGAGAAAGAATTTTCTTTGTAAGATTGGAAATGCGAAGATTCATTGTTCAAATCCTGGTGCCAGAATGTATTTTTATGTATTTAGTTTCTTTCTGTATTTATAATTTAAT
Source organism: Gerris buenoi (assembly GCA_001010745.2). Taxonomy (NCBI): domain Eukaryota; kingdom Metazoa; phylum Arthropoda; class Insecta; order Hemiptera; family Gerridae; genus Gerris; species Gerris buenoi. The sequence continues at coordinate 26,152 of KZ651128.1, forward strand.
TTAAAATAATTGTTCCCAAAATGATGCTAAAGTATTTTGTATGAATAAAAATGATGTAGCTTCATCTGACGAGTATATGACAAGTGCTTAAGGATGCAAAAGAACCTATCCTTCTTTTTCTTGTAGGTAAGAATCCTTTTGCCCCTGGACCTGCCCTGAAGCTATCGACATAACCTCGCCCTTGAACTCCTGCAAAGAAAGGACCCCTTCTTCGGCCGTATTTCTTCCTTGTTCGATGTCCCCCTTTTCTTGCTATATCTTTTTTCATCCTGTGTCATTATTTACATGTTTATGACAGAGTCTCGCTGTCCCCTTCCTTTTATACTGCTCATGCATTGAACGCATCATCACTATTTCTCTTCTTTCTACAACCTCTTCTTCTTCGAGGTCCCGTCTTATTCTTTAAGAAAAATATGTATCCCCTTCAAAAAGCGAGGGGATATTTCTTCTCCCTCTGTCTTCCTTCAAACATACTGCCATAAACATCTTTCTTTTGGTTACAAACATGAATATATATATATATATATCCTTCAAAGACTTGGGGAGATAAGTGTTTGGTTGAAATCGGTTAAAGAAGGTTCTTCCTTTTTCTTCACCCTATTTCTTCGACTTCACGACTTAATGGTATAAAAATAACATTTTTTTCTTTGAATAAGGTTAGGGAAGTGGGGGTACGAAAGACAGACATATTTCAAAAATTTTCGACACGAAGGTAAACATTGCAAGACGCCTAAGTCGTTTACCCCCCCTATGAAAAGTGGAAATCCTTGTGTTATGGTATCAAATGGGATAAGAGCAGATCATTAAGCATGGTCGTATGAGGCATTAGACATGGTACTCACTTCAGCGGTGATGAATTGAATGCACTTATATTGTGCTTCGCAGTAAAATATACAGATTTAGTGTGATAAATAGATTTATTATATATTTTTCGAGAAGAGAATGAATTACAAGATATGTTTTGGTCTTTTAGGGTTAGACATACTAGGTATATTATATTTTAGTTTTAGAGGGCCACTGAAAAATAAAGGGAGACATTTTCTACAGCTATGTATGTTATACAAAAGTTATGTTATTTTTTATGTTCAAATTTTGTAGCATTAGGTTGTTAATATATTCTGACGGGAAGGTTGTAAATAATTGTTTGAGTGTGTTTTATAAAAGATTTATTTTTAGAGCTTCGTATTATAAAGAAGTTGAGTAATATTAGTTACCTAAAATGTTATAAAAGGGAAGTTAGTTAATATATTTTGTTAAGTTTTTGGTAGTATTCATGATACGGAAAGTTTAACTTTTTAATTTAAATCAAATTATAATTATTATAAACACTGGGAGACACACAGAGAAAATAGACTCCAGTGCCGTGACTTGAACCACGAGCCTCTACTAATTAATTACTTTATAATTATAAGCGTTAATTCTCGGTCTAGTTCTAATGGCATAAAAATTTACTTGCTAAACTTTTAGAAATATTTAAAGCTTGGATTCGGGACTAGTTATCGGTTACGGCAGAAAAAATCATTCTCCTGCGTAGCTTAGTTGGAAAGAGCGCTACACTGGAAATGTAGAGGCCCGTGGTTCAAGTCCCGGAGCTCGAGTCTATTTTTCTCTCTCTGTCTCCCAGTATTAATAATAATTATAATTTGATTTAAATTAGTTACTACAAGTTACCAAAATACAATAAAAATTAATATAATAATAATAAGTATAATATCACTAATAATATTTTTTTTTAAAAAATACGGTCTTTTGGATAAAATTTGTATCTTTTTAAATTGCCTAATTTTTCTCCATAATTACTTCATTCATTCTCAGTCACATGATCTTGTATATTTAAAAAATATTTTGTTTTTATATTTAAATCAAATTATAATGTAAAAAACATTCCATGAACAGAATTTTATAGAATAAACGTGTTCGCATTATATCAATCGCACTGGTAAGTAGTTGTCAAATGAAACCTTTAGACTAACAACGATTGTTTACATTCGGGTAATAATCAATTTACGTAGAGGTAGAGAGGCACAAAATTTGACAGTTGAAATTTCAAATTGAAATATTACACGGAAAGAAGGGGGTAAGGGGGACTGTGATAAAACCCAATATAGGTTTAAATATTTAATCCCATTTTGATATTACTGTAATTGGAATTTGGATGGGGAATATTGGTGGATTGAATAGCGTACAGCCGCTAGAGAGATTTAGTAATATTACACGGAACCAATATTACATTCTATTTCACCAGAAAAGGGGGGGTGGAATTAAACTAAGGGGTGGGAGGTTAGGCTTTAATATGATTTAAGTTTGTAAGGAGAGAGTGAGAGCTGTCTGTCACACTATGCTGTCACGCCGGCATGCTTAGCTGTCAGAGTGACGCGTGCTGTGTCAAGGTGATATGCAAATAAGAAATGCTTTGGAATCAAAGGGGAAGAGGGATGCTGTACAATATCCCCGGGGAACTTGTGAATCACAGGAATGTTACAACAAATAACCGTAAAAACACTCTGTTATGTCTACTTACCCTCCACCTTAACAGTATCAAGTATCCACCTGTCTAAGAGAAACAGACAGCTACTTACTCTGTTAAGAGTTTAACTTCCCTTTAGATTAGCTGGGCATAACATTGATCTGCTTCCTATGTGTTGTTGGTAACCGAAACATCAAATCTCTTTACGAGCATTTAAAATAAAAAATATTTAAATACTGCAAGCTCTATGGAAATAAAAAAAAAAAAAAAAAAAAACTGCTTGCGTTAAAAAAATACATCGATTTTATATTGTTCAAAGAACATTCATAGCTGAACTTCAAGAAAAAAAATCCAATTTGTTACTACATTTAAAAAATATAAACATATATATTTTAATTTCTGTGTTGGACACTTTTGAATCCTAAAACAACAATCGTGGAATGCTTAATGTCATGATTATTGGACGTGTAGTTTAGTCGAGCATTAAACCAAATTGTCCAGAGGGTTAAAAGGATATTGTATTTGATTAGTGGATCAAAGAATCGGTGAATTGAGAATAGATGGGTCTGGCAGGGGTGAATTAATTGTGAGGCATTGAGACAGAATGGGCTGATGAATTGGCTTGGACTGAAGAGAGACACAACTCCTAACAATCACCCAACTGTTTTGGTTTCACATTAACAGTTCTCTAACTTTACTCAATAAACAACAAATAGTGAACGGGTCTTGGTGGAATCATCATCTCTCAAATTTATTGCTTGTATATTACAAAATATCTTTACTAAAAACAACCTATAATTTACATTAATCTGCAACATTTACTTAATTCGCAACGTAATTATTTTTGCATTATTTTTATTTATTTCATTTAGTTTATTTAATTAAATGTCAAAAAAATATTATTGAAATTTCGAAAATAGATTTTTCAAAAACTATGATGAATATTATGAAATTATAATTCTTATTTATTTATTAGGCACCCTTTACTAAAAGGTGAAGGGGATCGTATTAACAATTAGTGGCTATATTTATCATCCTAGTACCTACTATTATATTGAATTACTTTGTAGGCCAGGTAACTAAACGAAATAACCTGTAGTTTTGCATCCGAGTTTACCCATTGTAACGGAATCATTTTGATCATTCTGAAAATTTTGTGTGTGTGTGTGTTTGACTGGTTGACAAAAATCTGTTTCAGACATTAGGAAACATTTTTGGTCTCGTGAATATAAGTCGTTCTGTCGTTCGGTATGTCCATCATATCTTAAAAAAAAAAAATACTTGTCCAACTTCAATAAAATATAATCTAGATGTTAGACCATAATCAATGTTAAGCCTACCATATTATCTTAAAAACTACTCGACTGATTTCAATCAAATCTAGATGGTAGGTCATAATCAATTTTAAGCGAACCATAATATCTTAAATACTACTCGTCTGATTTCAATAAAATCTAGATGATTGATCATCATCAATTTTAAGCGAACCATAATATCATAAAAACTGCTCGTCCGACTTCAATAAAATCCAGATGTTAGGTTATAATCAATTTTAACTTGCACATACGAAAGTATGTGCAAACAACATGTTTTCCATACCTACCAATATCAGCGGCATTTTCACTAATGAACTTATTAATCAAGTCATCAATAAATTAAAATTTAAACCTAAATTCATTGGCAATTATGTAGATGACCTTTTACTTATAACCAAAAAAGCATATACCGAAGAAACTTTTAATTTATTTAATAATCATAATAAAAACATTTCATTTACTATAGAAAAAGAAAATAATAAAAAAATTAATTATCTAGACCTAACTCTAATTAAAGAAGAGAATGGACATATCTCTACTCTATGGTACGAAAAAGATATTAAAAAAGGTTACTTCTTAAATTATTTTTCACAGCATCCCTTCTACAAAAAAAGAAATACTATCTTAAATTTAATGAACAAGTCCATTGCTATTACTGATAATAAGTTCATACCTAATCTTAAAAATATAATATACAAAAACTCGAAAAAAACAGTTATCCCCGAAACCTCATAAACAAATGTTGGCATGTAGCGTTAACCAATACCACCAGTACCTCCAATATAGATAACTTAGAAAACCCCCATATATATAAATCTCTCACTTACATTAAAGGTTTATCTGAGAATATACAAACTACTTTTAAACAATTCGACTGTGATAACTTAAAATTTGGACTAAGACCTATGAACAAAATAAAAAGTTATTTCCACCATAACTTAAAAGATAAAACGCCATTTTTCAAAAAAACTAACGTAGTTTATAAAATTGATTGCAAAGATTGCAACAAAGTGTATATTGGAGAAACTATTCAAAATTTAGAAAGCAGGATAAAACAGCACGTTTACGATGTACAAGCAAAAAACGGAAAAACTGCCCTTGCTCTTCATTCGACAAATGAAAACCATCGTATAAATAAAGACAGCATTAAAATTTTAGATGTGGAAAAAAATGATACTAAAAGAAAATACCTAGAATCAACATATATTTCTATGACAGAAAACTCCCTAAACTTCAAAAATGATTCCAGAGATATTAATAAATATTATGCTGCCATATTAAATATAAAAAAATAATTATAAATATCGTTTTTCCTTACCCATTATTTAATCTTAAAACTTTATATATATAAATAAAAATAAACAAATTTACTTATAATTCAAAACATAATTCCCGCCAAATTATCCATCTAATATACAAAATTAAATTATATAAATTTAAAATTGCTTTATAAAATAAATTATATAATAACTCATAACAATAAAATAATATAAAATAATTACAAAATTCAACTATAATTTTTAATACATTTTTTAATAGGAAAAAAATTTTTGTTGGATATAGACGAAGGTTCCATCTTGGTTACTTCAAGTTATGTTACCAGATTTTTAGTTTTTATATGTTTCCATGTTTTAAATGTATGTTAATGTTATTAGTTTTAAGTTTTAAATGTTTATGATGTTATACGGAAGTAAAAGAATCATAAAAAATTTTTAATTTATGAATTGACAACCCCAACTTAGTTGGACTATATGTGAACCTATCTTATTATTATTAGGTAAGTCATAAATTAATTGTATGTTATACGTTATTCCATAAAAAAGTTATCATTGAAGTGTAAAAACCTTGTTCTTATGATGTTTTAGGCATGATTATGCTCCGGAGGGGGGCGAAATATAGCCTTTATGAAATAATCTTCGCTTTTATTACACCCTTATCGACCCAACATTTTAATTATTAACAACATGTTTTTATTAAAAAGTATGTTTATTTTTTATTAAAAATGCTAATTCCATCCTGAAGAAATTGGAATAATTTATTGAAGTAGCCCACGGTTGGTCTTATATTAATGTCCACTATCTGCACTCATTAATAAGTGCTGTCCCACTGGGTATTGATACAACAACTTTATTTTAGTATCACCTATATCTTTTAAAGTAGTCAATCGACTTTATAGAAATTTGAATTGTTTGTCAAAAGTTGGCCACAAATGTTCCCATATTAATTGTAACCGTCTGCGCAAATTTAATATTGCTAAAAAATTAGTGTGGTCCCACTGGGAATCGAAAGAGATCTTGTGAACCAATAATAGGACGCGAGAAAGCTATGTGCCATATTATTAGAAGGCTATTTTCAAACTCATCAATTTAGCTCTTTAATTGTTATTGACTACTGAGAATTAACTACTTTATTATCTCTACTTACCTCTTACTCAGTATTACTGTGATTTACTCGTTACCACAAACTCTCGGTAGAAGTAATATTTCACAGTTTTTTCTAAGCCTATACATTATGTTTTTCTCCTAGTGATGGTTCACATACATACATTTCATTCTCGAAGCAACCCTTGTGTGAAAAGGGTTCCAACCCCTCTCTACTCTTCCCGGTCTATGTGTTGCCAAAGTGAGTTAGAAGCGATAGTGAGTTATATTTTTTTTTAGTCGTGAGTTTTTCCGAGTTTCACGAGGTTAGTTATTTGGTACCTGAGTGAGGAACTCATTAGTCAACGTCATCCCTTCCACATACCCCCTCCCCCCTCCACAAGACTCAACTAACTCCACTTTTACGCACTCCACAAACTCCAGTTTCCTGCTGAGTTTGCAGCAAGAGTGGGGGGAAAAAAATTCAAAAACCACTGACCACAAAAAAATGATACAGAGATAAAATAAAAGTTTTCATTTTGGCAAACATAAGGGTCTGTTTTTAATTTATTTTTTAACTTCTACTTTTTACCATTCTCAATTGTGGGAGAATTATATGTATCATTTTGATTATTATTAATAATATTATAAGTAAGCAGAAAAACTAATAAAAACACTCAATGAGCGTCTTGTTCATTGTTGTTAATTAAGAAGAGGGTGATCAAGTTCTGATAAAATACTTCTCTGGCAAAACCTATAAATTTCTAGAAGATACTACAATATTTTGATGGGTTTACCGAAATCATACTCCGAGACTAAATTCAGAAATGAATTTATAAGTACTTCAGACTTATAATAAAAGTTAAATTAATTAATGAAATCAAGAGACCAAATTAATGCTTATTGACAGACACTCATAATCAATCTATCTAAAATATAATTGAATAAAATATTTAAATAATTTTCATATTAGTTTGAGGGTTATTAAGAGTTCGATGTTTAATGTCTACTAGATGTCCTGATTTGGTAAGATAACTGCCCCTATAATGGGTTTCTTGACGTTTGCCACAAGAAATGAATGGTTAAATGATTTGCGCAGGCCTAAATCTGGATTAAGTATTTTTGAACCGTAAACTTTAATACGGGATCCGTTTGCAGCGGAGAATGCATATAAAGGTTCTTTGCGGTAAAATTTAGTCAAGGACAAAGTATAATAGACACATCTGCACCAATATCAATAATTAAAAATAACTAGCGTGTATTGCGATCTTTAATAAATAAGCGGCTAGAAGTATAGCTGTCGCCTGCCGCTTCGTAAATAGTCGCATTTAGTTTTCCTGCTGCTTAAAGTACAAGGAGAAGTGCATTTGGAAGTGTTTTCTCCAAATCTCCTATGATTCCATTAAATATTGTTGTTTGTGGTGTATAATATTCCACGGTGTCTCGAGTTGGATCTGGATCTGTTTCCCCATTGTGTACGGCCCCGGAAGTTAAAAATTAGATAACATACGCTTGTTCTCGGAAATTTCATTAGCTAACTTTTGATTCATTGCTATTAATCTTAAACAGCGATATCCGTCGTTTGATTTGAAGAAACCGAAGACGTAGAAGGTTGCTGATTGTTGATTGGTAACCTTTTATAAGTACTTCAGACTTATTATAAACGTTAAATTAATTAATTTAATCAAGAGACCAAATTAATGTTAATTGACAGACACTCAGATCAGACTCAATCTGTCTAAAATATAAAGACCTCCAAAAAAAAAAAAAATCTCGAAAACGTTTCTAAAGATTTTGATTTATAGATTCTAAAATGTATTATATTTTAAATCAAATATAACCGTTTTACCGGGATAATCGTTCCTGTGTAAAACATATCTTTATATACGGACGAAGAGTGTCTAAGTTGTCTCGGACCGATATTATATTTAACTAGTGAAAGTTTCACTTTTATTTAACTTAATACAATTGGTAATTTTATTTAAAGTTTAAAAAAAAAAAAAAAAAAATGCAAATTAGCTAAATAAGATTTAATGTTTATTGAAATGTTAATTGTACTATTATTTAGCAAGTATACATTTATAAGTGGAGTCAAATTATTTTTACAGCAATGCAGTTTGTTGCCAAAGAAGCAATAACGTGCAGTGAAATGCAGTCGTAAGAAAGAGGGAAAACCGTGGTTTAGTTAGGTTTATCGATAGTGAAAATGTGGAGTAGTTGCGGGTTAAGACTCTCCCCACTTTAGTCTCCCCTCTCTTTTTACTTACTTTGAGATTTGTGTTTTAAGCACAATAGGCATTGTCTGGTCGAGCAATTGTCGCTAGCAATGAAACCTCCTTTAATTGCGCTTCTGTTTAGCCTTGCCAATATGCAACTCCGAGAAAAGCCTCGGCTAACGCCTTCTCCGCAGGAAATTATTAAACTCCACCAAGAGGGGTTAAGGCTTTATCACTTAATACCTCCGGTTCTTCAGTTATTGGCCTTCTTAAAGCTATTACACTTGAGCCTGTCTTAAAGTCCCTTTTCCAAGCATGTCAACTTTACGACTTAACTTGGTAAAACTATGGAAGAGGGGGAAATACCCACTTAGAAATAAAAACTTTTTTGTTCTTGCCTCTTTTTAAAAGACGTTAAAAAAAAAAGAATTTCAAGTGCCGCTATAAAATAAACGAGATAATGACACCGTCTAATTACCTATTCCTGTCTTTTATGATTAATAAATTCATTAGATTAAGTAATAAAAGGGTTGAATAGCATCTTCCTTTCCTTTACCAAGAAGAAAGGAAATTCTTTATCAATACCGAAATGTGGAAAGAAATTTTTGTTTAAACTTCGATAGTCAACGTTATCACAAATATATCTTTGCTATACATATCTCCGCCCCCTACTTGCTTCGCTCATCAACCCCCGAAAAGACGTGGTAGCGGCCGCTGCGCGACGGACGTGGTATGAGAAGGGAAGTAGTATAGTTATAGAATATGAGAAGGGAAGTAGTATAGTTATAGAATATGAGAAGGGAAGTAGTATAGTTATAGAATATGAGAAGGGAAGTAGTATAGTGGCTGAGGTAGTGGGGGATATGCGCAACTATTTTCTACTTTCCCTTTCTCGCTGACAATCTAATATACCTACTCTCAAGTTCTGCCTTACAGGCTTTCCTCTTCTCGGACGAATATATTTATCTCTCTCACTCTGTCTACACAGTTAGTATTATTTCACTCTCAAACTCCCCCTTTTCTCCTCTTGACTCATCCCTCTTCTAGAGGGGTATCTCCTTACGCACTCTACACTCAGTTAAGTATGTCACTCTCACTGAACTTGTTTGTTTACAAAACGTTATTAATAATATAGATAGATAACAATTAAATAATTATCCCAATAATAATACTTATGTAAAAAAAGTTTCCAAGTTTTGAAATTTCCCTCGTCAAAGTAACTTCTATTTAGTCTGATTTATCCATTAGTAAATGATGTGACTGTCCCCTCCTCTCTATTCTTTGATCCCTACAAAAACAAAATTTTCTTTTCCACATTAATCTACATGTTTAAATTTAAAAACATTTGGTTGGCATATAAGCAGCACAAAGAGGCTAAAATTAGATGCAGTGTCTTAAACAATTTTCTATCCTCATGCTGTGACACTAAAATAAAATAAAAAATAAATTTATTATTTGATTTGTTGTAGTTTAATAAGTTTGAGTGACGAACTGAATAAAAATGGTTGTATAAAGAAACACCGCCCTAGAAAAATTAAAGTAGTTTTAAGGGGTACCGAGAAGTCGAAAAATGTATTTGTAAATACATTTTAGTAAATGTGTAAAGTGGTGCCTGGATGGCTCGGAGGCTAGAACGCTTGCCTTGCGATAAGGCAAGTTAAGCAGCATCGAGCCGGGTCAGAAGGTGGCCGCAGCTCTCTGGGTTCGATTCCCGGACCAGGCGCCGCTCAATGTCCACCCAGCATTGTTTAAACAAATGGGAAGCTCCTCGTAAGAGTGGCGACACCAGGTTTCGGCCTGGAAACCATGATGATGACACTCTTGGTTGTTGTACAACTTGGAGGGGAGTCATGGTTGACGACCATATCTTCATACACTAGTGTGTGAAGATTTCGGTCCCTAACCCGGGTTTGATGTATGGGCCCACGTAAGAGGCCTGCATCTTCGGGTGTAAAAGCCCCACGGAATAAAAAAAAAAAAGTGTAAAGTGGCTGATTATCATCCTAAATTCATTAATTTTATGATCATCAGGAAATTGAAGTAACGTGAAAAAGAAAATTCCCTCGTGAATATTAGTTTAGTAAGTAAATTTAACTAGTTTGTTGGAATAATATTGTCTATTTGATAAGTAAGTTTAAACACTGTCCCTGCATTTAGATGCTTATAGCCTACTTAAATACTTGTAAGATCTACTTAATAAGCTTAGAGTCTACTCAAGTAGCCTACTTAGACCAACTCACTTAATCCTTCTTTCTCTTCACTTTAGAAAGTATAAAGAAGTATAATTTTATCTTATCAACAAATCGTACTTTAAGTTTTAGAAGAATAAACTTTAATCAGTTTTTTTGTAAAGTCTATGTAGAAAACTTTACTCGGAGATAGCTAAAAATGTTTAAAATAATACTCATTTTAAATACATTACTTTCGTGATGAAAAAACTATAAATGTCCGGATTGGAAAATTGAATGCCAAGATATATATACACGGATTATTTATTTCGTGTATTAGTTTTGTCAGCTTTAGATTGGTTCTCTGTCAGTGAAGAACGAATAAGATGCGCGGATTTTCTCTGCTAGTTTATACTTAGATTTTCCTAAAACATCTACATCCGCACGACAATATTTCTCTTAAGAGACTAAAACCGGCAGTTTAGGATTCCATTTCCCGTCTTGTTGAGCCCGGAGTTATATCTGTTCAACAGTACGGCAAATTCAACTTGAAACAATATCCAGGACGAAGCATCTTGGGACTTTGTCGTGCAAAGCCTTCCCGGACCCCGGGGTCCTAAAGTCCTCTTGTCATCCCGGACATTTGCATATTCCATCTTGGAACCGGAGGAGGGGTAGTACTTCATCCGGCCGGATTACTTTGCTAAGTCCGACAGCCTTATTCCAACTCCACCCTATTATTTTAAAACTTTATAATGTTAACTTTGATTACCTGTCGAGAAAATTTACTCTACATAAAACTCTAATATAACTGCAAAGTATTATAATATTTTATGCTTAGTTAAATAATTTTGTTGCGAATGAAATGGAAAACTTAGTTAGTTGGTATAACCTGGATTGTTCGAGCAACTTATTTAATATTACAAAGTTCGTTACTTAATAAAGATTTGTTTAAATAACTTTGAGCAAATAAAACTTAAAAGCGAAAATTACAATTTTATTTCTAAACAACTATAATAGCTAATGATAGAGTTATAGTAATAATTAAGAATTTTATCTGCTTATTTCTGATCCATACAACATTATTTTAACCTAGAGCAGGAGATCAGTTACTTTGCTCATCTTTTTTTTTTTTTTTTTTTTTTTTTTTTGTAAAGAATATTACAACTACATCAAAAAAATGTAACAAGTAACATTGTTAAATTAAGTTTACAAGAACATGATGTCATGGTGGGAGAAGCCACTCAGTAGTTGTCCTCCCTAGAAAATCTTGAGATCATCATGTGACATTTAATACGAACACATCTCTCATCTCTAGGATTTAACCCAATTTTTTTGTTTGTTTATTGGGGGCAAAATTTGTTTATTTTCATATTGAGTGGGATGGGGAAATAAAAAAATGGTATTTAAATATATAATAGCGAATATTTAGGAAACCCTAACAAGTATGTGCTTGGATGCAAATACTTCACTATGATTTTTACGTGCTACCTCTCTTATGTATTTCAGTGTCTTGAATTCGGATTTCATGTTTATTTGTCATGGAACAAGAATTTGATATCAGGTTAATAACCGTAATTTTAGTGTTAATACTGTCTTTGTGAGAATTTTTAACTTATTAATTAATTAATTAGTTATATGTAAATTTTGAGTTAAAATTAATAATTGAATGTGATGTTGTTTAATTGTTTTTGTTAATTATTTTAGTTATTGTTATATAGATTGTTTTAATTTATTTATTTTTTATAATGTATGTATAGAGGAAGTTTTTGAGATGTCATTTGTATTATAACTTTGAAATGGTGAACTCTCTTTCACAAAATAATTTTTTATCAATTATGTTGACACTCTCCGCCTCCGACGGAGACAGTTTTAATTAAATATGACTTAACATCGATTAATAAATGCGACTAAATATGACCTTTTAAGGGTCGAAACGTCTCGTTATTAATGAAAATATAGTTTTCTTAAAAATTGACACCTTATTAGCCATCTTACCTCACAAGAAGAGAATTTTTAAATACAAAATATGTCAATTGTATTTATTTCTGAATGAAATTTAGATTATTTTAAAATGAAATAATATAAAAATTCTAATTTTGAAAACTGGTCTTAAGTACATTTTTTTTTTTTCTTCTTCATCTTCTGTATTCTTCACCTTAGTTGTTTCTATGTGCAAAATTTGGGGAAGATTGAATGACGGGAAGTGGTTCAAAATTGGG
>KZ651128.1:55465-72086 GCA_001010745.2 Gerris buenoi
CCTTTGCGCCCTTCTCTCGACAAATATATATTATGTTGGTAAATATATCTCATGGTATTTAAGAAACAAAAAAAACTAAAATTTTGAAAATGGGCGCTAATGTAAAAGGAAGGGAATAGAGGCGCTATTATTTTAAATAACGGTAGGTTGGTAGCGGCACCTCGCTGCTGTAAGGGGTGTTATGGCTGCACCTCACACCGTGGAGTGGGGCAAGGCTGTGCTTGCCCTACTATTCTGCCTCACTTCGGGTTAATATCCCTGTGTTTAAGTCCCGGGCAATAATACTAAAAGCAGATTACACGGATACCTGGGAGGTGTTTAAACTGTTTAGAGCTTCCCTTGGACGATTAATATACAAGAAACATTTTCATTAAACCCACCCCCTCCTTTCCTCATTCCGTTCGGGGAATTTCCTCACATAACTTTGAAAACCCACACGACCACTTGGAAAATTGGCTAGAAAACGGCTGCCAATTTACTGGACTGCCTTATTCCGGCTCGTTATAACAAGACCTTATTGCCTCCCTTACATTTCTAATATGGCTAGCCATGTAAGCTTAAACTACCAGTAAAATGTAGGTTAATCACTTGAACAAGTATTTTACATAAAATAAAATTGAAATGGTTTAACCCGTAAACATTTGGACAGCTAATAAATCTTGTAAATAGTAACCAGTTATCGTTAGACAAACACAAAAAAACATTTAAAATCCAAAGTTTCTGAACCCCGTAAAGAGTTGAGCCAAATTTTACAGCAAGGCAGCCGAAGCGAATACGTTGTGATAAGTAGTAAATCATGTAAATCAATGTGCTAGGCACAGGATCGAACCTGTGAACTTGCCAAGCATCGCTTACAAAAATATGGGGAGCTTGTCAAAGAGTTAAGCGTCACTAGGTTTTTAGCCTCTATACAACCAAGAGTCAATTCTCATTGTTGTTCAATAAAAATCAAACCCAGAAAAGTGGGACATGGATAACAGACCAGTTGTCCAACTCGAGTTTGTTCAATGGAATTACTATGTCTTTAGACGTAAAAACACATGACAAAAAAAGTCCATTCAAGGAGTTGTCATAAAACTACAGTAAGAATAACGATCGCTTATTACCAATATGGTTGGTCTTATAGCGAAATTTTACTCTTGAGTTAAATTTAGTAGATTTACCTTATACTTATATTTACTATACCAGTATTTTACCTTCTTTGAAAACTTGTTCATAACATTATCCATTCAGGAAAAAAAAATTAAGTCGTTGTTACAAGAATAGACTTTATGCGTAGAATGTATAAAGGGAGAATATCGACATGCAAACCTGGTACTTTACGATATTGGTTCGCATTTAAAAAAAACTCAGGGGAGAGATGTCGGTATCTTCACGGCTCCAGCTTATCTTGTCCAACAGGAAAAGCGAGAAGCAAACAACGGTTTGAATAGTAAACCTGCCGGCAAAACCTTCGTTTCTTCTTCTCCCCCTCTTTTCTCGTAGAGGGTCCCGCTTTTCCAACAGACTTTTATCGGCCCATATGTGTCGAAGAGTTCTGAGATTTTCTTTTTTCCCGGAATTTTTCCTATATCTGGAGAAAAATACAAGTTTTTTTTCCACGTGGAGCTCGAAAAGTGTTGAGATACCGAGAATATTGGTTGTTTTGCTTTCCAATGTGAAAGAGCCCAGGTTGAAGGAAAGAGAGAGAGATATAAACGAAAACGAATATGTAAAGGATAACTATTTGATTTTGGGATATCCGATATCACCTCCTTGGCTTACTTATAAAAAAACAGGTTTTTGAAAGGTTACACTAAGCTTTGTAATACTCGAGGTGTGTTTCAGGATTTAGAGGGTCAAACGGAATGAAGGCCTTTTCCTTTTTTTTCCTTAAAAAAAAAAAAAAAAACCTCAACAAGATGTTTTTAAGGTTTGTGGAAAAAACAAAGTTTGCGCCCTTCTCTGTGTAAAGCTTCTCCAAAGCCTCCGACAGTGTATCATCCTCTAAAATAATAAAGGGCGCCCTACGTAGACGCCCTTTGCGCCCTTCTCTCGACAACATTTCCGACAAAAACTTCATTATCCTTTTATATTGGTTGCATTTGAAGGCCTCCCGGAGCCCTTATATACATGGCTTCTTCTATTACTTCTCCCTCCGGCCCTTTCTCACAGTTAGACCTGATAAATGACTAGGTTGTCCCTTCCATTCTGTACCAGGGAGATTTTTTTCAATCCCACAACACTGTACGTGAAGCCCTTGAAACTCCAATTTCTCTCTTTTTTAGTGGCTGTACTCTACTATAAATTTACCCAACAATAATGGATTTTTTTTCATTAAAAACGACGCTAGTTTTTCTCCCCCCCCCCCTCCATTGTATTCTTTTTTTAAGTAACTTGATATCTGACTTGAAACCACTTTTTGACTTAGAGGACCTCAAAACAAGTGTCACCAAAATTGAAAAATCGAATTGGCACAATCAGCCTTTATCCTACAACCGTTTTCGATTTGAAAAAAAATCTGATCAATTTGAAAGAAATACAGCTTACAGGTGACTCTCATTTTTGATAATAGTATAGTTTTGGGAAATTTCACACTTCATATTTTCAAGATGGTGGCCACTGAGGTGGACGACTAAAAAAAAAAAATGTAATGTAATAAATATGATTATATTTTAGCTCTGGGGTACACGCTAAACACGACATAAAAATGT
This sequence comes from Gerris buenoi, assembly GCA_001010745.2. NCBI lineage: Eukaryota > Metazoa > Arthropoda > Insecta > Hemiptera > Gerridae > Gerris > Gerris buenoi. The sequence goes on from KZ651128.1 coordinate 58,159, forward strand.
GACGCTTTTAATAAATACCGTATCAGGAAGTTAGGATATTATACAGGAGGTTCATTTATAGGTGATAGGTGGGCTGAAGTTTCAATAAACGACATGCGAAATGGGACGCTATTAAATATAGTAGGAGGTAGCTTGGATTTCACTTGTATTCACACTATAAGTCACCGATACAGGTTCTAAATTTTATATAAAATTATATCAGAGGTCCTAGCGGACCAAATGGTTATAAATATGGGTTATTTTTTCATAATTTCATTCCTTAAGATCCATATACTATGTCAATTAGACAAAGCTGTACTAGTTTACTTCACTTCATGGAAATACATTGAAATGTTGTTATATGGATTCAATGCGCAATAAATATCCAAGTTTCGAAGAAAACAAGTATTTGTTTTTTCAGCATAACATAGTGTACGCCGTTTTAAGGTATTTCTTATATTCTATATTAAGATTAGTAACAGATTAAAACTAGGTGTGCAATGATTGCAATATTGAGCTGAGCGTGCATTTTAATCATATTAATTTTTTTTCTCCATTTTTTTCAATTTTACCAATAGAATGACCCCACATAAATGAAAATATATGACGTAAGTTAAAATAACAACAATAACTGTTCTCTTAAAGAGCTTTCCAATGACATACATCTTGAAGAGCATACACACTTTTAACGATTAATACCTTTTGAAGAGCGCATATGCATAGTTCAGGAGAAAACTTTTGTACCCTGTACCTCGTACCCCTGAGTACCGATTTGGACCAATTCAGATTTATACCTTCCTGCGGTTGGTCACTATGACCGTGCCGAATTTTGTGCGGATCAGTTCAGCCGTTCAGGAGAAGTATGCATCCGAAAAAATGCAAAGCGTATTCTTTTTTTAAGTAACTTGATATCTGACTTGAAACCACTTTTTGACTTAGAGGACCTCAAAACAAGTGTCACCAAAATTGAAAAATCGAATTGGCACAATCAGCCTTTATCCTACAACCGTTTTCGATTTGAAAAAAAATCTGATCAATTTGAAAGAAATACAGCTTACAGGTGACTCTCATTTTTGATAATAGTATAGTTTTGGGAAATTTCACACTTCATATTTTCAAGATGGTGGCCACTGAGGTGGACGACTAAAAAAAAAAAATGTAATGTAATAAATATGATTATATTTTAGCTCTGGGGTACACGCTAAACACGACATAAAAATGTGACGCTTTTAATAAATACCGTATCAGGAAGTTAGGATATTATACAGGAGGTTCATTTATAGGTGATAGGTGGGCTGAAGTTTCAATAAACGACATGCGAAATGGGACGCTATTAAATATAGTAGGAGGTAGCTTGGATTTCACTTGTATTCACACTATAAGTCACCGATACAGGTTCTAAATTTTATATAAAATTATATCAGAGGTCCTAGCGGACCAAATGGTTATAAATATGGGTTATTTTTTCATAATTTCATTCCTTAAGATCCATATACTATGACAATTAGACAAAGCTGTACTAGTTTACTTCACTTCATGGAAATACATTGAAATGTTGTTATATGGATTCAATGCGCAATAAATATCCAAGTTTCGAAGAAAACAAGTATTTGTTTTTTCAGCATAACATAGTGTACGCCGTTTTAAGGTATTTCTTATATTCTATATTAAGATTAGTAACAGATTAAAACTAGGTGTGCAATGATTGCAATATTGAGCTGAGCGTGCATTTTAATCATATTAATTTTTTTTCTCCATTTTTCCTATTTGACCAATAGACTGGCCCCTCATAAATGAAAATATGACAAAAGTTAACATACAACAATAACTGTACTCTAAAGAGCTTTCCAACGACATGCATCTTGAAGGGCATATACTATTTTAACTTTTGTACCCCGTACCCCGTGTATCAACTTGGATCATTTCAGATTAATACCTTCCTTTGGTTGGTCACTATGACCATGCCGAATTTTAAGCGGATCGGCTCAGCCGTTCAGCAGAAAACTTTTGTACCCCGTACCTTGTACCCCTGAGTACCAATTTGGACCATTTTAGATTTATACCTTCCTTTGGTTGGTCACTATGACCATGCCGAATTTTGAGCAGATCGGTTCAGCCGTTCAGGAGGAGTATGCATCACAAAAAACGCAAAGTGTAGTATAAGAGCTTCGCTTCGCTCAGCTCAATAAACTTTACACAAAATTCTGGTATGATGTCAGTCAATCAGTTTTTTGCATACTACCTCTAGAGCTATAATATGCTGATGTGCCTTAATTTTTGACTAATAGGGAAATGATTATACAGGTTATCTCTAAATTGCATGAAATTGGAAGAGTAGTTTAAAAAATCTGGTGGTTCACAAAAATATAGATCGATAGACAGACACCAGACAGAGACCAAACATTTTCTCTGTTGTCTGAAACGGATATTCTAGTAACACCATTTTGAATTTCTGGAACACGCTCATTTTCAATCCTTAAGATCTCTAAAATTTATAAGAATGGGTTGTAAAATACTGACGAAAAAAGGAAAAGAATTACAAAAGCTGTATAATTGGTGTAAGGAGGTAAAAGGGTGGTCTTAGAGGGTCCGTTGTATTGTTCTCATCGGTTCAAATTACCTCTTGCTGGGAGTGATAATAAGGGAGGCTCTCTTCATAGAATCTCCCTCACAGCCTCTCACATTTTCTTGGCTTTAGGAATTACCGGCAAGCCTTCACAAGGCAAAAACTTTCTATAGGACGGCTGGGCTATTTCTTACCTGCTTTTATTTCTCTCCAGTCTTGATTTCCAAGGGTTTGATACAAAGGGGATGTTTCCCAAGCCCGAGGGTAAAGTGAAGACTTGAGGAGGTAATAACCTTCACAATAAAGGTTGGTGGGAGGATAAAGCTAGGGGACTCGGTAACATTTGGCAGTGGGCCGACTTATCACACCACCGAGGGGCTTAGCACAGAGTGGACACAATTCCCTGCTTTGCTTTGCACTTAACTCTCCTCTCTGTAAAGTATGAACCGGAGGGGGACTTGACAATATCTCAGCTTTGACTTAAACACCTGAATGGCTTTCTACCTCCTCTATCTTTACTTCTTAATGGCTTAAACTTACACCGAAAACCTGTAAATTATGGTCAAAAACTTTATCGAACTCCTATTGGTTTTTGTAATGTAATCTTTTTTTTATCTTGACATTTTATATTATGTACTTGTTCAATTAAGCCTAGGGATGATAACTTTTATTTATTTACAAATAAGCATTGTCTAGTCAATGGAGTGCAGGAAAAAAGGGCCGTATTTTTTTTATTAATATATATATTTTTTTTAATAATGAAACAAGAAACATGACATAAAACTTATTATAACCATATTAGCCGATTCTCAATAATATATCTAAATTATAAATCTATATACGAGTATGTATATAAAAGTAGACGTATGTCGTATGTGTATGTGTATGTTTGTTCATAATACAAATATACAGTTTTAGGCCCATCTCGATCAAAATTTGCACACTTGACCTTCAAAGTAAGGGGGAAATCAGCGTCTACATGAATTTTTGAAATTAAATTTTTGGTATACAGGGGTACGGGTTACAAGTAATGAATGTTGTCAAAGTAATGAATACCCTTTATGATGCATATCGTGGAAAAGCTCTTTAAGAGATGATCAGTTTTGTCATATTTTCATTTAAATTTGGGATAATTGCAAATTATCTTATCAATGAGGCGGGGGTATAGAAATAAGTGAGAGGGATAGAATCCAATCCCTTGAAAAATCACGAAAGCAAATGATTGAATCCTCCATTGGTCTTCATTAGTGTAACTGACAATACACTTATCAGCTTTATTCTTTAAGTTACATTTTCAGGTTAAAAGGTGCTTTAAATATGGGGTCAAAGTAATGAATACCCTTCATGGTGCATATCGTAGAAAAGCTCTTTAAGAGATGGTCAGTTTTGTCTTATTTTCATTTAAATTTGGGATAATTGCAAATTATCTTATCAAAGAGGAGGAAGGGGTATAGAAATAAGTGGGAGGGATAGAATCCAATCCTTGTCTTTTTATGTTTCCCTTGTCAAATCACGAATGCAAATGATAGAATCCTCCATTGGACTTCATTTGTGTAACTGACAATACACTGATCAGATTTGCTCTTTAAGTTACATTTTAAGGTTAAAAGGTGTTTTTTTTTTTTTTTGGTTTAAGTCCCGTTCGACAGCTCAATGGGTCATTACAGGACGGGGGGGGGGGTTATCCGGCCACTTTACTCATCTACTCGATGAGATCATCAGTGTGAAACATGTCTGACCCCTCCGGGATTCGAACTCACGTCAGGGTTTGGACCTTGGTTTCAGAGCTAGGGCGCTAGCCATGCCGGCCCCCCTTAAAAGGTGTTAAAGAGTATCGTAAAATGTAGCATTCGATTAGGGCGAGACATGGAATGATTATACGGTGATTCGACGTGTTAAATGGTAAAATGGTGAATATTTTCATTTATTTCGCTTTGATTTGCATATTATAAGGGTAGGAAATTAAGAATGAATCATAGTTTCCGCAGGGTTCGTTCGGAAGGGCGGAGAGGAATATTTCCTGAATAAGAAAAAGTCGCTTTATCCTACGCATTACCTTCATGCTGTAGGGGGCATTCTGACGAAGGGATTATTCACTAGTTTCATCGGGAGAACAAGAGGGTTCAGGGCGTCAATAGAGATGACGGAGGTAGGAGAAATACCAGGAAGTGAAACCGTAAAGGGTGGGGTTCTCTGAAACTGCAGCGGGGACCAGGGATAATTGATGTCTTCGGGAAGTAACAAGCAAAGCAAGGTGCCAAGCTATAGCTCGGGAAATTGAATCAGATTCTGCCCCGATAATGAATCAAGAGAAGGAGAAAAAAAGTGAAACCGAAGAACCGAAACTAATGGTTTAGAAATAACCGCAACTTTAGCTTTAACCAAGGGGTGAACTTGGACCAATGAAATGATAAAAGCCATTAAAATATCATGATAAACAACAAACTACAAATAAAATAAATGAGATACTAGATAATATCATATTCCTCCATTGTAAAACTGCAAGTAAATCTACTATATTTAATCTCACATAAAATCGCGAACGGAATATAATAGAAGGTTTAATGTAATGGATTTACCCAAAGTCTTTGTTGGGTTCTTATTTTATAAATATTTAAATAGGTAGGTATTTCTCTTTTCTTTAATAATTATATTTACTTTTTGAGTCTCAAAGACTTAATTCTCACTTCGTTGATTTGATGATACGTCAGTATACATCTTGTACGATTTTTAAGTCCTATGAAAGAGGAAATTATTTACTTCTTTTGGAGAAGTAAACTTTATTCATTTAGTTTCAATTTCTTGGTTTTCCCATGTAGCGTTTTCTTTTTTCCCTTCTTCTAAAACTGTTGGATTTTATCTGAAAGTTTCTTCACTTGTTCACTTTAGGAGAGGTAAACTTTGTACTGCTAGTTTTGGTGTTGTGTAGAGCTTGTTTATCCGGCGAAGCTAAGTGACGCTATAAATATTTAGACGGATCTAATTGAATGGAAATCCGGATTGGAAGTGCAGGAAGAGAAGAGGTATAAAGAAAAAAACTTGAGTATATCACAGGAGAAAAGTGTTTGATACTTCCCTTGCTATTTCCCTTCACTTTATATTCTATTTAAATACACATTCTCTAGTTTTATAACTCTTTTAGTATAATTTTACTTCATAAGAACCTACAAAATATATTTTGATAATTGAACTTGTTTCATTTTTATTATTCGAATAAACGCCAATTTTATAACGTTTATAAATTAAACTTTTTTTATGCTATTTGATACTATTGACCAATAAATTAATACATTTATTTATTTTTTTAAATCTTAGCTTTCCTCTATAATGGTATTTTTATTTTTATTCTTGCTATATAATGATGCAAAAATGGAAACCACCAAATCATTCAAAATAGTATACTCACTTGATAAAAAAAATAACACCTATTACCTTAATTACTTAGGATATGATTTTGTATCGACTTAATAATTATCTTTAATTTATTTCTGTTAAATACTAATGTAGATTATTTCTTTTTTTGTTTCAGGTTGGTTTTCATAATTTACAATTAACATAATATTTCGCTGCATAGTTGATAGAGTAGATCTTCACTTGGTGAGTAAAATAATTAATACAATAATAACTAATAACATTATATTATATTAATTAATTACCTTAAGTGAAAATGCTAATAATGCGTGATGTAACAACCTCTATCTTTTGTTACCATGAAGGATGTAAATCAATTGTATGTAATGCTATTATCATGAAGGTTTAGCGCGTTTTACTCCATTTATAATAGTTGTTTGTGCGAGAACGGTAAAAACGAGTGGACTGTATGTTGATAAAATAACTGATTAGACACTAAAGAAATAAAAGAAATAAAATCTTAAATTAATAAAACGTGGATTATAAATGAGTAAATAAATAACTTAATAGAAGCGGAACTTAATTATGATTTGAGTTGAAATGTAGAAATGTAAAAATATGACTTGACTAAGACTCTAAATACAGTTCTACACTCCGGCTAGATCTTCTAGCTCGAGGTGGATCAGGAATAGCGAAATCTGGTAGAAAATAAGGGTAATTAAAACAAATTATGAAGGTAAATGGTAACTGGTGGTACCTGACAGGGAAATTTTAAACCACATTGACTCTTTAAACAGCGTTTATATAATATTTTATATTTACACATTTTTACATTAGATGATCCTTTCAAGATGTGACGCGAATTTTTGAGTCATAGTTTGTTAAGCAGGATAGTTTTTTTATTAGTCTTTATGTATGTGGTCTCAAATTTTAAGCTGATTGTTTCTGCTGACATTTTAGTAGTTTCTTCAGAGTGTTCTGTTCATTCTGTCTTTTTAAGTAAAGTAATAGAGTTCGTATTTCTTTTTATTTTAGATGCCTAAATATATACGTATATGTGTGTGTATGTAATATTTATATTAAGGTATTCAGTATTATTGTTGTTGTTTTATACAAGTTTTTAATATTCACTATGGTGAATGGGAAATAATTAAAGAGTGTGACTGTTTGAAAATCTTGAAGAGAATGTAATGTTTCGTACATGCGATGATTTCATTTCTCTCACCAACCATAATCTAGTCTCAAAGGGAGAGAGAGCGAGAGAGAGAGAGAGAGATAAATGGGGGATTTTATGTTCTGTACGTTACATGAATTTAAAGGCGTATTACGTTGGCTTGTGTGTTGTGTTTGGACTTGTACACACGCAATGAACACAAACTATTTCAAGGATGGTTAGGTTCGTGTAAATGCCCCCTTGGTTGTAACGCGGTCAGGGCGCCCTACTAGGGCGCTCTATGTATGGAAAGGGTCCGGGGTGTGGAAGGGTGCCGTGACCCTGCATGCTAAACTCGAGCCTCCGTAGAACCATCAGAGGGAAAACTAGCTGTGTTGAAACGAAGATTTAAAGGACTCTGAAGCTCAGAGAGGCTATTAGAGTTGATGACATTCAGACCCAACTCGCAACATTTCACTTTGCATCTAATAGATTTCGAATAAATTCAGAATTAGCTATGTCTTCAAACCTTACTTCACTGGCTACATACACCAACAAATCAAAATAAACGTATCAATCAACTAAAATCAAACTGTACTGTACCCAGTTTTATTTATTATTTATATTCTTTCTTTCTTTATATTTAATGATTACTTGATAATGTTAATTAACGTTAATTGAGTTTAGTGTCGTTTAGGAACTTCAATTACCTTTCAATTAGCTTAGAATTATTTGGGGGAGACGTAAATTCTCGTGAAAGATAAAAAGAAAGTGTATGTGTTAAAGGTTGCTATCTCCTATGACGAAATTAGGTATACATTGGCTTAGCTTAAGCGTAGTTAACGTATTCGGAAATTTCACCTAAAATCAAAGTAAATTACTAAGAAAGCTGGTTGGAATCAAATAGAAGTTAGCAGACGTTTCACACAAGCACATATTATGTAAAGTGGCTGATACTTCCTTGTCAACAGGGCGAAGTCTAGAATTGCTCACTGCAGCGCAGTCTATATCTTCGGGTTCAACCCCTACTGCGACTGCCCCCTTCCTCCCTTTTATAATAGAAAAATAGAAATTAAGTTCGTCTATTGATGACTTAAGGTGTATTCAATCAGTACATCTATTATTTTAAGGTACTTTCTTCTATTGTGATGAAAAATACTAAAGTTTTGCTGTCGGTGCTAACATTATAGGTTATCAGCGGGTATTTCCTTTATTCAGACATACTTTTTAATGCAATGTTTAAAAAGATTAGAACTTTATACATAGTATATATATTTGTGTGTGTGTGTTAACAATGTCTGGTTCTAATCTGCTGTTTTGTTAAATCTAGGTATCAGAGTCCCCCCTCCCCCTTAGAGAGTTTAACCAGGAAAAAATTAACAAAAAAAACTTGAAGAAGAGGGATAAAATATGCGGGAGTTGGGTTTTCCCCTTAAAAAAAAACTTCAAAAGATAATTAAAACGGGATCAGGTTTTTTTTGCGCTGAAAGAAAAAGAACCAAAGAGGATTAGAAGGAAGACAAAGTAAAGAGAAATAAAATATGGGGGAGAGGAGGGACAAGATAACGTAACAACGGGATACTTTGACAAGGTAAAACGACGTTTAACAACTTCTACTTGAAAGTAAGCACACAGAATAACTCTTATTTACTTCCTACTTACTTGCAACCATCTAAAGGGGTGCAATAGGAAGTGTTCTAAAATCAAGTTCATAATTCCGATGTCTGCGCAAATGCAGCCGAAAAGGGGCCATCTCGAACATTTTTTGATTTTAAGATCCTTCATCAGGTGGCTCCCTCTCTTTATACCAGCTTGAGATATCTCTAGTTATGATTTGAGATGATTAAGACAATAGATAATTATAAAATAGCAGGGAATCGATTTTCTCACATAATAACAACAGAGTGAAACCTAATAAATACCATACAATAATAAAATTGATAAATAAAAAAATATATAAATAGATAAAATATTGGCGTGGTAAACACACAAAACTAATTAATTGGTCTAGTTGTAATTCTACAACTAGACCAATAATCAAATATTTAGTTATTATTTATTTGTTTTAAATTTTCATACAAAATTAATTAATTAATTGATTTAGTTAACATTTTGATCGAAATTACCAAATTAAGAAAATTTATAAAGGAAGAAAATTTTATCCAAAATTTTTTTAATTTTTATATCATAAATAGATTCCTATATGCGAAGATTTTATTTCTTGATTATTGTTTGCTTCATTTCTGTTTATAAGCTGTGTAAAGCTATTAGTAAGTGTTGTACAATTAGGCTTTGTCTTAATTTTGAAGGCTGTGTTGTACGAGGATATATATTTTTTAAGTTCGTTATTTGATCATTCAAATTATTGTTTGCGGAGAAGCTTGGGGGTTTAATTCTGGTTGCGAAGAGACTTACCTAGCTAAGTTTAAACAAAGTAGTCGTGTCATTTTAAGCACTGAGGGTCCGGATGCTTTGGAGGTGAGGAAAATCTGAGTTCGGTATGGTACTAAGAGAGGGGAGTAAGTAAGCAGTAACTCCAGTGCACGAGGTAAGTAGACTTGGTAAAACGAGTCGAGAGGGGTTCAAAGTCCCTAAACATTTGCTTAAATTTGCATAATGTACTTAACAAATTGTTTACTCACCAAACAAAATACAGCCCTCGGTAGGACGGCGTAGGGCACGTGAAATGGTTTGGGAGCCCTTCAAGGCAATTATGCCGAGACCTTAGCTCCCTCTAGAGAGATGAAATCAGCTGTAGCCTTGAGTAAAGAAAAACAGGACCCATCATCAGTTCCTTTTTCATCTCTCGGACCTTTTCACTCGGCAGGACCTGAAATAAAGAGAATCAACCACACAAACATACTTTAAATGAATAAATACTCATTTTCATCTTCTACCACCGACAAGCCCTGCTCAAAAATCTTTGATCTGATATTTCTGCTATATTTTATATCTGCTCTGCTATCTCTTTTCTTATTTTTATAAGTTGAACTAGTTATTTTGATCAAGATTTTGTGGAGCTCAAACACAAAATGAATAAAAATATAGCAAAAGCTCTTACGTGAATATAAAGTTCGATTAAATCCTTTAAAACGAACTTTATTTAAAATCAAATTTAAAAAAAAAAAAAAAAAAAAAAAAAAAAAAAAAAAAAAAAAAAAAAACATATTTTATATACACCTGCAATGTAATACCGTGATTTTGCTCACTGCAATATGGTTTACATTAAAAAAAATACTTACTTAGCTGCAAGCGAATTGCAATTTGAGATCACAATAGGAAATAAAACTAGACTACTTAGCTGCTAGCGAAATAAGCTAACAACTTAGCTGCAAGCGAATTGCAGCTAAGTTGTCTATCCAGTTACGAATGTCAATAAAGCACAATAAAGTACATCCATTTTTATACATTTATAGATTATAGGCCGTTAAGTTAGAGTTTTTATTACTTTCTATAAATCTCATGCATGTATAAAAAAAAATTACTGTACTTTATTATATCCCTTTTCTATTATTATTTCAAATAGTTAATTGTTATAAAAACTGGACTTTCATTAAAAAGGACAATCTTTAGCTCCCGTTTTAATAAGGTTCGACAGTATATTCTTTATTCCAGAGTTATCCAAATGACTTTTTTGTTTATTACGTTTTAAACAATCTAGTTTTATTTCCTTTTATGATCTCAGATTGTTGAAGGTACAGGGAGAGAATAAGGATGAAGAACTTTCTTTTAAAGTTAAACAATCGTTCTTCAACCGGACTATAAGTTTGATAATTATTTTAAACTGAAATGAGTGAAAGGTTTGATCAAGAGTATTGGTAGAAACGGAGGATTGAAAGATAATAGATTAAAACAAGTCGAGGTTGGGCTGGTTTACTTGTATTGGATTACTCACTCGGTTAGATAGGGTTGAGGATATTTTCCAGATTCAGCAGGTTGCTCAGGTCTCTAAGGAACCCAGCGAGGTTTTCTATTCTGAGATCCTCATCATAACGAGTTAAAAAGAGAAGACAAGGCTTAGCAAAACATTAAGTTGATTAAGTCGTTGCCTACTAACGCACAGAAAATCCCTTTCTCTACTCGCCAGGTTTCTTGAGCAAGCGTTCCGCCGTCCTTAGAGTAAACCGAAAGGAGGTCTTTAGAAAGATAGAAAGAGAAAGAGAAGGAAGCCGAGTTCAGGAAGTCCTTTCGTATCCTTATCCCGGCCTTGGAAGGAAGGGTTCAAGGGAAGTCGTTAACTCTTAAGGAGAATGATTTTCTCTTCTAGTTGCCGGTGGAGGAGGTTAGACTCGAAGGCTTTTCTCTTTAGACCGGGTCTAAAGTACAAAGGCAACCTCCCGTCTCGGAGTCCTTCAGAAGTCGGTGGAGAAAGAGGTCCTAGGTTTTCTTGCCTTTTCTCTAAGGTTAAGGGAAACAGGGAGGAGCCTCCTTTTTCGGGAACCTTCAATATCCTTTCCTTCCAGACCTCTATATCCTTAAAACCCACAAACCGAAAGGACCTCTTGCTTTGGAGGGAAACCTTCTTCGTGTGGGGAGGGGGTTAAATCCTTGAAATCCTTCTGCAGGATATCTTCGAGATTTCACCCGACCGAGGGCCTCACTCACACCCACTAGATGTGGGATTTACATTACGGCTTTATTACGCAAACATTGTGTCGGTCGTTCGTGAATGCGGGCCCTTCTCTTCCCTCGAACGGGTTCTGTTGAACATTCCTTAACGTCATATTAAAAGCAATAAATCATTTCACTCTCTCGAAGTTATGACGATGAAAACCCTCAGCTGCCTTTTCATCTGAACTCGAACAAAGAATAATTTTAACATACTTCCTACATTAAAGCCTCAACCCCAATATCTAAACATTTTCATAATATTACCTCTCCTTAAGTAGACTAAATTATACCTACGCTTAATATCACTTCCGAATTATCACTTTCAACTACCATTGCCTCTAATCACCATTAATCGAATAAATTCTCCGAGTCCTTTAGTTAATCCTGAATATTTTGTAAAATAATATATTTGTGGTCTGACAAGAAACTGATCATTACTCTGGGAGTTTTTATTCAGCTTGTTTGGCCTCCTACTTATTTCTCGTTCACAGGACAATCATTGATTTCCCCAATCGCTTTAAAACAATATAAAGAACACGGAGTATAGTACGAAGAAAAGAAAAGTTCTTAGCTATTATTTGACATCATAAGGAAAAGCTCTTTCCGAGCATTTCCCCTAGTGAGTGCAATTTGTTGACTTAAACTCTCTCCGCCTCCTTACCGGAGTTTTCTTTTCCCGTACAAATTGTTTTTCGGTGGAGGTTTTTTTCTATTTTTCTACTTCTGTTAAGGGAAAGCCTATGATTTATTACGTCGTCGTCCTGTATAGAGCGATAGATTCCCGCCCTTTTTTATTTTCTCTTTCCCGGTATAATAGTGAAGAGAAAATCAGTATAAAAAGACAAATCAGAAGGAAAAGGGTTCGAAAGAAGGAGGCCGGGGTAGTTTTCCATTTATCAGAGGGTGTTTTACCCCGATTTACTCAACTAGCAGTTCTTTTTAGGAGGAGCCCGATTTTTTTTCTCCCGAAAAGGGAAAAAGGTGAAACGATTTCGGTCTAGATTTTTTCCGAAGGGGTTGAAGAAAAACGAAGGGTTGGTTTTTCCAGGATCCCTCTTCTTTTTCGGATGGGGAGAGAGGTCGCGAGACTGTTATTTTTATTCGTCTGTATCGCTCGCTTCATGTTTGTCCTGCAATCTATCACGTCGGAAAAGCGGGTTTCAAGTTTTCTTCTTTCCGTCTCTTTTTAGAATTATCATGGGAAAATTCTCTTTATCCCTTTTGTTCGAGAAAAGTGCGTGATAGAAATTTACCCGTCTTTCTTTTTTCTACCGACTCATAGAAAACCTTCAGAAGAATTTCCTTTACAGATCCTTAACACCTTTCTTTCTTTGAGCCGAGGAAACGCTTTTTTAACCAACTAACTGACAAATATTGGAGGGGGAAAATAGATATGTATGGATGGAGGGTGAAAAGAAAACTTAGAGGGGTAAAGAGAGAGAAATGGTTCGACATCAGAGAAATACGACAACACGGACATTCTATAGAATAGGGAAACAACAAATACTCCGGCATAACAACGGCTAAAACAATAGCCTCAAAACTTATCGTTATATCTGTTACCAAGAATACCTCTTTATAAATACCAGCATGACGTTGTCATTTCTTCATCCCAAAATATTCTTTGTTAAAGCCACGCAGGCAGGAGCCTTGGCTTCGCCTCTGCAGTAAATTGGTTTAGCCTACCTCGCCTTCGGCTAAAAGATAAAACCTTGTCAGCAAAATTCCATTTTGCTGTCTAGTATCATAAATAACTATTTAATTTCAGATTAATACTATAATAAAGAAAAACATGCAAATTTGGTTAGCATTGCTTCCCTTTCATAGGATTGGAGTTGACCAATATAATTATTTTCTCTGGTACCTATGTTATACAATCATACACGCAGACATAAATATATAATAGACTGCCAATTGGTGTGGCACATAGCTTCCTCGCATCCTATCCTCGTACTTTATTGTATTTATTCTTTTACAAGTCATTATTGTCTAATTGGTTTAATTGTTTCCCCGTTTTTTTACTTTCTCATATAAAAAGAAAGTATTGTGATGGCGCGAAAATTCAATTTTTAGATTTTGATGGATTTACACGTTTTGAGGTCCCCTGAGTCCAAAAAGTGGTTTTTAAAAAATGTCTGTCCGTCGTCTGTCATCTGTCGTCTGTGCAAACGCCTGGAGCCTAAACTACTGGGCCGATTTTGACGAAATTTGGCATACACGTTCAGAAAAATCATACCCCGAGGCGAAATCGAGAAATGAATTTTAACT
>KZ651128.1:73581-86583 GCA_001010745.2 Gerris buenoi
TTTTTTCCTTTTTGTCTTTGAATGGCCATAGTTTCTATAATAGTTGACCGATTTTATTTCTGATTGAGGTGCTTGAATCTCACACTAATGCTCTTTTAATTGAGCATATTTTATTTCATTAGTTCATCCTATTTGCTGAGAAATTGAGAGTAAACTTTTTCCAGTGTGCCGTGTCACGTGACCACTTTTTTGGTTTCTATTATTGTGTCATATATCATTTTAAAGGCCTTGATATGTACATTAAAGCTATTTTATTTATTTATTTTTTAAAAATTACGTACACCCACTTTTTTACCGATTTATAATTTTGTTGTAGGCTAAAGGGTTTAAATAATTTTATGTTATTTGTTTTTTATTTATATTTATTTATTAGTTTCATTAATGCTTAAAATGCTTCATTAATGTTTCATTAATGGTATTTTTACTCGTATTTCTTAAACTGGCCGTTTCTTTGAATACTATATACTATATCGCGAGGAAGCTATGTGCCACCCTAATTGGCAGAGTATTTTGTTTAAGTAATCAGTTTATTAATTGGTAACGACCCCCTAGAATATACTCTTTGTTCGTCTTTCTCCATTCTTTTATGGCGTAGAATAAACTGTGTTTGTCCTTCTTTATTTAGCTTAGAATGGAAAAGGATGAACAAAATGTATTCGTTCCTCTTTCTCCATTCTATCCTGACATGGCCACCTTTTGCAAGCTTGCACTTCCACATCACACATGACTTCTTCATTTCTTTATCCAAAAATAACCTTTGTCTTCCTCTTTTTCATTTTCTGTCTCTTTAATACCAGTTTGTGAGTTCCTCCGTCCATCTGTCGTCGTGAGTTCTAACAATATGCCCAGCCCAATTCCATTTCCTCTCGAATACGATTTTTCTCAATCTTAAAATTATGTTTTATCTGTTATTCACTTGTTTCTTATCTTTTCCCTCCTGAATATTCTGAGCACAACTCTCTATTTCTTTTTTGTGGTTCTTAACTATGTGAGGACCTCAAAAACGCATAACGTCCATAACTTGTTTTTGATGACATAATTACCTCTTCCTCCTTACTCAGGGTAGTATTCTTGGACCTCTCCTATATTCCTTCTACGAACGTGATATCCCTTAACATCTTTCCTCAGTCCTTGCCACCTTCGCAGATGACAAGGCAATCCTATCAGTCCACCAAGACCCTCAAACCGCATCCAATAACACTCAAAGTCACCTTCTCCTTCTCGAGCCTTGGATAAAAAAAATGGAGGATCCGGATTTACGAACAGAAATGTTTTCATGTCACTTTTACTCTTCGACATAGCACCTGTCGTCCAGTCATTCCTCAATCTTTCACCTTGATCGACGATTCACCTGGCAACATCACACTAGAACTAAACGTACTGACATCACAAGACGCTAAAAGTTGCTGCTTCGTCTTCTAAATCGTAGATCCAAAATTACTCTGAGTAATAAACTTCTCATTTATAACAAAGTTTAAAAACCGGCTTGGACCTACGGTTTGGAGGTTTGGGGTAGCACCAAGCCTTCCAACTCCCGTCGACTACAAACTCTCAAATCAAAAACCCTTCGTAAAATCACCGATGCTCCTTTCTATGTATCTAACCTCACCCTCCACAATGATCTCAATATCCCTTTTGTCCGCGACCTATTTAAATCCAGATACCAGAAATTCCACGAATCCTTATTAAATCACCCCCATCCTTTAGTAGAACTCCTTTCTTCTCAATCCATCCATGATAACCCACCTCGCCGCCTGATTAGACAGTTGCCCAGAGATCTACTAAATATGGGATTACTTATTAATAATTAACCATCACCCATCTTATACCTTACCTTATCTTTTTTTTATCAATATTATTACTTTCTATTGTTATTACTTTTGGCTAATTATTTCTTCTTATTATTGTTATTATTCACTTGTTATTTTTCTTGTACAAATTCTCTATTAAATAATACACGCCAAAAGGAATGATCATTGGATTATTACCTTTATCGTGTACGTCATCGTCCCAGTAACAATGTCTCAGTATCACTAATTACATTGGAAATTTATGTAGTTGTGATATTCGAAAAAAATAAAAGAAAAAAAAATTGACATAATTACAAACTTTGCATCCCAGGATTATTCTTCTACTTACATCGCCATCCTCTTCTTGGTTTATGCTGTTTATTTGTTAACCTAAGTAGACGAATTTCTTCAAACATTCTACATTTACGTTCGTTAATTCGATATTTTGAATTTATTCCATATTTATACTGTCGTTATAATGTTATTTTTAAACTTATCCAAATCGATCTATTTGACTGTTAGGATTAGGTTTTCTACTGTTTGTTTTAATTTGCTTACGCTTTTGCCTATTGCAATAACATCATCTACAAACAAATAAATTTAGTTATCGTCCATTTATCTTAATATAGGCTTAATCTCCCATTCTATCTTTTTAAATGCTTTCTCTAGGACTACAATAACATAACAACAATAACCATCATAGGTCTACAATAACATCATCCACAAACATAAATCAATTTAGTAATCTTCCATGTATCTTTAAAATAGGCTTAACTCCCATTATAACGTTTTAAATGTTGTCTCTAGGACACGGATAAATATTCTGCTGGAACGTACGTCATTTTTTTCTGGCTCCTCTGTTTATGTCTATTTCCCTAGATTCCTGTTCAATATATAACTAATTCAGCTTCGTTGTAAACATATTTTATTAATTTAATAACCTTTAGTAAAATTAATTGCTTATATAATTTGTGTCTAAATACTGAAAGAAAAGCAAAAGGAATGAAGATGAAGGTACTCATAGCACCTTCTTATCTGCTGTTTTATTTTAAAGATGTTATCTATAGTAGACATGTTATTTCTTAATGATGTTTGATTATAGTCAATATTCCAATCCATTGCTTTTAATAAGGTCTTTGTAATAATTTTCAGCATAATCTTTTATTCAGATTTATACTAAGAAACAGGCTAATTTAAAAGTAATAATTTGTGAATAATAAACATTAACAAAGTATCTTATTGATATGAAATCATAAATTATATTTTTGAGTGTAATATTATTTTGTTATTAACCATTATTATTATCGATTATGAACAGAAATCAAATACAATTAAAAAAAAAAGCAAAACATAATTCATGAAAAGGAGTTGCTGAAATATTCAATAAAGCAAACATTGGATTCAATTCTTAACAACCAATTGCAGGGGGAGAGTTGTAGCACGATATTATCATTGACAGCTGATATTATCCGGCCTGTTTGGTAAAGTATTAGAACAAATAATTCCCTCAAGATTTTGTTTGAATTTCCTTGCTTGTATTATTTATTAGGGAACAAGAGAAAGACTTGGAAATCACAAAATCAATTGCAAACACCTCTAGGCTATTTTACAATACGCATTCTTTTTCTTTTTGTCTTGATTGCATATCGTTAACTCGGTCTAATCGTCCACTTATTAAATATTAATAAAGTGTTTTCCGTTGTTTATTTTGTTCTTTTGTTGAAAAGAAATGCAAAAAAAACTTTACAGAGTAGCTTGATTTATTTTACAATTGAGCAAATTTGTGCGGTACTACTATTATTGTAATAAAATGATTATAGGAGTTGTAAGATTTTATGATTATTGTAGTAAAATTATCTCAAATAAGAGTAGATTACTTGGTCCAGGATTTTCCATTTATCTATTAGTTGTTTCAAGTTTTTATGATTGAATTTAATAATCATTTTGTAATAATGACTCCTCCCCGGCGGCAAATCGACCTGTTCTCTTACAGTCAACGTATCTATTTGCTTAGAATCCAGATTTTCCCCTGACTACTCATACATACTTAGATTCGTATTTTAAAGGACTAACTAATTGGCTGGCTTGCCAAAGAGCTCATAACTTATACTTGTTTGTTTAAATAGTTTAATGTACTAAATTCTAGATTTTTTTATAATAATCGTCGTTAAAGTATTCGAAAAAAAACTTTCTTCTCGCTATTCATTTTGTTTTGGGTGACACCCCCAATTTAAAGCTGAAAATAATTTCTCTATTCCTCCTCGGATATGATTTTTATGAATATGTATGCCCGAAATTTCGGTTTAAGTTAATATAGGCTCGACGCCTCTGCAAAGACGAAATATATATATAAAAAAAAACAACAAAAAAAAACACTTTTAAGTCAACGGCCTGAAAATGTGTAAATCTATCGAAATCTCAATTTCTAATTTTTTCAAAAACGTTGTTTCATTTAAATCTATTTTTTGTTACTTAATAGTTGTATTATCTCTATAAAAACAAAAGTATCTCGTTAGTCGGATGTTTTCATAGTAAACATAAAATGTAGGCTATGAAAAAAATAATAAAATAAATCAATAACATCAAATATTTCAAAGAACTTAAAAAAATTAGAATGTAATAAAGAAGAATAAAGTCACAATGAAATGACATGATTAAATTGGCCACAACAAGGTAGAAAGCTCGTAGCATCAATTTAGTACTGATAGTGGGCGGTGCCCAGGGGTCGGCATTAATCGCTGTAATTAGATATCGTAACAGCGCCTATACAGCCTTGCAACAAAGACGCGTAACATTGAATCTCGGTGTAGACTAAGCTTGGACTCAAAATCTTATATCACTATCACGTAGAACCACAATCCGCTCCTAGGTCACAGGGACATATTGCGGCTCTTAATCGCTGCTGCACAAATTCAGCCCATCTACAAAGGCATCATTGATTCCCTGCCAATGCATATCTTACAGAAACTAGAGTTTACAGTGAATTATACCTCTGCGAAACTTGATTAATTAAAGTTTAATATTACACTTTGCCCTGTGGTTCTGGTTCTTCTATATAGGAGTGACAGTTCTCTAGGATAACTCTTGGTTAATCATTTAGGAATTAGATTTTACTATAAATAAATATTTTGTTTACGTATCTTCCAGTCCAGGAATTAATAATTTGAGAATTATTAGTTCCAATAATATTATTAGTAACAATAAGTACAAAGTATAAAATCTTTAAATAAACCAATACACTGTAGTATAATATTACTGGATTGTGACAGAATGAATCAATCTAAGTTCGGTTGATTGAAGCATTTGTATTTGAGAGTTCAAAGAGTGACAATTAACGATGGGTTATTTAGCCTAATCTGTAATATGTAAGCGTAGCGTTTGAATCGCTGCTAATAGTCTTGTGGAGTGTGGCTAGCGTTGCGAGGGGAAGGAACTAGAATTGCGGCACGTCACGTGCGCTACGCACTTGACATCTAATTACGGCGATTAATGCCGACCCCTGGGCACCGCTAACCCACTATTAGTACTCAATTGATGCTGCGTGCTTTCTACCGTCTTGTTACGGCCAATTTAATCATGTCATTTCATTGTTACTTTCTACTCATTTGTTACATTCTGTACATGTTTGAAGTTCTTTGTAATACTTGATGTTATTGATTTTTTATGAACTTTTCTTTTAGCGAATTTTCGAAGAAAATTAAGCCATTGCAATGGCTTCAAAATTTTTGTAATGTGAATATTTGAAAAATATGTCCATGGAAATACGTTTTAGGCCATCCTGAATCGATTCCTAAATTTTAACCCTTTTTTATGTATGTATGTATGCGTCACTCTAGACGATATCTCCCCTTAGGATGTACTTAAAAATTTCAAACAAATTTTAAAATTTCAATAATATCAAAAGAAAGGATGAGTTCGTTGGATGTGCATTTTGAAGGGTAAATACTATTTTGACTTTTTTACCCCGTATACCCGTGTGTACCCAAACATTTATTTTTTATTTTTTCACCCATCCAAATTCTAAACCAAAATTTTTCTATATTATCTTAAGCCAATATAATACGCAGATTTCTTTGAAAATCGCTTATTAAATCATGATGCATGACTGGACTTTTTCATTGCAGACACGAATTTACTTTGAAAATATCAGACAAACTAGCTATATGTTTTTAATAGAGATAAAATATGATTTTTTTTTTTTTTTTTTTTTTTTTTTTTTTTTTTTTTAAATCAAAATCATTCGTCTGTGTAGTGGCGTGGAGCCTAAATTAACTTCACTGACATTAGGCATACATATTCAGAAAATCATACCTGAGGCGAAAAATAGAAATTGAACTTATAAAATAAGATCTGCACGCGACGCAACCTTCCTCAGTACTAACTAATTGATTGCCAATTAAACCCTAAACCTGTGGAGGAGTGTACCACACACGCTTTGGTCTGCAATCTAGCACAGGTAAAACTAATCAAATTTTAGTCAACCGGAAAGGTCATAATGCCAGAGAAATTACGTTATAACTGGGTAGAACACACCGTGTTTAACTGGAATTCACTATGTTTATCTTTTTTTGAACAAATTGTAACAGCTTAAAGACCTAAAGAGAAAATAAAATAAAAATAAAATATATTTAGTTAATTGTTATCCGTAAAACATCCACAGACTATTAAAATTTCTAAATGATCCTTACATTATTTTTTTTTTCAATTTGAGATCATAAAGAATATTTATAAGTTCAACGAAAATAATCTTTCAGACAAGTGGATATTTCCAAAGAAAAATTTCAGGGTTTTTCTTATTTATATTAAGATAGGTCAGTCTTAATTTGTCAACACTTTTTTAGTTGAATTATTTTATCACACTACAATTAATAATTTGTACTCGTATATTAAAAAAATGAAAAAAATATTTAAAATTTAAATAAAATAAAATTTTAAAATTAAATTAAAATTTAAATTTAAATTAAAAAATAAATCAAGTCCGAACTCTATCCTTAAATTGAATTTTATTTTATTTTTCAATCTCCTTCGAGTCATTCTTCATTTTAATATTCAGCCGGAATTGAAGAGATGCTTGACAGAATTTGAATGAAAAAGAGAGAAAAAAAATAATAAAAATAAATCTATATGGTGAAAACTGAGAGAAAAATTCAAGAGGGATAAAGAAGAAAAAGAAGAAAAACCGCTAAACTAAATTAGTAAGCAGGGGTGGCAATAATCAAGCAGGAGGGCGTGGCTTGTTTAGCACATCGACTTAAGCGACCTCTACTGAATGCTTCCTTAACTAACCTCGCTTCATCGCTCTGTGTAATAACCCCTCGACTTCCTACCCACCAGTGTTACATCTATCAACTTTTTTTTGCAGCAACACTCGTATATTTTTCTTTTTCTAAAGTGCTACACTGATTGCTGTGGTTTTAGTGAGTCACAGTTCATTCCTTTTTTTGTTTACACTTATGTCATCTTTTTTTATGTAGAGGGGGAAAAAAGGAATATTTTCTTTGTTCGAGTTCTTACAATTTGCTACAAAAGAGAACCCTTGTGAAAATCTAATATTGTGAATTATTTATTATAATATTATGAGGACTATGAATAGCGGAGGGTAACGAGATAGGTAATCAGTGCCCCGATGTATAAGCTAGGGGACTTTATTTTTACTAGCAAAGTAAACTTAAGTAACTATGCAAATGTAATGGGGAAGAAAAGACAAGAATATTTAAGGAATGGCTCGAATTTCTGTCTAGTGGTACTTTCTTGGTAGTTAATTTTATTTGGTAGTTAACTTTATCACACCCCGTCACACAAATAAATTTATTCTATGACTACCATACGGAACAAAATAATGTGTTTATGTGGAACAATGTAGCTTCAAGTAACTTCGTAAAATATTATTGCTATCTACTTAAAAAAAAAAACGTTGTTACCATCTTAACAACTAACAACAAAAATCATAACACAATAAACATAAACAACAATGTCTTGCAGAAGCGAATCCTTCGATAGCCTCTCATTCTACTCTTGTGTGGAGCGAGGTAGCTTCTGTGTTGATTAGTAAGTGGATATCGATGTAACCTTGCGCTTAATGTCAGCTTAACTTGCAAAACTCTGCAACCAAGATAATCTATTCATATACAATTAAAATTTCGTCTGTACATTAACCAGCATAGCAAATTTGTTGGATACTTTATCAACCAAAATTGTGCTTAAAATCTGTGCAGTATGTATTTACATATGTCAGCTTTAGTTAAGTTAAATAAAAGCGTTATTTATTTAATTTACTAGGTTATGTGCCACATTGCCCTATTAAGAGAAACGGGTAATTGAATAGTTACTTATTCTTAGTAAACTGCATAGCACGACCCCTTTTTCTAGGGGTTGTTGAGTCTACTCTTAATACAGTTTTACTCTTTTGACTCTACTATTTTTTACTCTACTACTTTTGAGTCTACTCTTTTGACAGTTTTCTCGGAAGTAAACTGAAAATTTTACCGACCGAAATGAGTAAAATTAAGTTCATTAAACTTTGTTGAATAGTTGGGTCAAAAAGCAGTCGAAAGGCTGCTTTCGTTTCTCTATTTATTCTTCTTTGAATTGCTGAAATCATGTTTTATGTTTTCTTTTATCATTATAACATTAATACGTGATTATAGCATTAGTCGTAGATGTTATACTTTATTTGATCTTTTCTAGATTACTTTATGTATTTATTTTCGTTATTGTTGGTATAAATATTTTAAAAACCAAACCGTGAGTATAAAATTATTAGATACAATTAGTTTTTGTTAATAATTTATTTAGATTATTGTAATTTTCTGATATTGGCCCATAAATTATATTCTAAACTGACCTATTTCAGGACTATTTTGTCTACCTGACCTTGTCGCACGGTCTATTTTTAATTTGATTGGACCAGGAAACCTTATTTTAGAAAGAACCTGTGATTTCCTTCAATTTCGCCAAGCAACTTAATGTCCGGGTCACGTGCTGTGATTCATTTAGCGTTATATGATTATACTTCTCCTACTATTATACACAAACTTATATTATATATATAAGTTTAAGAGCTGAGTGGTGTAGGTGCTTTAATATTATATATATTTGTGTGTGTGTGTAATATACCAACTATCTTTTTTGTTTTTGAAGATGACAAAAATGTAAATATCCGGTTCCGATGGCGTGTTTTCTGAGAATCTTTGCGGTAATCTTTGCTTACCGTCCGTTTTATCTACTGCGGAGGGTTCGGGAATCACTTCGCAGCGGACGGTTTGCAATACGTCTCATTTCTAAGCAATATGTCTTCTTTCCATGATTTCCAGTCACATATCATGAAGCCCCTTAAGACTAAAGAGTTGATAACAGCTTTTTTTCTATGTCGGATGGTGATGTGCATTAAAGGCACCTATATGCGTGGGCTTCCGGCAGACGCTTTGTCGTAGAGTTCCATTGATATTCTTCGCCACCAGTACATCCAGAAAAGTATATACATATAGGCCTTCTCTTAAATTTCCGTCGGTCTTAAATTCCGCTGATGTTCCGTCGGTCTCTTAAACATTCCGTAACTGCATCAAAAGTCGTGCTAACTGTTCCTCTTTATCCCCCTGATCTTTGGTCATAGCCTTAAGATGTTTTTTTATTGTTTGCACTGCCCTTTCTGCCAAGCCATTGGATTGTGGGTGGAAAGGAGCCGATGTCATATGTTTTACCCCGTTATTTTTAAGAAACTGTTCAAAGATGTACCCTGTGAATTGTGGCCCGTTAACCACAGTTGTAGGTAGGCCAAAAGTTATAAGTAGTCTCGTTAACACTTTTACACACCAGTGTGCCGTTGTACTTTTAGTAGGTATAACCTCAATCCATTTGGAATAAGAATCGACTGCAATGAGATAGTATATACCTTGCATTGGTCCTGCGATGTCTAAATGGATTCTTTCCCAATGTGCTTCAGCTGTTGTCCATGGTGACGGTGTCGCTTTATGTGGGTTATTTTGCTTTTCTTTGCATTCCACAGTCTCTTACCAAATCTTCAATATCCTTATCTATATTTTTCCAATAAAAATATGCCCTGGCCAATTGCTTCATTTTTGTCATTCCTAGGTGTCCGTAATGTAATTCTGCCAGAATAGTCCGCCTTAATATTTTTGGAATAAATACTCTAGAGCCTTTAAAAATACATCCGTCTTGCAATGTCATTTCATGGTCATTAAAGCCAAACCTTTTTAAAGATCCACCCCGTTTTAATTCATCCATTATTAATTTTGTTTCTTCGTCACTATTTGTTTCGTCTTCAATTGTCTTTTTGTTTACGGGCAAGGAATTAATTTGGCTTATTTGGTAGAGTTCGCTTTCGTCTTTGCTCCATTCCGATGCTGGTTTTTCTGTTGGAAACCTTGACATGAAGTCCGCATTTGCATGTAGTTTGGTATTTCTGTACTGAATTTCATAATCAAAACCAGACAAGAAAAGGCTGTAGCGAAGTAAGCGTGTAGCGGATAAGGTTGGCGAGGCTGATGTTGGATTAAATATGGATACCAAAGGCTTGTGGTCCGTGACAAGTTTAAATTTTTGGCCGTAACGATAAGGAAAAAACTTTTTACACCCCAAAAAATAGCAAGTGCTTCTTTATCAATTTGGCTGTAATGTCTTTCACTTTTGGTTAGGGATCTTGACGCAAATGCTATCGGTTTTTCTTCTCCTCCCGGCAATCTATGGGATAACACTGCTCCTAACCCAACTGGACTGGCTACTAACACTAGCTCTTTATCTGGATCGTAATGTGTGAGTACATTGTCACTTGTAATTTCTTTCTTTACCCGTTGGAAACTTTGTTCACACTCAGCCGTCCATTGATACTTGGTATTCTTCTGTAGTAGTCGATTAAGCGGATTTAGATGCGTCGCCAGGTGTGGAATGAAGCGGTTATAATTATTTGCAAGGCCTAAAAATGTTCTTAACTCCTTTACATTCTCCGGTCTGGTCGCATTTACGAGGCTCTTAGTCTTCTCTTTGGATGTTTGTATACCAGTTTTATCAATTACGTGTCCTAAATATGTCACACTTTTTTGAAAAAAATTACATTTGTCTTTGTTTAGACGTAAGTTAGATAGTTGTAATTGTTTAAATACCTTTTCAAGTCTTTCAAGCGCTTCTTTGTCCGTTTTTCCATGTACTATGACATCATCAAAAAAAATAACTAACCCCTTCCAATCCTTGAAACATTTTTCCATGAATTGGTTCCACATTTGAGGTGCAGTCTTCACCCCAAACATGAGTCGGTGTACTCTGTATAGGCCCTTGTGAGTGCTGATGGTTTGCATTTCAGCACTCTCATCGTCAAGCTTCATATGAAGGTAGGCATTAGATATATCTAGGGTACAAAAGTACTTAGATCCGTTCAAAGAAGCGTAGATATCTTCTATTCTAGGGATTGGGAATGATTCGTCTTTAATAACCTTATTTAGTGTGACTTTATAATCAGCGCACAACTTAAGCTACCATTTGGCTTTATTACTGGTACTACGGGTGTGCCCCACTCACAAAAATCAACTTTTGAAATGATGTTCTCCCTTACTAATCTTTCTAATTCCTTTTCAATTTTGATTCTCAAGGCAAATGGTATTGGCCTTGGTTTAAAAAAAATTGGCTTTGCCCCTTCCTGTAAATGAAAATGACCCTTAAAATTTGGAATTTCTCCAATGCCCTTATTAAAAATACTTTTATAACTTTCGAACAATTTATTTAACTTTAAAGTAACGTTTGAATGAACCTGTCTAACATTTGAAAAATTAAGGTTTGCTTGACGTTGAATGAAAGGAGAGAAGTTTAGCACTCCCCTTGACAAGGATGGAATTCACACACATGGCACGCTCGCGTAAGTTTTCGTTGTAGGTATGTCCGGGGTACATAAGTCGTAAAGTCTTTGGTGTAACTTCGGTGTCAATGTATGAAGAAAGATATCCCGTGAATCTTCCGGTAAAAGATTTCGTAATTTCAAATAATGTTCAAATCTGTTTATGAAGTTGTTAAATGTTTCTTCTTCTTGGTATGGTGTAAATGTGATGTTTGGTGGTATGGTCCTTATTCTAGATTGGTTTTGCTCGTCTGTTCCGATACTCGTATTTGGTCGTGTTGGTGTCAGTAAAGAATAAATTAGTGATTTTAAATTAAAATAATTTTCTTCTACTTCTTCATTCTTGGCCAGATCTTCTCTGAGCACTTTGTCTTCTTCCACTAGCACCTCCATTTCCTCTTGAACGCTGAGGAACTTCTGCCACTGTTGTTCTAAGGCCATGTCCCTCACTTTGATGTCATTCTCTGAAAAAGTCTTTGTCTGTTTAAAGTAGTTTGTAAGTCTTGTAAGGTATGATTTAAATGATGTACGTGTGCGCTTGAGGTATTTGTATCGCTCGTTCCAGCCCTCCTGACTTCCACTATCTTCTCGCTTTGGTTCTTTTTCTTTACTCGTCGCCATTGTTAATTCTCCATATTATATATTATTTATTTGTTATATTTATACAACTGACATTGAAAACTTATGTCAAACATAATAAACGAATACAGGTATATATATGAATATATATCAAAAATAATTTTAAATAGTTACGTGTTATGTATTTGTTAATTATCAANATATTTATTTGTTATATTTATACAACTGACATTGAAAACTTATGTCAAAGATAATAAACGAATACAGGTATATATGCATATATATCAGTTATAACTGTTTATTTGAGTAACTCTAATCTTATAGACTGTAGTTATTTACGTAATAAGGCAGCAAAATGAAATTTTTACTGATAAGTGATTAAGTTAGCCTCTGAGCCGGAGGCAGAAGATGAAATTTTAATTAAAACATTTTTAGTCTTTTACACCTATTCATGCGTCGATCCGGGGACACACTGTATATATATATACCTATATATAATAAAAAAAAATCTTTAAACCGAATGCCTTACCTTCAGACGTACAGATAACAAGCAATAAATTGTAGTAAGTCAGTTAAAAATTTAGAAATTTTAATAGGATTTTTAAACTGTCTCTGCACTTGGTTTCTATTGAATTTGCTTTCTGTATAGGGTATGAATGAAGCGGAGTAGCAAGCTCCTGTCTGTTGCTGTACTCCTGATACCAGAGTTGTTCACATCTTCTCCATACGTCATCTCTAGTCTCGTCAACCTTCTCTTCCCCTTTACGCACCCCTCTAACCCTCCCCCCC
>KZ651128.1:86688-97885 GCA_001010745.2 Gerris buenoi
TACCCCCCTCCTCACCACTCTCATAAGAAATGCTACCGCGTATAAAATAATTTTTATACGCGTGTGATCAACATTTCGAAACAGTTAATTAAAATAGCATAAAATTGGTCTACAATTTAATTTATTTTAATATAATTAATGCATAGTTTTTTTTGTGAAATATCAACTAACAATAGTTCCATTCATTCTTAGGGTTTCGTTGGTAAAACCAAAAAAAAAAGTTAAAAAGAAGAAAGAGTTTAGTTCCTGTGTCGGTCACCCTGTACGGTTCCAAAAACTTTTGAATCAAAAGAGATAAAAACAAGTATTAAAGATGGTTTTGACGCGCACACAGGAAAAATATAGCGAACCCTAAAATATCAGCTGTTAAAAACTAAAATGGCGGATAATTTATGTCACGAGAAGAAAATATTTTTTTAAATTTTGAGTGGGCTATCAAATGAAAGGTATTGAAGAGTATATTAGAGTATAAAAATAACTTGTTGTGGAAAGTGTTTAATTTTGCATGGCATTTTATCAAAAGCCATCAACAATTTGTTCACAATACAAACGCAACCCTTTTTACGTAAGACTTCACGCACAACCATTTTATTATTTGTTTAGTCCAAATTTAGTTATCACTGATTTCTCTATTTTGACTTGGATTATGACTTTCCTGAATAATAATGATGTATGTTTGTTAAGGGGTTTTGACTCTACGCGTGTGCGCTCAGGCGACATGCTATTGACTAAAGAAAGACTTTTGGGTGATAGCTAATACATAATTGACTTTTATATAATTAGGTCACGTGATAATGAACTACGCTCCGGGTATACTATTCAGGAATATTATATAGTTTTCAGCAATATTTAACCTTAATTATTACTAGATGCACTTACTATGATATTTCCCTTTCTGAGGATCGATCATTTAAATAATATGTATAATATAACTAAATTCAAAATTGAGTAAATAAAACCTAGACGCTATCCTTCCGCTAACTTCTAGTGACAGAGATAAAAATCATACCCTGACAATAAACAATAGTTACAAAACGATTAATACTGACTAAACATAACATTCACTTATTTAATATAGTGATTAAATGGGGGAGTTTTAATAATTTTGTTAATTTATACTAACTAAAATTTTGTAAGCACTGTATTAATTGGCAAATTATGTAGAGGTGGGACCTTCTATCTGGTGATTTGACACCTATTTAGGGCCCTCGCTATAAATATATTTATTTCTAAGTATCATAGTCATTCATATAATGTAGTATTGTGAGTTAAATTACTGAATGTAATTTTTATTGTGGCAATAAATATATTTTATGTTATTATTACTTATGTTATTATGTTACTATTCGTAGTCAATAAGAAATAAATGTTTATTAGGCTGTAAGAGTAAGCTAAGCTAGTGTAGACTTAAAGGCTTCCAGTAAGCTTTTAGACCCACAAGTTGTTATTAGAGGGAAATTGGTAGGAAAGTGTATTTTTGTTGACAAGGAAAACTTAGGTCTTTGCTCTGGAGGTTGTTTATCCCCTAGCAGACAATTGTCTACAAGTTACTGGCGCCATCATGCCAACAGATATTATATTCTACCAGTATAGCAACATGTGTCTGCTGTCTAGGGAATAGTTTACTTTAGTCTAGTTTCAAGCCTTATCCTATATTTTAACTTACAACAGGTACCTGTTGCTTCTTATCAAAAACTTGCTTTTAGATACTTTAACAACAATCAACTCACTTAACTACATAAATACAAGGCAAATACACTTACATTAAGCATCTATTTTACTGATTTATTTTCTTTTATTTCTTATGTCAACCTTTATAACATTATCCTTTTACAAATAAAACCATATTCTGTTTTAACAGTAACTCTTACTTTTAGGTTAAGAGTTATACTAGTATTACAATAATGTTTTATTCTAATATCATGGTAAAATAAAAAAAGTAAAGATGCCAAAATTTCCCAGAAAGTTTGTGAATTATTGCTTGGTTCTAATAATTTAGTAAAACTAATTAATGATTACTGATTATTCCATTGTCAGTATAATCAAATTTAGGTTGTGAGATTGGTCCCGTATAAACAAACATGTGAAATTAAAAAACCATCTGAAAAATCGATTTTTATTATCGACTTTAAGGATCATCCACGTTAAATTTGAAGGAAAATAACATTTAAATAATTATTATGAATTACGCGTTTGGTTGGAACTGCATAACACATATTTACAGACGAAATCCAGAACAGTTGAGTCTAGACTTAAATGATTTAATTGGAATTTAACATAGACTTCGCTAGGCTCGGTCAATTTCTGAACATTTTACTGGGGTCCAATAACTAAATGGTATAATTATATATATTAATTATTATTTTTTATTTATTTATTTTTTTTACTAATGAAAACACACCGTGGATAAAACTGGTTGAGAAAAAATTAATTAAAGTAATATTCATGTTGGGACAAATGTTTGAATCTAACAATGACAAACCAATCCTAGATCGAGGGATCTCTCTCTTACGAAAATGCTCAATTTTTTCAAGTTTTAGGTTGGTGATACTTACAGCTAACACCTAGTTAGGGCCCAATTGATTGAAGGGCCCAAGGCCTTAATAGAATAACAACTTTTCCGACATTTAAATTAATGATGGTATGGTTTGTGTGTTTCTTTCATTGTAAACTCCACTAGCTCAAATTTTCTTCATTTAATTTTGATTGAGCTTAGGAATAATATAAGACGTTTCTCCACTAAAATAACTGTACAGTTTCCAAAGACGGCTTTCAATCACTATTGGCCCTTTGCTCTTGCCAAGCTACCATAGTTTTTCTAGATGAGCAGTGGACTCGCTTGATAGAAAAAATCTAAAAACAAATTGGAGTCTTTCAACTGACTTCATTACTTACCTAGACAAACTATTTCAACCCGTCAAGTTTATATAGGGAAACCAGAGGAAACATCAATGATGACCACTAGTGGTTGAAAGCCAGAATTTTTCAAAGTTTCTTTTACAAACCACGCAGATCATCTGA
Source organism: Gerris buenoi (assembly GCA_001010745.2). NCBI lineage: Eukaryota > Metazoa > Arthropoda > Insecta > Hemiptera > Gerridae > Gerris > Gerris buenoi. The sequence goes on from KZ651128.1 coordinate 89,710, forward strand.
TAATATTTAATACAGACAGGTTTATTAAGTTTTGCTAGGATGACTAATTTATATTTGTTCGTTAAATGGCTAATTTTTATTCATAACTTGTATTCAGTTCATTATAAGTGGGCTTTGGAAATAACAAAATTCATCCGTGCATGAGTCTACATATATACAGCTCACTCTAAATTGTAATTTAATTTGAAGAGTGACCGACCTGAATTTATTTTTAAAAAATATACATTTAAAAACTTTCAACTCAAGTATAAAATCAAGTTTGGGTTAAAGCAGAGCTGCCCCTTTCTCCCCTCGGACCCAAAGTCAATATGAAGTACCCTCGACAGTAGCTCTTCGGGGGTAATGGACCAGACATTCAAGTCCCTCCCTCTGGTGAAGCACCAGAAATCAATTTAAACCGTCCGGAAGGAAACGGACCCTCAGAAGTCCCTTACCGATTGTCTGGCCCTTATCTAAAGATCCTAAAATGATCGACATCCCTCCGAGGCCAGAAGATTCGTCTGATTCGGAAATTAAACCGAGACCGAACCTCCCCCCCCCCCCCCATCCTTTTTAACTTAGAGTACGTTTTTGGCAAGCCTTCCAAATATTTCACTAACCAAACACAACAAAAAAAGGTCCTATTCCGTTTTGAACGTTTTTCTCTCAAAAGGACCTATTTCTGCAAGATAAGTCCAGGACGGAAAGTCTTTGAGGAGATCTTTTAGGATTTACTTCGAGGATGAAGTAAGCTTACCCAGGATTCGAGATTCGAAAATCTTTGTGACCAATTCCCGTTCTGTAAAGGGAAAGATAGAAAGGTTCTTTTTATCCTTTCAATTATCAGAAGATTTAAGAAGTGTCCTTCTCTCCCCTTGAAGGTCTTCCTCCTTCAGACATAAGGGTGAGGGGACGAATTATTCCCTGAGGACATATTCTTCGACGCCCTCAAACCTAAGAAAGTTAATAGTTTGAGAATGTATGTATACATACTTGAAAACTATTTTATTCAGATAGTAGCAATTGCTTTAGATCTTATAAGATCTTCGAATCACAATAACCGATGTTTCCATCGTCGGAAGATTCATCTGTTGATAAAGTATCTTAACTGACAAATGTACCAAATCAAAATAATCTTAATCCTGTGTCTTGTCCTCTCTGTAATTTTTGTTCTTAATTTCCATTGAAAAGTATTGCAGTTTTGAACTGACAATAAATAAAAGTACATAATGCCCTTGGAAATTCTTATAGGACCAATACATTTTCATTCTAAACCTGGGACGCTGCACTTAAAAAACTAGAATTTTAGTTTTATTAATAAATACTAAAATTTAGTCTCACGAATTTAACCCCAAACGTCTTTTTCAAGAAAAAGTCCAGTTTCTTAGAAATACTTAAAGATGGAACCGACGATTTGATTTTAAGAATATGAATTGTAATTAATTTTATTACCAATTTACCGTTTCAATCATTAATTCTCTTTAAGAATACTTACAACAAAGTTTACATTTCTATGACAATTTGAAAATTAGAACATTTGTACAAATTTCCTCATACCAAGTTATTAGTCTCTACGCATAAATTACATAAAAACTCGGTAAAAACAACCAAATTTCAATACTTTAGTAAATAGTTTAGTCAATATTATTACCAATGGAATATTTCTTTGAAATAGTAATCTACAAATAAATATTTAGATTAGGGATAATACAAGTAGTAAATTTGATAAATGTCTAGAAAAATTAAATATAGCTTTGTAAAATATTGTATACTTGTAATTTTAAGCTTTTGTTTATCATTTGGATATTATTATTATATTTTATTTTATATTTTTTGTTTGTTGTGGCTTGAATTAAGATATTTTTTAGAATCAGGTCTAACAAAAAGACGGATTAACCTACAGAAAACCTGACAATTCTTTCTTAAACAAAATGAAAAAGAACAAAAAAAAAAAATGTAAAAAAGCCTGTTATTTTTCAATATTACTGGCCCAGTTTCTGCGTGAGGTTTAAAGAAAGAAAAGCAGCAACAAGGAACGGTGGAGGCAATAAAAAAACCAGTATAAGAGGCCCCGACCTAGCAAGGGAACAATGTCGGACAATGCAATAGGGGGTAAAGGGGGGGGGGTACTATTTTTTATTGTTTGGGGCTCCAAATTGATGTTGAGAAGCGGCGGGGTCGACGGTGCGCCCTTACTTTTTCCTGGAGTAAATATTGCCCTCCCTCCCACTTTTAAAACGTTTTCTGAGAACCCAGTTTGCAGGGAAGGTCCTGGGGTCATTCACTGCAATGAAATAGAGAAATGTCTGTCGTCGGGGATTTATGAGAGCTTACTCCCCTGCCCTTACCTTGCAGGAATAATAGCTGTAAAGGCTGAGCTGAGTTAAAACAATGACTTATTGAATCCATTCAGGACATTTTATATTTAACTCGTCTTACTATATAAAATATCGTTTTATTCCCTTAATGTTTTTTTTTTTTTTTTATTTACCTTTCTTCTTTCGTCATTAATATAAATAAAGCTACTATTAACCTTGTTTGTGTTTCTATTTCTTTCATTTATAATTGAGCTTTTTTAAAAATATTGATCTAAAATGATACATATAGAAGAAGAACGTTGTGAACTATGAACCATATAGTCCGTCGCCTGAGTTTCCCCTTCACAAAATAAAATAATTTGTGTAACATTAATAATAAGTAAATATTATTTTTAAATCTACATATTATGTTAAAAATTTAAGATTGTTTGGAACCTTAACCAGAAGATGAGTTATATTTAAATTTTAAACAGGTTTCAGCGGCTTACACATACATCATTTGAAAGTTTTAGGTTTCTGTACAAAGTACAAAAAGAAACCTTATATAATGGCTCTGTCTGTCTGTCTGTCCGTTGCTTGTTTCAATTCATAAACTTCTACAGTTAAGACCATGAAATTCGGCACACAGGTTCATCTCGGCATTTGTGACAACTGGACACTTTTTCGATTTTTCACACTTAATATTTTCAAGATGGTGCCCAATATTGCGGGCGACTAAAAAAGCTATTTGTCACCATGACATTATGTTATACATCAATTTAAAGGTCTTAAAGTGTAGAAAAAGAATAATATGCAACTACGAGTATTACACTTAATAATTTTAACTTAATCGTACAGAAACCGGCTTTTATCGCCTTACGTACTTACGTGATTGTTTTAGAATAGATTACCTACCTACATCTACATATGATGAGTAACATAACCTTTTATATTAAAATTTTCAAAATTTAGTATAATTATTTGATTGATTGATTTTTTATTCCATTTAGAAAGAAATAGGTAGTGCACAGTTTTATTATATCCATTGAAAATGCCAAAAAAAAGTACATTTAAATAATTAATACATTTGAATTTTTTCAATAAGATCTAATAATATTATTTTGACTATTATTATTATAAACACTAACTTCACAACTCTAAATTTTTTCGATGAAAGAGAATTGCGGACTCATCGCAAAATGTTTTAATATATTTGTAATTTTTGAGTGGGGTGTAATCTTAAATTGTATTGAAATGTCGATCATAAATATACATAAATATCGCGTTTTCAAAATGGCGGCCTGTAAGTTTTGTCTGTACAGTGATCTGAATTGGAATTATACTTTTTAAATCTGGTCTTAACAATTTGTATCAATGTCAATCCTCTGCGAAAATTTATGATTGAACTTAAAAAGGTATGACCACTAGGAATTTAAATAGTTCAAAATAACTACCCTTATTTTATACTTTAATGACATTTGCCCAGTAATAGGACTCGAAGAAGCTTTATACCACCACTAATTGGCAGTATATTTTTTTCTTCTTGTAACAATACTATGTTATGTTATGTTTTTCTAGGTTAGCAAACTGACTAATGATAGTAAATTCCTTAGTTAAATGGGTTTGTCTTGCATATCGTAAGGTCTAGGTGGTTTCTAAATGTCAAGCTTACCTCAGTACGTATTAATTTTCCAGTGGAAGGATTCCTGAGTCGGTTGAAGGCCTCTAGAGCTAAGACCATGATAAAGTATAGCTGTCAAGTCATACTTTACAGCATAGTATAGTCCATGCCGTGCTGAGCTCTGCCGGACTGCATCATTAACTACAAGCCTAGGGGCTCAACCCTTGCCGGTTTACATCTTAACCAGTGTCCATGTTTAATTGTGTAGTGGACATCCATGTTCACTCGGACCCTTGTAATTACCTTGGACGTCACCTCCACCACACGTTCCAAGTCCCACTTACGTGTGATAACGTTATCTTACTAATTTTGGTTTAAATTATTTTATGTTTTAATAGTTCAAATGCCTAAAACGACCATAAAACATTGTTATGGTTGTACTATCTTCTTTTTTGTGAAATATTAAACACTCTTGTATACGTAGTATAGAATAAAAAAAAACGTATTCTTGTGGTACAAAAATTCCGAAAAATTGAGACCTTAAAAGAGAAGAGATGTCCAAGGTAACAAATGAGTCCCCTCTCTCTTAGCTGTACTAATTGGTTCATTAAACTGTATATATATATATAGTGCGATAAAGTGAACGCTTTTCCGCTCGGATAAATCGTAACATACTGACATGGAAATGTGAAAAGTTGACTTGGTGGGGATTGGAACCAGTTTCATTTTCTAATGTCAAAGTTAGTAAGCTTTACGATTTTCTACCACTGGTTTCTAAATCATGCAGCATTGTAACTTTAAGTCGTCGGCAAAACTCAGCTGTGTATGGGTTTAAATTATTTAACCAAAAGGGAAATAGAGTCCAGGAAAATGCCCGGGATCGTACTTTAAAGCTTCTTGATATAGAAAAGCTTCTCAATAAAGCTTAAAGTGCTAAAGCGCAGCGTGTGGTCAGACTTCGGCCCCAGATCAGTCTGTGGAGGTTTCGGAACCACCAGACGCCTCATAATCCCGATCTCCCCTTGGAAAGCTTTAGGAGTTCTAAGTCGGCATCAAATCCTCCAACTATTCTCTTAGACTGACGGTAAAGTGGAGTGGAAGCAAGTTAAGCCACGTGAGAAGTAAGCATATTGCTTTTATCACGCCTGCTGCACCCAAAATGCAATCCAAACTAAAACATTTTCAAAATCTTGTCGTTAATGACCTTTTCTCTTTCTCTAAAGGTAGCAATATACGTTACGGGGAACCTGTTCAGATAAACCAGAGCGTGTGCGACTGGTGAAGAATTAAAATTTGATTATTTTTACTTTTCACTAGATTTAAATTTATGTTTAGGGTCTAGTTGGCAAGTAGTTGTGACTAAGGAAGGTTGCGTGCCGTCCAGAACTGTTTATATAATTTTACAGTTTGTTGTAATTATATCGGATACAAATATGTCAAACCGTAAGCACAATTAAGTTATCAAAGACAGTATTGATGGATGAAGAAGATCCTTGTTTCTGGCGCATTAAGATTGAGGATTATCATGATCGTTGAACCTTACACTTACATAGTTCTACTTCTTTCTACCTTAGATAGTTGTCAATATAATACAAGTATAGAATTTCAACACTTCCCCTTAAATATGGAAAAGTTTAAGCCCCACTAGTCTGCTGATTGTGTCCACTTTCATCTTCCCCAAACTTTTGATGAGGATATCCACAACTATGTCTTCCAGTTTTAGTTATTCAATTTTAACGATAAGCTCTCTGATTAATTGGGTTGCGGGATATAGATCAAGGATGATGTTTCTCGTTTTCCACCATATTTCACTTTGGTTTTACCTATAAATACAGCACGATTGGTTCTGTGGTATAACCTTTGGCGTTGAAATATAGTTCCTTGAGCAGCCTTTGAAGGTGTAGAGCTTCTTTTTCGGCGATGGTCATTTCTACCGCGCTTCAGTGAAAAATAACCTGCCGTTTTCTTACCTCCCAGGATACTGGTCCCACCAGCCAATGTAAAGACAAATCCTGTTCCTGTGTAAGACTTGCGATCATTTGGCTGACCTGTCCATTCCACATTTACCAATCCTTCAAGTTTCCCTCCAGTATCTCGTTGAGGATACCTGTGTTTGACGTGTGAAAATGGTTTTGGAGTACTCATCTTTCTGCGTTCCAATGGGAATTGAGCTGCATTGGAGAAATAGACTTATCTGACGAGAAAACCCCTGATAAACGGCATGACGCAATTAAACCAGAAATACGCTCCCAGGCAATAGTGAAAAAAATCCAAACGCAAACGAAGTCAGCCATCGAACAATACCAAAAAAAAAAAAAAAAAAAAAAAAAAAAAAAGCAAATCTGATGGACCTCTTGAGAGAAAAAAAGCTTGTCTCCCTAACTATAGTTTATGGACTGCCTCTGGTCATCTTAAGTAGGCAATGCTTATTTTTTGCTCCGTAGATCCTGAATAAGCGAGTTCAGGATCGACCGGATCTCTATTTAACTGATTAAGTTTATTTTATTAGGTTCTATTAAAAGGAAAGATATAAGAGAATAATTGAAGATTATAATTGTTAGTTTAGCAAAGAAGAAGTATTTAAGTACAGAACGATGTTAAAATCGAAGGAGTCAAACGTATTCACTTGGTCTTAACGTGTCTTGGCACTTGAAGTCAACTTAAGATGTTTCGTTTTGGCCATTAACTTGCAAGTCTTTGGTACTTGATATTTGCGGCATGTTAAAACGGCTTACAAGACTCGACTTGATGGAGCTTAACTGCACATTGAAGCACTTAGACCAAACAGTCTCAACTCTCTCAAGCGTTTCTTGCTCCACATCTATCCCAGCCAGAACCTTCTCATTTCCATATTACAATGCTCGTCAATACAGCCCCGACTCTAAGATAGTTTAACATTCAAAATGTAAAGCAAGTGAAAACATTCCACCGCCTTATTCTCCTGTCATACCCCAACTTGCCAAAACATCGATTCATTCCATTCGATCAACATTAACTTTTCTCTATTGTCTAAATTCGAAGCGTTATCTTAGTAATCAAGGTTTAAGAAAGTGTTTATCAATAGCCTCTACATTAAGTTCCAAGGCAGAAATCCGTTTCAGACGTCAGGGAACATTTTTGGTCTCGTGACTGTCAGTCGGTCTGTTTGTCCGCGAATCCATGAAACGTGTGACGATAACTTGAGTAAAAGTCGACCGATTTTGATGAAATTTGGTAGACATGTTCATTTTACCAATGCCCAAGACGTGTTCGTTGTACAACGTTATCCATTCAAGCGTTCACGCGCAACGCTCGCAAAAAAGTCCACTTAACAAAAATTCGAGTTTTAGGTCGGGAAAAAACTAACTTCATCTATTTAATGAGAAAAACATTTTTTACAAATACATTTTTTTAATAAAACAAATAGCGACACCACTATGAACTGTTCAAGATCGCTAAAACTATACATATTTTTTACACAATAAATAAAATATAACAATAATAAGTACATGATAGGATGCGAGGAAGCTATGTGCCAAACTAATTGGCAGTCTATTTTTTGTAAAAGTTCAGCTCGTGTATCAATTTCATTGTGGTATTCCGACATTAATCCATTAGATTTTTATTTGTGGGGTCAAATAACGACTTTAGTATACTATTATGGAATCAATAACGGTTTTCGAAAACGTTTGATATTAAAATGGGACCATCTGTGAGTATTTATGAAAAACCATCATAATAACATTTAAAGGTATAGTCGTTAATAATATCAAGTTTGTGCTCGCGGACACCCTATTAATACACTTCTGTACCAAAGCTTACAATTAGTTGTTTTAATTATTTTTTTTTTCATTCTTATTCACAATATTTATTTTATTTCAGTGAAAACAATTCCAATTTGATTTCTTTCAAAACAATAACTTTTATTAGACAACATTAAATAAAGTTAATGTATAATATTATAATAGAAATAATAAATTATAGCATTTTTTATCACAGCCAATAAAAACAGCTTTTAAATTACAAACCCATTATAATAACTTTTTTATACTTTTTATTCGAAATAATTTAAAGCGTTATAATTCATTTCAAACTTTAAATTACTTTGTTCATAATTATGCAATAAGTAAGCATAATTACAAGTTTGCAATTTGCCACTTATTTTTTTATTTTTTTCAAAAAAGCAGCGGCAGCAAAGTTTGCGTGTTCGCTGTTTTGCACTTTAAGTCCTTCATTTAACCAAATATTATTTTATCATTATGTTGTTTTTATATTTTTATACTTTTCTCTCTCTCTCTCC
>KZ651128.1:112204-127036 GCA_001010745.2 Gerris buenoi
TACAATCATTGTGTAATTTAATATATAATTTTATATAATAGAACAATACAATATAAGGAAAATTGTGTGAGTAGATGGAAGGAAATCTTGTTTCCAGTTTTCCAAGCCACTAAGAGAGAGAAGAACTTCTTGAATCCGTCCTCTTGAGCATCCTTATTTCTAAAGGGGTAGTAGCCCCCCACGAGATGACATATTGCTGTGGGGGGGACCAAGTACCCCCTTCAACGCCATATTCACTTTGCCCCTACACACGACCTGAAAAAACCAAAATGGATTTTTCTCTGAAGAAGGTATTTTTTTCTTCCTTTCTGTAGAAAAGTACGTCTTTGCCTACTTTTTTTTTAGGGGTATTTTTTCGGATTGGTAGTGATTTTGTGTGTTGGTAGGACAGTGAAATGCGATCCAGTTTTTTTTCCTACGATTCCTTTTCGTCCTGATGTCCTGATCCTTCAAGCTCTTGTAGATTAAGGTCGACAGGCTTTTCTCTCTCCGTCATCACATTACGTAAAACCAGATTCGATCATCAATTCGTATTATTGTCAGCAAGAGAAGAATTGAATTCTTCACGTAGCAGTTTATTTCCTTGGTGTTTTCATATAATCAACCGTACTTTCTCCTACACACAATATAATAGATCTCATTCATAAGAGAATAAAAATTTAAACAAAAGATGTTATAATTATATTTGTTAAATGAACTTCTAGAAAGAAATAAACGCTTAACTAATTACTTGTAATTTTCAATTTAGTAATGATAGTTTCCAAATCAACTATATTTTTTTCCTTGTTTCTTAATAATTTTAATGACCACCGATGGTACTCTTGAGTTCATTGATTAAAATAATCTTATTTATCTCTAAATTTCATATTTTTACCCAAACTCCAAAGAAATTATTACGTTATCATAAGCTATTGTTGTTCCATGACATGAATAAAATAATTAGTGCTGAACTATCAATACTTATTTATATACATCTTATTTATAATCTGCATTGTAATAAGTTATAAGGACACTATAAAGAACAAGTATAGTCTAGTAACTTACACTTCTTTGACCGTGAAAATGTAAATTAATTTGGGATGAGCGTAGTCGTGTAGTAGATAGCGTTCTCGTAACTCGCCAAATTCTAGCTCTAAACATGTGTATATATCAGGTTCGAACCACAGTAAGTTGATGCTGCTTTGATGCTTTTACACTGATGATTACATCGAGCAGGTGAGTAAAGTGGCCGATCCCACTACTGTAATAATAAAAATCTTAAAACCAGTAATAAGCTAGTTATTGATTGGGTCGTAATAGATAAGGCATAAAGGAAAATTATAAAATAAATATAGTAAAAAATTATATAGAAATAATATATATAAGAGTTGAGCAATGTATACCAATAAATAAAATTATACTCCTATTAATTTATATAATTGAGTAGTGTCCTGAAATAGAAAGTATAATAGTATTAGAATGGATCAGAATTTATATTATTTTCTATAATTAAATACGGATCGAAATCCGACAAAAATCTTTGATTTAAAGCGAATAATACTCTTGTGATTGGACAAAATTGATCACTAAAAGTTATTGATCAGCTTATTGTCAAGAAACTCTATTATTTTGTTCTTGCTTCGTTTGGCGTTAGTTACTACAATCATTGTGTAATTTAAACAATGAATTAGATCATTTTAGGTATTTAATTTTAGTTGCTAACCTGCAGATGTTCTTGGAAAAAAAATGCTAGTATTATCCTCTTAGAACAACATTTATTTGCCTGAAGATTCCTTAAGATGTTCTAAACAATGAGCATCGAGACACGCTTATTATTGGAGAACCTATAGTAGGGTAGTTCTCATTACACTTGCCCCCAATATAATTCCCGGGAGAAAGGAAATACATGTGTCTCGTGTCAAAGCGAAGCCTTGGTTTATTTCCCTCAATCCCTTATGAAAGACGTAAGGCAGAAACAATGGACTTCCAAGGATTTCCAACATACAGAGCCTATTATTTTAGCTACTTTCTCGACTTCCCCAGCTATTATACTAATATTATCAGCGATAGTAGGTTTTTGTGTCTAAGGTGCACCTTCCCTTCTTCGTATTACGTTCAATAAGATTTGTTCAAAATAACTTTGTTATTTTGAAATAACAAAGTTAATATTATATAAAATTACATTCATTAACTCTCAATTTGTGGTTAATAAAAATATAGAAAATGTATAATATAGATTATCTGGTGTGGAAGATTTTAAACTTAATAAAAAATAATTACAATATGAATGCCTTTTCGTTATACTGTTTTATACATTGAATAATTTACCCTGTAACTCTTGTCACATACATACTTTCCTTACGCCTACACTTGTGAGCTGGTAGCAGAAGGGCGTTGAAAAGTAAAGCACTTGTAATGAGGTTTTGCAGATAAGCTTGTAATGAGAAGAGGGTCACAACTTGGGTTGAGGGTGCCTGAAAAAATAAATCTTGTTAGTCCGTGTGATTCACGTCTTCTGTCACCATCTGTTATATCTCAAACTCTGCTATTCAATTATTTCGAGATCCCACTCTGTACATTTTGTCCTTCACATTTCAAAATATTATGTTTTTTTGTTTTTAAGCATTCTCAAATTCAACTCCGTGGTGCCAACCCTTGGAGGGCCAAGGCTAGCCAAAGGGCTTATAACTTACAGTTGACATGCGCAGCCAATTAGTCGCCAAAACACATAAGTTGCTACACATTTATAGCCTGGTGTGGGAATTGAGCTCAGATCAGTGGTCAGCATCTAAATTGTGTCCACGCCCGATACTGTTAAACTTTTATGGAGGAGCCTACTGCTCTAGCACGCTATTCTCTCCTGCACTCCCACACTATCCTCTCCTGCACTCTGTTGGCATAACGTTGTCAACTCTGTACAAGTGGATGACAAACCACTTTGTATTTATATTATTTATTAATCAAATGTTAATGTTCATATTATTCCTAAATACATTCAGTTCTATTTCAATATAATATTTCAATACAATATTCAATTTCACTCTCACACTATCCTCTCCTGCTCTGTCATACTATCCTTTCCTGCTCTCCCATACTATCCTCTTCTGCTCTCCCATACTATCCTCTCCTGCTCTCCCATACTATCCTCTACTTCTCGTCTAAACTTAATTTGATAAATTAATCTCGTGATCGGGGTTTAAATGTCAATTCAGTCAGATGAAAATCTTGCTTAGTTACATCTCAGCATTAAGAAAAAAAACATAGAGGCCTTAGTTGGCATCTTGGTCCCGGGTGTCTAATTTAGCATTTCAAATTTTCTTAAAACAAGCTATCCTTGTTAAAATCACAAATTTTACAAATGGTAGTATCTTTGTAAATATAAAAAAGAAGAACCAGTTCTACATTAAACTAATAAATAATTATTTTAGGAAAAAAAACATTAATAATATAAAAAACTACTTCAGTACCCAGATTAGATTTTAACCGTAGGTATTTTATTATATCTGAAAATAAATATTTTGAAAATATGGATTCAATTTGTTTAACTTTTTTTTTTCTTTTTTTTTTAATCCATTTATGAAAGTACAACATAATAAATAGTATGTTTAAGACAAAGTGAAACCTATGTAGAATGTTTTGGCCTAATTCTTTAACTATTCTAATAGTTATTATAATATTTTATCTTTCTTATAAAATTACTAAAATGTTGGCTTGCTACCAAGATTCTCTCTCTATTTGTTTCGAAAAAGGATTTGAAACGATTTATTATTCAAGAGTTGTTAGGTAAAATTTGTCAAAAGAAGAAAAAAAAATGACTGGTTGTTTCCCACATTCTATCTATATTTCGTTGTATTAGTAACAGTTATATGTTTCAAGGGGAGGGGGTTACTACCCCTCCAAATTTCCCCTCCCCGCCATCTTTACCTCATGTAGATGTGTTCCTAAATCCATCCATCAAGGCACAGCAGAAGCAGCGGCTTTCCAGTCGGCTTTTCTATGATTGATGAACCGGTGGCTGAAATTGAGGGAGGGGGAAGGGATGGGGTAGGACTTGCGGCTTTCAATTCCAATACTCTCCCTCCGGTAACCCTGTTGAGGAAGGGGGGAGGATGGATTCTAACCCTCTCCCATAAATATTTGGAGAAGTCTGAACTGGTCTGTGAAAGTAGGAGTGGGTTTTCAGAGTTTTGTGGTCTAGAACTGGTAAATTCTCTCGACTAAGCTTCCAGCACTACTGGCCTTGGACAGAGAAACCCCTCAAGTTTTCACACAAGTTTTAGGGAATTTGAAACCCCTCTCCCCGCTGGAAAATTCTCTAAAGCCATTCTCATCTCTTACCTGTCTTAACCTTTGAAATGTTAAGAGAGTTTTGGTAGGCGGAGAGATATGAAAAAATTCCAAATGATACTGTTTTATATTCTAACCGAGTGTATAAATTGAATTAATATCATAATACACAAGCATATAGGGGAAGGTGGGGTACGTTGTTACGGGGGGCAAGTTGTTACATGCTGTTTTTAACAATAACGCTAGATGTCAGGAACCCAAAACTATTACCAGCGACACAACATTGCAACCCACGCTACTGGATCAGTTTACCACGAAGTACTGATTTTAATGGGTTGATTATATTATTAAAACGTATTTGTACGAGTCAAAAGTTATTTCTTTTTGTTTATTTCCATCTCGCCTCACTCTTCTAATTTAAACGGTACGCACCCAGCATTTTTATTATTACTAAATATAACCTTTAGCTATATTATTCAATTATTCTTTTGCTACAAACTTAATTTTTGTTTATATAAATACATATTTTATTTAATGGTGGACTGAGGGGCACATTGTTACAAAACTAGTGGGGCACGATGTTACTAATAAAAACGCTGCACTAATCCAAATAATATAATTTCTGGCTTTACTGTAACAGGTATCAGTCAATTTGATAGAGAGATTTCTACTCATGACCATTTTTTGTCATCATCGGTCACAAACAGACCTTTCTCAGACATCTTTAATGGCAATATCCCACCTAACTCCAACATACTTAACAACATAAATAAACATCCCTTCTTGCAGTGAAGGTTAATATTTTCTGTTTACTAGGGTCCAAGGTTTAATTAATATATTCATATTTTTAATAAAAATGATTAATTTAAATAATATAATACTTCAAAAATGATGTTTTTGAGTAGAAATATAAGGTGTAACAATTTGCCCCATACTTGTAACAACTTACCCCGTCAACGGGGTAAGTTGTTACAAAATTATAAGATTAGAAATTATTTAATTTACTAAAACATATTCATGAAACCTTTCTGATCAAATTTCCCTGTATTTTGAAAGAGATTAGCTTCTGGTAAGCATTTTTTTATTAGTTAATATTTTAATATTTGCTGAGTTAAAAAATTGTAAACCCAAACTGTATCAACGTGCCCCATCTTCCCCTTCATGAATGTATATAAATTTTCATTTTGATCTTATAAATCCTATATGCACCAACTTTTTGTTTCAATATGGCTAAAAGGAAACATGTTTTGGAAAAAATATGTTATTAATCGACCAGAAAATAATTATATTTCGAGTAAAACGTCCTTACGAAAATATTTATTTCTAGAATAATGCGTAGTTTTATAACAAATAAGAAGTATAACATAGCACTGAATTACTGGGCTTATTTCCTATGACTCGGAGTTGAAGCATAGAGCTTTAATTAATTCACGTCACACTCTTCGTTCCTGGCTATTTCCAGTTCGATGGGTTTTCGCACAGGGTTTTATTTTGTATAATAACTGGTGCATGGCATTACTCACTTAATTTTTTTTTTTTTTTTTTTTTTTTTTTTTTTTTTTTTNTCATCATCAAAAATTTGTGCATCATAAAAACATTCTTATCGAGCACCTAGGGTCTAAGATGAACCTAACTACAACATCTCATGGTCATTCGTTCTGATTTTTAGAGATATTGTTATGAGTAAGTAAGTGAGTGGGATTTGGATATTCCTTCCGCCGAAGGGGAAAACCTAGGATATTCATATTGGGACATTAATGAGGCCATTAAAACAAAAAACTTTTCCAAATTGGGTGATTTTTGTGTCTAACGCTACTGGCCTAAAGGCGGAAACTAACGTTATGCTTATAAAGTTATCAGAAAGTAATTAATGGAGTTCAGAAGCGGTGCAAATCTCCAAGATTAGGTGTTGCTCGTTGTTCCCCAATCATTGACACTGATACTGAGGCAATTTCCTGCCTTCCTCAACTACCCTGGGGGGAGGAGGGGGGGGATTCGTTTAACTACAATAAACTCATTACAAAGTTGAGACAGTATTTTCATGATGATAATCCAAGCTGCACAGTTTCGCATCCGTGTAATTTGTAAAGTTTTCAACTCTACGATTCCTTCCACTCGCTTTTCCTTTCATCCGATGTCTTAGGGAAATTAGATCATTGTAGAGTAAATATAGCAGTAAAGAAGCGTCGACAAAAACTTTACTCGATACCTTAAATTAAGCTTTACACTAAAGATATAACTACGCTGGGGGAATTATGGAGAATCACAAGCGCTTCAAGGGCGCTTTGATGTTCCGCTCTGTCTCCACCTTATGAACTTAAACAACTAACGCAGTTGTTGATTTCGGTCTTTGTTTCGTCATTACACTTAAGACAATTAACTATTGTATTGTAAATTTGTGAAGTTACTAATCAATTATAAATTTATAGCAGCTAAACGCTTTAAATAATTACATTAATATTCAAGAATAATGGGAAGGAGAAAATATAACAAATAAATATGCCTCAAGTTCTCGAAAAGGGTCCTTATAAAATTTAATCATATGGTATTTCATTATAGGACTGTGAATTTATTTGTACTTGGAGTAGGCCTCTTAAGCCGGCCATACATGTTGCAGTATACTTGTCAGATAGAACAGGTCACCTGTACAGATGAACCGGAGTGTGTATGCTATCATAACTGTGCAGTTATTAAATATTAATTTAGTTTCGTGGTTGTATCAATAAATCTTTTTTGCTTCATGTATCCTTAAATTTTTCTTGTCCCTATCCACCAAAGTGTTGGTAGCGGAAGCTATGTAATCTTTCTGAACAACAAAAATAATTTAATTAATTTATGTCTCCGATTTAAAAAATTTCAAGGCAGAAATCCGTTTCAGACATCTGGGGGCATTTTAGGTTCCGAGACTGTCTGCCCGTCTGTCACCTAATTTTTGTGAACCAACATAATGTATCTTAAAAACTACTTGTCTGATTTTAATGAAATTTAAATGGTTGGCCAAAATTAGGCCATTGTTGACCCCGTATAAGTTTAACCTCCGCCCATTTTATTTCTCTTCAACATGCGCACGAGGAAAATTAAATAAATTTGAAGATAAATAGGTTGTAGGATAACAATATTAAATTATAAAAAAAAAAAAGGCGAGAGGAAGCTATGTGCTACACCAATTCCCAGGCTGTTTTAGTATGCCAAACAAATACTTTTCTATACTATTTTTATTTAATTTTACCTTTTGTAAATTCTAAGAATGTGGTCCACTTCCTAAAGCTTAAAATATATTGATTTTCAGGCACTAGTTAAATTATTACGGAGCTAAAGCTCCTTTTAATTTAACTCAACTAATTGTTATAACCAGCTACTCTTCCCCTGGGATACATGTTCGCATAATGGTATTTAAATTCAAATTTTGTATTTTCATTCAGTTCACGAAAAATCTCGACCGAAAATAATTTAAAAAACTGTTTATTCTTCTTCTCAGGGTCCAACATTTTAAGTATAACTAATATAAAAAAAAAACACGCTTTTATTACATAAATCAAAGCTTTGTATTCTATCACTTATCTCTGAATTCACTTAACCGAATAAAATAGAAAGTCTCTTTGAATTTTATCTTTTTATATTATAAATTTTTCCATGAGTGTAAAATTTATATATGACACAGAAACAATAGAAGATAATTGTTTAATTAGATAATTATTAATTGTTTAATTAGATAATTAATTAATTGTTAGATTAGATAAGATTTTGTTCGAGAATAGAACCGTCGTAGTAGATGACGCTTCCTGCATACAAATGTTAAGTTTTATCTCCCCCTCCCACCGTATCTTTTACTCATTACTTTTTCTTTGCCAAAGTTTGACAAGGTTTGGTTAAGTCTAGTGGTTAGTACATGGCAAGCCTCTCGTCGCTGCATATTCAAGCAGTGAACTTAAACGGACTTATCAGAGTGCTTCTGTATAATCGCAGTTTGACCCCGTTCTATGTTCGTAGACATTAAGCTCTTCTTACTTAAAGGGACTTTACTAGCTTAAAATATAAATCATAATCTCTGCCTACTCAAAAAAATATATTGCTCTATATTGCAAGAAAAAGGGCAGGAAACCCCAACAAATAATAATTTATAACTCCATTAGTTTAAAAGGCTGAAATCCACAGGAACTTTTTTTTATGGGCATAACTTTGATAGAATAATAAGACGCCTCGAAAACATACCGGTATTACTTTAATGTTTCCTTTTTTTCTTTACTAAAAAAAAGCATTGAAATTACTCTTCTTTTTATTCCATAAAACATAAGATGCAAAGAAGTAAAAACTTGTTCTAACCGGATAGCTTGGGTGGAAAAGGATGTGCTATGAATTTTATTCCATTTTTCCTTTATGCACTTTTAATAATGATTTATTGAAAAAACAACAATAAGAAACATAGTTTCTACCCATATAAAAATTGATTTTTTAAAAAATAAATAAAATATTACTTCCACGTGCAATACCGCTTAAGTTTTCAAATCTAAAAAGAAAAATAGGATAGTTAAATTAACTTATTTTAAAACGTCGTTTTCAGATTATATTCACTTGGCTATCATGTAACATTTTCAAAAAGCTGAATCTATATTTATTTATTTCATGATCTTAATAAATATTGTTGTTAATAAATATGTCCCGAAGCACGAGATACCCATCTGTCCACGATAGTATAATTTATTTTTCAATTTTTTTTTAGAAATAAAATTAATTTCATTTCATTTTCCAACCCATTGCAGGTACATAATATTATCTATTACCCTCTAGTGAACTTGGTGGATAAGATACAATCCATTGCAGGTATTATCTTCTTGTGAGCATGGTGGTTAATAATCAGCCAATTGTTGATGTTATTCTTTAGGTGCTTCCTCTTGCTAGATTCTCAGTATTCGTAGTTCCTCTAGCTAGATGTCGCAGATTAAAAGTGTGTCCATTGTTTGTTGTATAATATTATTCTTATTAATAAGTAGTGGTTTTACTAAATACCAATCTTTACTCAGAAACATTGATACATCTGGTTACTTGATAGATTTAATCTAAAAGGTGGGACAAAATACTTGTCATTTCTACGCTTGATAGATTGTTTTGAACAAAGCTCTGTGCTCGGACTTGTTTTACCAGCTGAATAATGTAAATTTAGTAATAGCCGTCTGAGCTTTATTAGGGGAGGGATGGATTTGAGCTCAATGTCAAATCACTTCATTTCAACTCGGGCTTTTCCGCCCATTTTTCGATTTCGGGCGGGAAGAGGGGAAAAATACCCGGGCGTTCTCCCTGCCTAACATATCCGTCTAGATTGTTTTCCATGCATATAGATGACCTCTATTAAACTTCGACAACAAACTCGCACTAACTTGACGTCCTAACGTAAATGCAAACGTGTGAACGGTTCCAAACTTCTCTCTCGAACAACCTGTGATGTGTTTTTTTAACGAAACATGTTGATTTCCCTCTCCCCCACCCACTCCCCTCAAAACATGTTTTTATACAAACGTACATTGTTATTAGACCATTAAACCCAAGTAGCAACTATAAAAATGTCCCATTTACAATACGAAAATTGCCCTACAAAACTAAATTGGAATTTGGGAAAACCTCATTTTGAATTTGAAATGGAAAATGGGAGAAATGCCTGTTTAAATGACCTTTCTTATCTAAATGCCTAACTATGTCAATATTTATTAATATTGCTTTCATGTTTTTAAAATAATAAATTACATTTGCAGAATTTATCAGAACAATGTAATTCTGTCTTCCAACTGAATGGGCAACACACATAGTTTAGTTATAATAATGTCATGCAAAATTTCTAGGTTTTCTATAACTTTCTCATTTCCTAGTATTCATAAAAAGAAAATATTTTGATAGCACAATAACGTGATTATAATAAATTTACACATTCTAAGGCCTTCTGATTCGAAAATATGGTTAACAAAAAATACCGTCTGTCGTGTAATCTAATTTCTATGAAATTTGGCATTGGGGGGCCTTAAAAAATTTTAAACTCTACAAAATTGAATTTCGTAGTCCATTTAATACGAATTGAACTGTATAATAAGTTGTTTTCCGGAAAAAATCTTCTTTCCGAGATATTAAAGAGCGGGAATAGCAAAAAATCGTATTCATTTCTGTCAATTTTATCCATGTAATATTCAGTACTCAATATGTTTTTTTTTGTTAAAAACTACCCTCTTTAAGTGTGAGAGCTACTCTCTCTCACTGGTACTCCCTTATTACTCCACATTAGTGACTTATTTGTCAGCTTCGACGTAGTTTCACTCTTCACCAAAATCCCCATATAAGACCATCGCGCTAATAAGAAGAATGCTTCCAGAGGACAAGGCAATATTAGCAAATGTCTACCGGAGGTCCAAATGTTTCTTTTTTTTAAGCTGAATACTACAAGCAGAATGACGGATCCCCTATAAGAACTCCCTAGTCTCTAGTAGCAGCCAATTTATTGATGAAGATTTGGAGGAACGAGCTCTTACATCGGTCCCCTAAAACTGCTGTGCCCCAGTGCTGGTGGCGGTACGTGGACGATGTATTATCGCCTAGTATGGAGGGATGGACGCAACTACTTCGAAGACTTTCTGGATCACATGAACTCCAAACACAAGTCAATCAAATTCACGATGTCAACTTCCCTTCCTGGACGTCTTAATGACTAAAAAAGAAGATAGAAGACTAGGATACAAGGTCTATATGGAAACTACACAAACTTACCGATACCTTAAAGTGCCTCCCATCATCACCCGTCGTAGAAATTTTTGGTCCCCATCTCATTTGTTTCTAGAGGCTTACAAGTGTGTGATGAGGCCTTATAGAAATTAGAAAAGGAGGAGAAAATAATTCATATAAAAATTCCATTTTTGAAAACTGGTCTTTTTTTCTGTATTCTTCACCTTAGTTGTTTCTATGTGCAAAATTTGGAGAAGATTGAATAACGGGAAGTGATTCAAAATTGGAGTAATAGGTGTGCGATGAAACTTACAAAGCAAAGTAATATAAGACCAGTAAAAAAAACGAAATCACCTTTATCTTGCACTCGTTTTTATTAGGAAGGCGTCAGTTTCTGTCTAGGTTATCACAGATCCTAAACCAAAGAATAGATATTGATGCTTCTAGTTTTCAATAGCTGACTATGTTTTACATGAATGAGACAAAACTAAAGTCAAAGTTCATTTAAAGGCACTTACATTATAGTTTCAATGTGCCGAGACTTTGAATTGTTTGAAGACTTGGAGTACTTTATCTTAGTTTGAAAGGAAAGTGGGAACAAAAGGTTTCCATCGTGAGTTTATCAGGTCGAGTTGGCCTATAGACGTCCCCTCCGACTTTCTAGCTAGGAAACAGGGGACATCCCACACCCCTTGGCTTGAACGAGATCCCCACCCTTAGTCAAATCAAGTAGGGAGATGTCAGAGACAGGTGTGCGTAACGTCAGGATCTGGAAGCCTTGTAGGGTACACGACCCAGTGATATATGATTAACAAGCACAGGATGCGACAATGACCTTCAGTCACACCCTACCTTGACTATCACCCACTTCTCCTTATTCCTCACTTTCCTTCCTTTCAATAACTTCTCTTTAAAAATACCTATATTTATTTTTTCCTCTTAAGGAAATAATTTTTACGAATATTAACGAACACTTTGACAAATAATAATAATATTAAAAATTTATAATAATAATAAAAATTTGACGAATGATAATAATTATCACATTCAACTCCTGATTGGTGGAAGTAAGATTCCTTTTGAAACGAAAATAAATAAATAAACACGGTGTAAAATAGACTGCCAATTAGTGTGGCACATAGTTTTCTCGCGTCTTACAACTGTACGAATGATCACACGAGTATGAAGCATTGTGATCCCATTTTTCTGAATTGTAAGTGCAGATGTTTGGACCTGATTTGATTTTGTATGGGTGTTATTTATTTTTAAGCGTAGATGATTTGAATCAATGTAAAACCATAATGTAGGCTACTTTCAACAAACCATCCGTATTCTTCTTATTTGGATGAGTACTTATTAATACATAGATTCAGGTTTTAATGTTCAGGGCACGAGCTATATCACATAATACCTCAAAACTCCAAGTACCTCTAATTATTTTATTTTTGTTGCCCTTTTTATTTAAAGGGTTATGTATCACAGAGTAGTATAGTAATATACTAGGTACATTTTACGGAAGTACTACAGTATATTAGGTTCATTCCACAATGGATATACATGTAGCAGGTAAACTACTCTACTTATTTTACTACCTGTTGAACCTTCATAACAGTAGTACTATTTAGTTTTCTATTATAAGTACAGTATACTATTTATTGCATTTTACAAATATGTATACTATAATACTAATAGAAATATAGGTACTAGTTATACATAATACTATAATTATTATGATAATAAAATACAGTTTACTTTACGCACCAAGTTAGTGTGCTTTATGTTTCAACTCGTAATTTTTACGAGTAATTAGAATTATATTAAGGAATTTTGAAGAAAAAAAAAAATACTAATGGCGTAAAAAAATAAGTTAATGTCGTAACAATAAGTTAATTAAATATATTAAAGCATTAAAACCAATTACAGTAATTTCTAACGTTTAAAAAAATAGATAAAGGAAAATATATAAAAGGGATAAATTCACTCGTGCTTGTAAATTTTAAGTTTTTTTCTCTAAGTCCGGCATAGTAAAGTCTTGGAAGTACTGTTGGGCTCATCAAGGCTTTAAACCCAGACTTAAAACAAACATAAAACTCTGTTAAGTAGGGGGTAAAAGCCCCTCCCATAGCCAACTTGCAAGTCTCCTCCGAAAACACTAACTTGCCACTGGCTTTTACGACAGTTGATTTTACGACCGAAGAAAAGGAAGGGTATGCTTATTCCTCACTGGGCATTTTACTCTTGGGGAATTTCCCGCAACTTCCACCTAACCACGCACTTTTTTTAACCACTACTCTACTCTTTTGAGTATCTGTTGAAAAGTAATAAGATCTATTTACTTTAAAAACTTAATCCATACATAAAATTAGGGGAAAACCCCATTTTACAACACTTTAAAATAATGGGAGTAGCTCGTTTCGGCACCAGATTCTTGCAACATCATGGATCGTTTCGGCATTGAATATGTTTACTTATTGAATATATTTATTAATTGTTATTTTCTATACCTTGACACAATCTTTATCTAATTTAATACATTGTCAAGTATTTCATACGTTATACCTTTTAGTCTTACAAAATAGGTCTAATGCTGTTATTGAAGTTACTTTACGACCAATCAGCACCCTTCTCTGAGCATGTAATAGAAGTGCGAAGTGCTTTATGTGCGAAGGAAATTTCTGTTGAAACTAATGTAAAATCAAAAAATGAAAGAAACGTCAGGAGTTATTATAATTTAGAATTATATAATTACATTACTTAAGTATATATGAAATATACTTCTAAAGAAAAAGCAGTAACGGAATTTTTATTTAATATAGGGGAAAAAACTTCAACAAATACTTTGATTTATTGACATATTAAATTAAGAAAAGTCTCTCTTTGGCTTGGTTTTTTCTTTTAATGACATTATTAAATATTTTCATTATTGTGAGACTGATTTTTAGGGTTTTGTAGATACTTCTCAAAACCCTTATGCCGAGGGTGATGTGTCCGTCTGCCCGTCGCTCTTTGGTTCATATGGCCCGAACCTCTAAAGCTAAAAAGCTGAAATTTGAAACACTGGCGTAACTCTCGGGCCCAAACACAGGAAAAATACACAAAAGTTAAAAATTAAATATGCGCAATCGCAATTCAAAAAAATTTGGTAAACTCAAAAAAATTATATTTTTTTTAATTTTCGAGTGAGGTATCAAATGAAAGCTGCTGAATAGTAGATTACAAATATATGACTATTTTTTTAAATTTTGCTTTCCTTATTGGTCCAATAAATCAAAATATACCCAAAATTCCCCCGCCCCCTCTCAAAAACTATATAATGACTGGTCCTAAAATTTCAAAATAAATCATGCTAATACCCTCTTGTGGGGTGATGCAAATTCCGGGAATGCATCCCAAATTTTCAAAAATTGCCAATTTTAGGCGTGAAAATTTAAAATCCGTCCAAAATTTTATATTTTTAAAATTTTGAGTTGGGTAAAAAATGAAAGCTGCTGAATAGTAGGTTACAAATATATATATATGCCTTTTTAAATTTTGCATTCCTTATTGGTTAAATAAATCAAAATACACCCTAAAAAAAAACATTACCCCCCAACAGCTGGTCCAAAAATGTTGAAATAATTCATGGTTATACCTTATCACCCGTTGGGGTGATGCAAATTTCCTGAAAAATGTAATTTGCCTTGTTAGTATTACTGATAAAAAACATTGGGACCTCCCGGGGGATCGATCCCGGGACCCTCGACATCGAAGACAAAAAATCATAATTACATAACGGGTATGCTTACTCGTCTACAAAACCCTAAAAAGTACTTGGACGCAAGTACTTCCCTGTGATTTTTTTCATTTATTTACTCACCTGCAAGT
>KZ651128.1:131065-183178 GCA_001010745.2 Gerris buenoi
ATATATATATATAAGGTATATATAATGTCCTTTTTATATTGGAACAATTACTATTCAATTGAACTTTATCGAATAAAATACATAGGTGACTATTACATCGAAAAGATAGGTGATAATGATGAGACTAGAAACAGGAGGCAAAAGGTAGAAGACAAGAGACAAGACCTTTGCCACTGAAGCGACATAATTCCGTGTCTCTTTGGTGAAACTCATTAGTTCTTAGTAATAATTTCATGGTTCGGATCAATAGAGAGACATGTCTCTATTATATTTTTTTTTTGGTGTGAGAACCGTCTTAGAGTACTGCTTTGAGACATAATATAGAATAATTGAAATAAGCTAATAAGTATAACATCAATGTATTAGAAGCTTAGTATCGATAATTCTTGTATGATATTCTTATCATATCACTCTTGAGTTTGATTAGATTGTCACTCAGACTCAGATTATTTCAAGAATTTTAGTTTTCATTTTAAATAAAATAAGTGAATGGCGTGTAAAATGTTAACTAGAAATGTGATAAAGTTATACAAAAAAAAACATATTGTACCAAACAGACCAAGATAAGGAGAAATCCTCAGTTTACGAATAAACATAATAGGGGGTAAAACACTACTAAATAGCATTTTTTGTGATGATGTAATTATTATTATTATAAGTCTCCAAAAAAAAAAAAAAAAAATCCTCCATGGAATATCTGGGAAACCACGAATAAAATTATTTATAAATTGTTTGTTTTAAAGTTCTACTTAAAAGATAAGTGTCGCAATTTTTTACTTATATCCTGTAATAAAGTTGTATTTAAGGAGTGTAAATGCTGCAATTCTTTATTTTTTACGGTCATAAAGTTCTACACGAGGGAGACTTAACCTTGAACAAATAAACCTGACTTATGATTTTAACTGAGAAGGTTTAAAAATCCCAAGATATTGTCCAAAAAGGCCCGATATAACCTAAATGGAGGGGTCAGATATTGCAAGTTAGGATACTTGCCAGATAGAGACACCCTCTGGTAGCTCCCCCACTTCTAAAGCATTCCCTAAGTTGCAAGTATTTCATCCTTACCATTCCCTTAATGAAATAATCTTCGTTTGATCAGAGGTCCCCCTCTACAGTTTAGAGCCGCCGTCCCCTGCAATTTTCACAAGAGGGTGACAACATACGACCGTGACCCACCCTCGAAATTCTTGCACCCACCACCGGAGAAAGAAATTGGATAAACACGATGCACTGGACCTTTCACCGACTTAATCTGACATCGCTTCACCAACCCTCGCCAACTCTACTATCTCTTATCCTCACATCCATCCCCCCTAGATAAGAACTTTATACTCTTACCCGACAAGCAATCAAAGTCTTAGGAATTAGAAGAATTGCGTGAGGGAGATTTGTACCCCAGACAAAGGTATTATCAGCAAATCTTCTTTACTTCTTTTCTTTTCCTTTATCAATAAATTAAAGTGATAGAGCTTAGCTGTAAAAATTGAATTTAGAATTAGAATAGATAAAAAATATCTGTTGCAAATGACTCTCTTGAGAATGATCCCTATAAAGAATTCTAACCAAAGGATTTACAGAATCTCTGACAAGGTGTCATTCACAAGATTAAGGATTTTTTAAACTCCAGATTGACTGAGGACTCTCTCTACAGAAGGCCTCAGAATACATGCTGATAATTGCAGAATTTCTTATTAAATATGAAAAATAGCAAATCCTCTCTTGATTGGTTAGTTCATCTTGTTATCAACACCACTTAAGATGTTTCAGAAGTGATAATTGAACATTTGATTATGTATTCCTTTAAGGGAATTTTCGAAGAAAATTAAACTGTTGCAATGGCTTGCGAATTTTTGAAAAATGTTTCCATGGAAATCCGTTTTAGACCATTCTGAATCGATTCCTAAAATTTAACACTTTTTTATGTATGTATGTATTATATGTGTTACTCAAGACGATATCTCCTCTTAGGATGCACTTAAAAATTTCAAACATATTTTAATAGGTTAATAATATCAAAAGAATGGATGAGTTCGTTGGCCAGAATTTTTGGAGTTCATTTAGGGGTCAAATGTTTACAATTTTAGGTCAAAAATAGCATAAAAACGTGTTTTTTCCATTTTACCCCCGTCTTATATGAAAATATGATAAAAGTGTAAATAACAACAATTATTGTACTCTTAAAGAGCTTTCCAACGATGTTCATCTTGAAGGATAAATACTATTTTGACTTCTGTACCCCGTACCCCTGTGTACTATTTTTTTATTCACCCATCCAAAGTATAAACCAAAATTTTCCTATATTATCATAAGCCAATAATACGCAGATTTCATTTTGCTCATTAAGTCATGGTGCATGACTGGACTTTTTAATTCTGATTTTGCGAAATAAAAAGATATTTATTAAACATTTTTATAAATTTTAGAACTAACGTTTAATCTTTTAATCCGTAAAATAATCGATTCTAATATTACAAGAGAGAATCAATGAATTGTTAAACAAGGAATGAAGGGTAGGCTCAGGTAAAACATCGCGATTTAAACTGATCCCATGTCATTCATGCTTTACAACGGCTTTTGACAGCCTTTTCCCCTTGCTCTTTTACCACGAGATTTCCTCTGTCGGACAATGTCAGTCTGATTAAAACCTCTGTTTTGATGCTCTGAAAACAATCTATTCAGAAAAGTGGTTCGTACAGTCAAAAACCCAAATAGCTCTTTTTCCGTAAACCGAATTTTTATTTATTTTTCGTCCAAGAAGACAAAGAACGTTCATCGACCCATAGCTGTTATGATAAACTAATCTTGATTTGAAAGGGTCCGTCATATTGTTCAACAAGTCTCCCTTCGGTAGAAATATCGATCGTACTGAGGGAGACTTGTACCTTCATTTCCTTTGAGAAATTGAACACAGAAATCGTGGGGACGGGTGAGGGGAAGGCCCAACATTTGTACTCATTGGCCGAACTGAAATCACCTTCTTCGAACTTCGAGATAACATTCGGACATATGAGTAGTTCCAGTATTTGTTTGACATCTCATTTAATTAATATGCTAATATCTTATAAGTACACACTCAAGGAAGTAAGAAATTCCTTCAAGATATAAAAATATGATATTACGTACGAGTAGTTTTAGATTGGATTGTAATAGCATATAATAATTACATATATACTTATAATATTTACTTCTACTATAGACGTAATTTGCCTATAAAGCCTCTAAAGCTGAATTCACAATCACTTAGCTAGAGCTAGTTACTCGAATGAAGAACACTTCTCGAAGATTATGGAGTGAACTTCTTTATCGCTAGATTGAAGAAGAAAGCAGTGAAGTAGTTCTTTTTCTTCTATTTGGCCCTAGGCCACCATGGTTCTCCATTGTCTGATTCCTTTCATTTTCATAACCAAGTCATGTAGGATGTGCCATCATGTGTATTGAGCCATCTCGTCCTGCGTCGACCTATCCTTGTTCTTCTAGCCAATCTTTCTTTCAAATTTTTTTGGGGGCATCTCCTGCTCATCCATCTCATCCATTTTCTCCACAATACCCACCCAACTCATTATTTATGGTTTTATTACAAGGTCTTTATCTTGTCCGTGCATAATTACATCAAACTCTTGGTTGAATCTTATTCTCCACTCGTCACCCCCAATGATTGGCTTCCTTAGATTAAAATAAATCACTCTTCTTAAAATGTATCTTCTTCAACACCTTATTCACGTCCTCGGCCCATAATCTATTACACAATAGAAATTAAGGTTGAACAGCCGAAAAAATACAGTCATTTATTAAATAAAATAACCTAGTACATTGGGGGTTTAAGTAATTAAGTCCTAAAGTAAAAAGTGACTTTTCACTTAAACATGTTTCTCATACAACCATCTTGACCTGGAAGTAGTGACCTAAGTCGAGGTATGGTGCTCTGCAGCTCCTCACACCCATCACCGATGATGCAAGTGGCCCTTGGAACAAAATATAGTAAATTTAGTTCGTAATATCCCCTGGGCACCTCCACTCACCCAAGTGGATTATTTTGTGGTGAAAGCATGTGTTTTTGAATATTAAACGATTTCACGCGGCGAACTGCTCTAAGTGCTCCTCGTTCTTACTACTTGCATCATGGAATGTGGGTCGTCAAGCTATTGATCTTTGGAAGTCTTCTCTTACCTTCGTCTTCTTGAGATGCCAGCCTTGGCAATGAAATCTCCCAACATAACAAGTAGGTCTTTATCGTTTTACTCCACCACATTAAAGCTCCAACTTGATATTATAATTACTAGTAATAATTAATAATAGTTAATTGTTTTTATGTCTTCTGCTCTCAAACAAATACGTAATATTTATTGTTATTTTGGACAGTAGAAATATCATGGGCAAGTTTCGGAATTTGGAACCAACTCGAAACATATAATTCCTAACTATAATAATAATAAGTAATTATCTCGCTTTAAGGGGTCTTTCACACCAAAGATGCACTCTGCGTCCTGGTCGCAAGTGGCACGTGCTACTTGCATCTTCTTACATCTTTTGTTGGAACTCCTCAGTTAGTTCAATGTATTTGGATTTAAATGATGAATTATCAATTATCCGACTCTTCAGACGATAAAAAAATGATCATGAAAATTTTCGATGATAGAGCGCGTATGCAGACCCGCCAAATAAGGACGCACGCTAATAAAACACCAGCCGGCTGGTTCTCGTGTCACACGTGCCACTTGCATCTAGGATGAACGTCTCACGTGCTACTTTGGTGTGAAAGCTCTCATTCAGTTATATAGCCGGTGTTCAAGATGCATGCATCTTGCCACCAGGACGCATGCATCCTGCGTCTTGCGACTTCGGTGTGAAAGATTCCTAAAAGAATTACTGATACAAGTCATCATTCTATTTTGCATAAAATCCACGTTACTGTGTTAAATCGTATTAAATTTGTCAACTACATATAAATATGTAAAAAAAAAATTTACATAAATGAAAATGTTTAAGGGTTTCTCAAGAGCTTAAATGTTTTATTTTTTTAAAAAAAGGAAAAAAAAAAATCGTCGTCAAGTAAAGTAGATGAGTGGCCTTAAGGGCTGCCAACCTCCAGGAAAGCTCTTGGAGAGCTCTGAAAAAAAACTGGAGAAGGAATCTGTTAAATTAATTCAATTATAAAAAAAACCCTTATACCTAGCTTGGCCTGCCTCTAACAAGCAAGCCTTTTTTTGGAACCGAAATAAAATATATCTGTATTTTTATTTTTCACTCGAGAAAAAAATTGAGATTTCATTCTCATATGTCTTTTTAATTAACAGTTCCATTTATATATTTATTTCTACAAAATATTGTTTTTAAAATAAAATATTGTAATTATTTTAAAACAAATGTTTATTTATCTTGAGATATTTATTAACAATATCCATTTTTTATTTTTTTCATATAAATAGTAGTTATTTGAAGCAATGAGATAGCATGAAAATTCGATTTTAAGTTTTTGATGGTTATGAGTTATGAGATTCCCTAAGTCTGAATTCCCTGAATGTTATTATTATTAATGCATTAAGCTTCCATTTAAATAGCGTGATTAACTAAAATATTGTCTGCAACAAGGCAGCAGAGAAAACATTTCTGGTTCGTGTTTCATTTATTCATTGGGACACACTGTATTTTATAATAAATGGTTATTGTTTTAATTATAATAACAATTTGTAATGTATTGATTCTAGATAGTTAAAAATTAAATCACATTCCCCCCCCCCCCCCCCCCATTCAACGACCATTCTTCCAAAAAACATTGTGGTCACATTACTAATCATCAGGCATCATTCCCACTGTGGTTTATTTTTGTTTAATTCTAACGGGGTTTTGTGGTAAATTAAATTACAGTTAAACACATTTTAATTGAATAGTAGAGGCTAATAATCGTGCGATTTAATGAAAGTCAAGTTTATAACATGTTTTAAGCGTAAACTTCAAATAAACAGTGGATCCTTTGCTTTTAACAAGATTATATGCATTTTTTCTTTTTTTTTTTTTCTTTTTCAATTATTATTACATTTAAATAAGTTATTTGTCATCCCTGGCATCCTGTTGTGGATTCATTTAAATATTACAAATAATTATTTAAAATAATATTACAAATTATACATCAAAGAAAGTACAGTAGTTAGCTGTAAAAGTGTTAACTATACATCAAAATCTTTAACTTATAAAATCATAAAAATATGTGCAGCTATACACCGAATTAATATTTGAAACAAGAAAGTCCTGGTTCATGTTGATTGCTTAAATTTATTGGATTTAAAAACAATTATTGTTTTTTAGTTTGCTTACTTCTTATTCCTTTATTTGGATGTAGCCATATTGGAAAAGTGTTCATATAGCCACACAAAATTTATCAAT
This sequence comes from Gerris buenoi, assembly GCA_001010745.2. Classification (NCBI taxonomy): domain Eukaryota; kingdom Metazoa; phylum Arthropoda; class Insecta; order Hemiptera; family Gerridae; genus Gerris; species Gerris buenoi. The sequence goes on from KZ651128.1 coordinate 137,447, forward strand.
CTTTATGTGTGTTATAATTGTAATCCCTGTTATAAGCTATGTCCGTTATAATGAGGTATTATCGCATTGCTAATCATTTTATTAACATGTGAAAGAAATAATTAAATATATAAATATGGTGAAACGAGGACAAAACGTGAATCTGTATAACCGGTTTTTTTAAGGTCCGATGAAGTTTAATTCCCTAATGTTTCTAAGCTATGTCCTCCGAGAAATCTGGAATACAATTAAAAAGTACCTAATTATTCATTATATAAAAAAGATAACAGGATTATGGAATAAGCTCTCGACTTTTAGTTGACTTAAAAGAATCTATAAGATGAAAGAAAAAAGAAAAATTAAATTTTGTGTAAGAGTTTTTTTATAAAGAGTTTTTTTTTTATTTAACTCTCTTTTGTAAATGGTTCTCGTTAAATTCTCTTTATCGCAAGGATATAAAGCACTTCTTTTATATCCTTAAGGAAAATAAAAAAGAAAATACTTTGCTTTTTCTTCGTCTTAAAAAAGGGAATTTTCCGTTTGATATAGAGATCGAGTAGACTTTGTAGGGAGTAGGACTGGAGGGAAAGCTAGGTGGCGTCCAAATAAACAGCAACAAAGGGCTCAATAGAGGGCAGAGGATTTTTTTTTGCGTAAAGTCGGACTGAGCTTGAATTTCCACTCTGTACTAAAAATTTTCTTAATGATGTAGCAGAACCCTTGGGCCTTCATTAATTCCCAAGATTTCCTTCTGAGGGATTTCCATTTTTTTTCAAAATAGAAAAGCTTTTCTTCACTGAAGGACCTTAAATTAAATTAAAATATAGGGTCTTATACCTTTGTGTTTGAGCAATAAAAAAAGCACGGGATTTTTGTGGAAAAAAGATGAGAGGGAAAAAATTGAATTTTTTCCGGTACCTTGCATTTTTTCAAGTTCATTACCCTTTTATTCAAAAGGGTTTTCTAATTACCTTTGAGTTTTACCTTATTCTTTCTTAATCTAGAAAGGAAACTAGTTTACGTTTTTTATAGCTTTATATAGCTTATAGGTCTAATCACAAGGCATTTATTTTATTAATTTATCAATAATATAATAATTAATACCATAAATATAGTTACATCATTTAATAAATAATAATGTTTAATACCATTAAAAATACCATTTTTTAAAAATAGTCTTATTTCCAATTTTTTTGGGGGAGGGGGTCTATTCTTCAATAAATGTGTCAGTAAATTTATAAATGTCACTTAATAAATAAATTCAATAAATGTCACTTCTTCAATAAATGTGTGGAAGATTGAAAGATGGGAAGTGGTTCAAAATTTGAATAATAGATGTGCGATGAAGTGAAGATCACTCCAGCAATGTTAATTCTCAAAATCAACGCATTTATATTTTTATGCTTACTCAAAAGCCGTTGAATTAGGATCTTTTTTCTGTGGTTTTTATCTCGGGTGGACCTATTTCGCCTCTGTCGATCATATCCACACTCCTGGAACCACAGAAAAGCTCGGCTGATTGTAGTGAGATGCACTCCTAGTCGACAACCAACCTTCTGAGAAAAGCCTTTTTTAACCCATCACTACGGGTTTAATCGCATCCTCCATAGTTAAATTTAGAGGTGTATTCATGTTGACACATACAAACAACTATATTAATGTAAAAAAATATGTGAGAGCTCTCAATTAATCAATGGAAAATAACATTGAATCTTTAATGATGATGATTAAATATAATTAATTATAATGATTAAATACAATTAATTATGGTGATTAAATACGATTAACGTTGATGGTTAAATATGAGATGATGACCTAAATATGATGAGATTAATGACTTATTAATCATCAGTATAAATTAGAGATAGTCAAGACAGAGAAATATAAAGGTGGTGCGTAAAAATAAGAGAGTCTGTTCGATTTTATAATTATTTTTTATACTAATCTATTATTTTATTCCGAACTTGATAAAATGTGCAGGGGAAAAGTCAATGTAAGTAGATTAAAATTACTAGAGCACCAACCAATGATTTGCGGCTAATTATGACCCACTTTTAAAAATGTTCAGTTTTTTGGTCTGTAAAAACGTTGGTGGACAGATTCAAACAAGGTTCTATGTTTTTAATGCCTGAAACAGAAATCTAAATTTTTAAATTCTGAGGATAAATATATTCGTCAATCATAATAATCACAGTGCTTCCATGACTGTGCAATGTGCCGTGCATACTCTTCTGTATTTTGTTTTATTTTTGTGGTCTTATCTCGCTTTACTGGATTATTGAATTACCTTACTTACATTATTCATAAAGCACGAAAATCCTAAATAAAATATGTTTTAGTTGGCTCCATGAGATAACTTAGGAACAACTTATTTTGAATTATACAAGATTACGTTAGGAAGGAGGCTGTCATATCAACTTTACCTGAATGCCTTGTGAGGTTATTTCTAGTTTCGGCTTTTAGTTGAGAAAACTTTTTCCTTTTGTCTCGGCTATAGTTGGTTGAGAGTTTCAGAAAGTTTTTCTTTTCATAAGTTTTGTAAAAAGTTCCTCAACTTAACCTGCACCAGTGTAACTTGATTCTATGTCAAATATATTCTAAAATTATTATAATAGCGCAATTTTCTGAATGTAATTCAACTCAAGTTTTTCGTCTACAAGAATAAGATCTTTATCAACAAACTCTTAAACAAACTCAGGGATCGGTCACAAAAACACAACACTTCAACACAATCTCAAACACCCGACGTTTCGGCTTTAATCTATAACAAAAGAAAATTCAAAATTGTTAACAACAAGATGCCTTAAGAAATGAAAAAATGTATAGCACTATGATGTATGTAATGTATAGCACTATGATTTAAATGTATAGCACTATGATTTGCACTAAGAGTGTGGATTTATGTCTTAAAACTGCTTAAAATGCTTTTTTTGAACGTTATTTTTTAAATTGTTCCGGGGGGTGGACCCCTGGACACCCCTTCTATAGGGTGAGGGGGGGGGGGAGAGAGGTTAGGTTACAGTTCCGGCACCTCAATTTATAGAAATCGAGCACTGGATAAAGGTAAAGCCAGATTTTAAATTACAACCTCTGTTTAAACCTTAACCCTGGCTCTTTCACTTCCCTTCTCCATTCTCCAAAAAAATATTACCACTTGTAGGTTAATGTCTAAATTTAAGCAATAAGTAATAAATAGCAAAGAGGCTATTTTTTCCTCTCAAAATAATATGTGATGAATGAAAATTCTTTAAAATTATTAAAATGTATTTCTTATGTTGCATTTCCGTGATGAAAAAATGCAACCCCTAGTTTTTGCGGAATAAATGTAATTTGAAGAATTACTGTTATTTATTTGTTTATTATGTTCACATTGTATATCGTATAGTAGTCGTATAATTTATTAACACATTAATAACTAAAATATATATGTAGTTGACATGTATTTTATTAATTAATTTTTAAAAAGAGTGATAGAAATAATAGTGCTAGAGTACTAGTAGTACTAGTACTGAAATAAAAATGAAAACAAATAAATGCTTGTATCGAGAACTGTTAAAAAGGGATGTTATTGGTCCTGAATCTCTGCATGAGCATGCTTTCTAGCGGCGGAAGCTTCAACTAATATCAGTTCCGTAGGCTGTCGCTAGAATGCGCCGCCTTCTCAATTTTGGCTTTACTGTATCTTCATTGTATCCCGGATACTTTTTTGCTCTAAAACTAAGCTTTTTAAATATATAAAACTAACCATTCTTATACATGTTCTGACAATAATATAATTTAAAAAATGGTTGTGTCGTAAACAAATTATTTTAATAATAATACATAATACAAACTTTTGTTCAAATTGTTTTTTTGCTGATGAAACTTTTAATGTAACTGTAGATTACGTCACCAAATTATTATCTTTTGCGATTCTGAAGAAATTAAAAGGTGGTTATTGAAAAAAAGTATATTTTTAAATGAAAGTGAATAGTTGGAATCTATGTTACCTACCGTATTCTACTGTGTTCAAAAAAGATTAAAAATAACTTGATTTACATTATTTAAACAGTTGATTCAAAATTGATTTACTGTTTAGGGATAATTTTAAGTGGTTTCTGTTTTAAATTTAATTCTGTTTCTTATTTAAAGGAATAGTTTAGCTTCCGAGCTTACCCACGGTAACGGGAACATTGTTATTCTGAATAACAACATTAAAGATACACAGTTTTAAGTTTTAGATATTTTCACATGTCTTAAGTCTTATATTGTTTATCGTAATATTCTCTTTCAAAAAATCGTAAGCATTTTATGATTTTATACCAATGGTAAAGTGTGGTTGATTTTTATTTCATTAAACCTAACGATACTTCTAGAATTTTCACCCATCACTATTTGAAGACTTACCTAAACAATCTGTTTTTTGTTGTTTTTTTTTCTTGGTCCTATCTAAACTTGATGCTTTCTTATAAAAACTGATATAACTATAATAATATCGTATCTTCATCTTTAGTTCTTTTGTGTTTTTTAAGTCTCACTGATTTTATTGTTATTTTCACTTATTCACTTGGATTTACTCTATTAGGACGAAGTATTTCTGAGTAAAATATGAAATGTGATTCAATAATAGGATGATTTAAGTATTTGGCTTCCTTGCTTTTCTAAAGTGTTATGTAACCATTTTGAAGATTTATATTTTCTCTATTAGATATGTCGACGGTCAAGCTTATATGTTTGAGAAAAATTGAACATGGTTTAATTTTGCAATATATTTTAAAAAAATTGTAAGCATTTTTTGATTTTTTACCAATGGTAAAGTGTGGTTGATTTTTTTGTCATTATACCTAACGATACTTCACTACTACTATATTCTGTATTCTACTTTTTTTTTGTTTCAGAATTCGCCAATTCCCAGACATTAGGGGACTCGGGAAAATATATTTTTAAAACTACTCTTTAATTTTATTGAAATATAGCTGGTTGGTCATACTTACCCAATTCTAATTTTGACCATCTGTACCCTATTACTTTCTTCCCCGCATGCAAAAAAATTCCTAGTTTTCACACCTGGGTCTGTAAAAGGAGTCACCCATTTTTAATACTTTTTTTTTGTCAAAAGTAGCCCAATAATGGTTCGCTATAAGTTTCAATCATCTGCGCAATATATTAAATTAAGATAAATGTGACCTACCTAGGTTTTAATACAGGTCCAAACAATCATATACTTTCAGTTCCTATAGTGGCATCACGTTATTTTATACTCATGTGACCATTTATTCAATAAAAGGACCCGAGGATGCTACGTTTCACACTGGGAACGTGATTGTCCGGAATACCGTATGATCCGCCTTGTGGATATTAGTGGTAGCCTCATTAACAAAGCATTAAGTTACACTCTTAATGTTATAAAAGAAAAATAATTAAAGAAAAAGCAATATTCTAGAGGAAACGCAGGAATAAAAGAAGAAAAAGTCACTGTTCTAAATGAGAGATACTTAGCGTGTAATTATTCTCAATATGGGATGTTTACGGTGCTAAAACAGATTAGAATAAGGTGTTAAGGCTATGCGGTCGGTGTTTAACCCTACACCAAAGTGTTTAAAATTTAACGACACTATATTAATTCTGGTCTAATGTTGAGAGAACTGTTAGAAGTGGATTCGGGTGTCCAAGACGGTTCTTGTTTTTGTCACATCCCCCCTGTCGTTGTAGCCCGGGGGTTTACTACCCCCTTCACTCTCATATCCTTTTCTATTTATCTTCTCTGGTTGCCCTAATATTTTTTATTTTCCTGTAGAAACCCTTATGCTTGGTAAATTGTCGCTCGAGGCTTCGTAATATAGGGGGTGGGTTAACACCTTGCTCTAAAAACTCAGTATAATAATTTGAACCCACACAATGTTTATTTATAAAACTAAAACACATTTTACCCAGATTAAATTCTCCTTTACATTTGGCCCTTTCCCTTCATATTAAAAATTTATTTTACACTCTTGGATATTTTCTTTAGTTTAAAACATAAATTTTGCCCTTGGTTAGTTTTATTTTCACTCTAGCAGCACTCACCAACACATTTCTTTTTACATTTAATTACTTTACGTGTCCTCACATTTTGAACGCTATAATGAAATATAATTGTAATTGATCACTATAATTTTAAGAAATTTGTCATCCTATAATCACAATATATGTATACATTACATATCTTTTATATAATCGAGTAGAGTCCCGACGGCAACGGCGACGGCGACGGCTACGACTCACCTCTATATGATTTATAACGTTAAAAATTGGTGAGCCATAAGCTGGGATTGAACCAGTGACCTCCAGCGTATGAAGCGGGATCGCTGCCAATGAGCTACCAAACCAGATTGAAACTTTCGGCCTTAAACTTTCTATTTAAATAGTATAATATCTATATTTTAATTTTTTGATCATATTTTATTCTGCCCGTTATCACGGGCATAACGGCTAGTGTATATATAATTGAAAAACAGACGCTATGCAAGTATATGATTAACTTTCTTTGTCATCATAATACATAATCTGCAAAAAAAAGTAGGTTAAAAATGTACGACACCAAAGATAATATATAATGATATATATTTTAATAGTTATAATAATTTGGATCCTACAAACAACTGAGCTGATATTAATGAAATTAGGCATCCATGTTTTAAAAGTACCGATGTGGAAATCCCACACATGACTTCCATGAAATTTTGTCGTGTCAATACGTGAGCAAGAGAGAACTCTGTATAAACTACATCGTACAAACAGCTAATATTGATTATAGTTTTGCAACAAATATAATAATGATAAACACAAAAAAAAACATGTTTCTATTTAAGGTAGAAGGGATGGTCCTACAGCAAAAAGTCATAGGACCAAAGTTGTAGATCTTTTAAAATCAGTTTACCGCTGGTGCTATCCGCTTTTTGATACGACTTACAGTTTACTCGCAATTTGGTTCCGAAAAAAACCTTAAAAAACACTAAAATGCCAATATTTCCCAAACCGCGTGTCCGATTGTGCTCAAAAAGTATAGGTACAATCTACTATATAGGACACATATATACCCCAAAGGAAATTGAAATCAAATTAAGCCTACTGAAGTTATCGTCGACAGACCGATTTCGTGCTTAAGTGACTGTAGCTCCGAAACGTCAAGCTACGATGATGTGGTTTGCGCCATCAGTTTTGGCGACAAAAGTTCTAAATGCCGCAAACCGCATCTTAATAGGATGTGTTGATGCGATGTTTTAGAGGTTTAAAGTTCCGAACGAACGTACGAACGAAGGTACGAACGTACCGTACGTACATACATACATGTATGAAACAAATTTCTATGATACCCCCGGTTCTTAAGACCCCTCCTTCATAGAGATCTCGGAATCACGTTTAGGAGGGTATCACCATACTTCCATTTTCATGGAAGTAAAAATCATATCCCGAAGTGAAATTTAAAAAAATTAATTAAAAAAAAACAACAACTGTACATCTAATTCAGCTTAAATCTAAACATTTATTTCTTAATGACCATTTATTAAATTTATAAATGATAAATAATAATTTAATTAGATGTTGCAGGATTTAATTTTAGTCTCTCATTATATGCAAGTTACTAAGATTTGATTGAGTTTGTCGCGCCGATTTTTTCCACTTTTTTAAAACGCATCTTAAAAATGTCTAACAGTACAAAAATGTATTTTTTTATGAATAGCGATTAGCTTTTTAGATTAGGGTTTGAATGCAAACATCTGCATCATGATATCAACTTTTTAACAAAAAAAAGCTATTAAAACAAAATTGAATTAAAATCAATAAAATAGTCATAAAACTGAAGAAGTGAGTCATTGAAACATTTTGTGTGCTTCTATAAAAAAACATAGCCATACGGGTTTTTAATAATATGTAGACTTAAGGTAGGTAAGTTATTGAATTATATCGCAACGCACCCTCAGGTACGAAATAGTTTAAGCGTTACTGACTGCAGTCTATGGGGGGTGCTCGCTCGAGCATGTCTGGCTTAATAAATTAATAACTAGCTTATGGTTCATTGTAAAGTTTGATACTGCCGTTATCATAGCTCCATCTACAGTGTAAAATAATATCAATTACAAACAGTCTTTGACCTAATATGTTCATAATTTCACGCTCCATAAACTTTTAAGTTTATTGAATAAAAATTCTAAGATATAATATTGTAAAGGACTTGGTTCTAGGCAAAAATTAAGTTATAGTATAAACTTTACCTTGATCAAAATTTCGGGTGTGAAATATATTTTTATTCTTTTTTCCTTTTAATTTTGTATCTATATCTATATGCAGAATGAAAGGCGTGAAAAAAATCGGTTGATTATTTTTGTGAGTTGGTGGCATATGATATTTTCTTACAACACCTAGGCAAGAAAATATATCTTGCATTACTTTTACGTTGTTTCTTTAAAAATAATACAAAATCTAGTTTTTGACTAAGAAATAATGATTACCTGTGCCTAATTATCTTTAAGTGTCTTAAGTGCATTTTTGCTCTACCACTAAATCTATTTTTGGTTAAAAATTACCAAATTTAAATAATAAAAAAAAAACAATTATATTAGTGGAGTTCACAATTAAAGAATTATCCAAGTGCCGAAGTGTTGAATTTAGTAAGATTAATATCCTAAGTATTTTTGTCTATATAGTTATTATAATATGCCGATGGTAGAAATATTTTTCTACAAATATTGCATTTATATTTATATCTTTAATTTTGTTTCATGGCACGGTGTGATAATCGATTCCATTGCAGAGCGCCTTACAAATTAGCGTTTACCCACATTAAAAATATTGCCAATTTGTTCATGGATTTTTTTACAATTCATTTTTGTGCGAATGGTCATATGAGATTTGGTTCTGTTCAACATGTGGGTCATATATCAACATGGTTGATATACGGGGATATCAACATGGGTCATTATCATTTCAAGCATAAATTTGTACAGACCTTTGAAATTATTTTTCAAGCCTCTGTGAATATTACGTTCTCTCGAGCATGTGCCCTTCTTGTGTGCCTATTTTTGTTTGCCTATTTTCTTACATCTTTTAATATTTATCTTCTAGCTGTTTATTAAGGAACCATGTTTATCATAATATCAGTAAACATCCATTGATGAATGTTTACTGTGTCAGTTGACCCAAAATAAGGTTGTATCTCTGAAATACAAAATACATGTACTTTATAGTGACATTATAAGTATAGCGTATTAGAAACTTGATTTGCTACTTCCAAAAACAATGAAGTAAATATTGAAAATGTAATTTAAGTTAAGGTAATTATTTTTAAGTAAAGGAAATGAGTATTTAAATTTCCAGAAGGGGTTGATCACCCCCCCCCCCCCCTCCCCCCCTCCTTTACTCCGAGGAGTGCCAGTCTAACGAACTTCTAATTTTGATTAGACCAGTTAGAGAGTTTGCCTTGGACCACTCTGCAAATATAATTCACTTCAGAATTATTTCTTAGGGGGGGTGTCTCTTGTTCCTTTTTGCAATTTCCAATTAAGCGAAAGAGAGTTGTGGGAATTAATTCCGGGTCCCAGGGGGGGTGGGAGCTGGAATACAGATGGATTTCATCAATTTTATTCAACTTAAAATAGTTGCAAATGAGCTTCTGTCAATTTGATTTTTATTTCTCATAATAAAAAAATTACTTGAGGCTTAAGTAAAGTTTATAAATTTAAAAAGATTTTTCTATGACACTTTTAAATAATCATTTTTGAAACCTTATGCATATTATATTTCCTTATGAAGTATAACATTTCCATAAATGCAAATAAGCATAACGTTGCGTAAAACTATATTAATATAATAATTATATTCCATAAAACAATTATTAGTAAAAAAGAAAATGATAAAATACAAATAAAAATGTGTAAAATTAAATCCGTCGCTGGGAATCGAACCACAGAAGGATTACCGCTTTAAATCCGGGCGTCGAAGAGTATTTCTAAGGATTTTTGGTTCAAACACCGGTGTTGGAGAGTATTTTTATCTGCTCTGTTTCCCTTTATAGTTTAATTTAATACAATATTAATTAAATATAACATGTGTATATGTATAAGGGAATTATGTAGAATTAAAGAATTATCCAAGTGCCGAAGTGTTGAATATAGTAAAATTCATATCCTAAGTATTGTTGTCTACATTTGTGAAATATTTTTCTACAAATATTGCATTTATATTTATATCTTTAATTTTGTTTCATGGCACGGTGTGATAATCGATTCCATTGCAGAGCGCCTTACAAATTAGCGTTTACCCACATTAAAAATATTGCCAATTTGTTCATGGATTTTTTTACAATTCATTTTTGTGCGAATGGTCATATGAGATTTGGTTCTGTTCAACATGTGGGTCATATATCAACATGGTTGACATACGGGTCAACAGGGTCATTATCATTTCAAGCATAAATTTGTACAGACCTTTGAAATTATTTTTCAAGCCTCTGTGAATATTACGTTCTCTCGAGCATGTGCCCTTCTTGTGTGCCTATTTTTGTTTGCCTATTTTCTTACATCTTTTAATATTTATCTTCTAGCTGTTTATTAAGGAACCATGTTTATCATAATATCATTAAACATCCATTGATGAATGTTTACTGTGTCAGTTGACCCAAAATAAGGTTGTATCTCTGAAATACAAAATACATGTACTTTATAGTGANTGATAAAATACAAATAAAAATGTGTAAAATTAAATCCGTCGCTGGGAATCGAACCACAGAAGGATTACCGCTTTAAATCCGGGCGTCGAAGAGTATTTCTAAGGATTTTTGGTTCAAACACCGGTGTTGGAGAGTATTTTTATCTGCTCTGTTTCCCTTTATAGTTTAATTTAATACAATATTAATTAAATATAACATGTGTATATGTATAAGGGAATTATGTAGAAGTTAAATTTATTAATAATAAAAATACAAAAAAAAAAAAATATATAAAAAGCTTCTTGTTATCTGAAATACATTTGATTTTATATCGTTTTATTTAGACTAAAGAAAATAAGAAAGAAGAAAAAACGAGCCGCTATCGCTACAAATCACTTTTAATTTAATATTACATTAAATATTAAAAGAAAAAGGAGTCTATAACTTCACGCAACAATGAAAAAAAAGAAACAAGATAAAAAAAAAATCTTTCTTCGCCTTCTTTGTTAAAAGGATTCATGTATGTTTTTTAAAAAAAGAACTGAGTTATAAAATGCAGACGGACTGAATGGTAATAAGGGACTGTCCCTTAACTAGGCGGTAAGACATCGGACGTTAGTTCTTTGATGTACAAGATTCTTATGAAGGATGATTTGAAAAGACGTGTTAGAAGATGGAGGATATTAGGAACAAGATCTATTCGTTGTAAACTGAACTCATGTCCTATGATATATGTATGTCTTTAAAAAAGTTTAATCTTTTGAGTTACTCACGCGGCTCTTAACTCTTTCCTTTTGGATAATCAAACCCAGCTGGAAGAATTCTTGTATATATTATACATGATTTAACGAGAAATGACAACATACGACCAAGAGTTGAACATATACACAAAGAAAAGTAAATATGTACGAAGAAATTATAATAGGAAACAAATCTAACCATGTTATATTTACTGTAAAACCTCGAACTTCTCTTTTTAAAAATGGTCCATTCTCGAAAAAGATAAATTTATTGTTAGTTTTTAATGCCGTTTTATATTTGATCAGCTCTTTCCTTTAACAATTTTTTCATCATTCGTACCATCACAATAAATTCAATCCTGGTATAAAAAGCCTCAAACTTATCTTTTTAAAAAAGGCCCATTCTCGAAAAAGATTAATTTCTTGTTAGTTTTTAATGCCGTTTTATATTTGATCAGCTCTTTCTTTTAACCATTTTTTCATCATTCGTACCATCACAATAAATTCAATCCTGGTATAATAAGCTTATGTACTTTGAAAGATTTTAAAATTAAGATTGTAAAGTTAAAATAACTGAAGTCTAGGCGATATAATTTTAAGGTTTTCATTTTTAACATGATACATTGTAATGCTGGTAGTATCACAAATGTTTTCTAGATCACAATGAGGGTATTGTAAATGTAAAACAGGTCGCTAACATCTAGTAGCTTTATAATAATTGTCTCCAGTTTATATTGTGTAAGTATACCCTCATGACCTTATGCTAATTTATTTCTAGCTTTGATCATTATGTATGACCAATGTGAAAATAGACCTTTAGAAGGAGATCGCGTCGGTAAAATGCATTCAAAAGAATGAATAAGAAATTAAAACGTGTTCAAGTTTACACTTATAATTCAATATTGAACCCTCATACGCACTTAATTTCCAGTAAAGCACTCTAATTATAATTCATAGATGTTCATTTTAACAGTTAATACTCGATTTGCTCGTAACCTGATCACGGAAAAGATAAGAAGTCCTACAAATATAATTTGTTTAAAATGGAAACTATAATTATTACATAATTAGTACGTAACAAATTACATGACCAGTTGTATAGTCGTTTAATTGTAAATTACTCCTAAATTAGTAATTACTTGATTAAAAGGTATAATCAGAAGTAATTTTTCATTTTATGTCTTAATATTCTTTTCTCACATTCATATGAAAAGAGACATTGTTGTGATGGCTTAAAAAATTAGGTTTTAACATTGACAGGTAATTTTTAACCAATTGTACAAAGCTGTTCTGACTTTAAATCAAATTATAATTATTATTAACTACGGAAAACAGTCAGAGAAAAACAAGCTCCAGCGCCGGGGTTTGAACCCGGACCTCTGTATCTCCCGGCGCTGGAGCTTGTTTTTCTCTGACTGTTTTCCGTAGTTAATAATAATTATAATTTGATTTAAATTAAAATTTAATCATTCTGTAGTATGAATACTACCAAAATCGTAAAAATGAATTTCTAATTGATTGTACGAAGTACAGGTACTAATTGGGTACTTTATAATTATAAGCGATATTTCTCGGTCTAGTTCTATGTCACTAATGTTGACTCCTTAGACTTAGTGGAAAATTAAAAGCTTTAAAATCGGGTCAAGGTATCAATAACGTCAGTAGAAAACCATTCTCCTGCGTAGCTTAGTTGGTCAGAGCAATGTACTGGAAATACAGAGGCCCGGGTTCAAACCCCGGCGCTGGAGCTTGTTTTTCTCTGACTGTTTTCCGTAGTTAATATAATTATAATTTGATTTAAATTAAAATTTAATCATTCTGTAGTATGAATACTACCAAAATCGTAAAAATCAAAGCTGTTCTGTAGAAAACAAAAAAATTCGTGTGGTGTCGCGGGACATAATAAGTGACATTTGACATATATAACAAAAATAAACAAAACAAGTCAAGTAACAGGCTTCTTTAATAACACTTTTTCCCGTCTTAATATTTTTGAAGCTTTTGTTTACGCGAGGGTTGTGCGTGAACGCTTGAGCGGATAACGTTTTCCGACGAACTCAGCCTGGGCACTGGTAAAATGTACATGTGTACCAAATTTCATCTAACTCGGTGATCTTTTACTCAAGTTATCGTCATCTGTAGATTTCGTGACGGATTTTGCGTGTCGGTGATTTTGGTCGTTTTTTTTTTTTGGATTCACTCCCGGGATCCAGAACGTGCCATAAGGAACTTCGTTCCAAAAACACTGTTGAGCGGCGAGCGGCGGTCTCTATTAAGCAGTAGTGGTGTTTTTTGTGTTCGTATGAAATATGTGCTGTGCATTGTATATTTAATTTTACTACAGGATTTTTAGTACAGGCGATATTTCTGACTTATTGTAACTCTTGAAATAAAACTAACTAGAGGTCGACCAAGAAGTCATGAACACGGTAGAAACTGAGAGCTTAGCTTCGTTTAAAGTCGTAACTTCCGAGTATTGCCGAAGTCAGTATAGTCGGGTGCTATTCTAGTTTGGATGACATGCGTAGTTATGTCAAATCTCACGAATAACAACAGGAAGGTTTTCAATCTGGTAGGTTTCCTGCTTTGTTTGTTTTTATACAGTACGAGTTATAGTCACAATCACAACTGTCCTAAACGATTTTCGTACGATCCACAAATCCACGGGATGATGCAAATACAAAGTACGCTACAAATCAAACCCAGAAATAAAGAGAAATAATCAATAAATAATAATATAAAGATATTATCGTAAAGATAGTGGAAGTGATTTCTTAACAGGTACCAGTGTTGCCCGCAGCAAAAAATATAGAAGTTAAAAAAATAAAATGATTAATAATCAAAGAACAACACTGTGTTTTTTGACAGTGGTCTATTTTATTAAAAACTGACTCTACATGGCGACACTAGCGCACTCCTCAGATTTCCATGACTTCTTGGTCGACCTCTAGCCTATCTTGTCAAATATTTGCATTCTTTTATCCGACTTCTCCAGCGCCCTCTAATGTCAAAAAATGTGTTTTTGAGAGTGTACCCTGATATCAAGAGTACTTTTTTACATGAAGATCAAATCGAAAAAAAGTATCTTATGTTGTAGAGGGCACTTTGGAGATGGTACCCTACTCTAAATATTTTTCGACCAGAACATCTCCAAGTGGAGTTATAAGTCTCCAAAGTTGAGTGATTTCAAAATAAGAAATATGTTTAAAGGTTTCTATTTTTTGATGAGCGGAGGGTACAAAATTATATGATGGGGTATGTTTTATTAAGGACTAAATCAAAATTAAGATAACATTTAATTATTACTGACTTTTTCATGTTAACACCCCGTATTCGGGTTTGATTTTTCACTATGAACTAATTATATTTTCCTTGGGTTGTTTTCACTTTGAGTGAATCCCTAATTTTTGTTTTATATATCTTGAAGAATAAAGTGTTTTATAATGAAACGTTGGTAAATCCACTTTTTTTTAAACTTTTGACTGTTTCTAGCTATCCTCAATTATATTTTTCATGAGCCAGTTTCACAAACATATATACAAACAAGAAGTGAAACATGTGTTAACAACTTCCATAAACAAGTAATCTCATATCCGGAATACTTTTTTATTGATTAGTGTCAAAGATAAAAGTGAAAAAAAAAGAAAAAAGTAGGAATACTTTGCTCCAAACTAGTGATTTAATAGAAAATTAGAGGAGGGATTAAATAAATAGGGATCTAAAGAAGGAATCTAGTTAAATAGGATTATATTGTACTGCTATGAGTCATTCCTTTTCCCGACTTAACTCCCTTATCTCATATTATCATCCCTTATTTTTCTTACTTAATTCCTACAAAAAATAAATAAAAAGGGGACTTAATCTAAAAAAAAAAAACTTTTTATACGATCCTCCGCTAGTGCACTGCACATTGACGGCTGTCGGGCACTTTACGTATGTGATCCCCTTTTTTTGCCACACACTCATAAGTATAGGGCGAGAATGGAAAGGGTGCTTTTTTACGCCTTCTCTACATACCCCCTTATGTAGTAAAGGCCTGACTTGAACTGATAAAGGCTACGGAATAATAAATAGGGACTTTTCAGGACCACCCTTCAATGAAGGGTGATTTTTTCGTGATTACGACAACTTTCTACTACGAATTAATGTAAAAATATCTCCTTTTTTAGTACGAAATTATATTGAATGGTATTTTTTATAATTTATTTTGTAGTAATAAAAAAATAGATAAATGTCTTTGTTTACTCGCAGTTACCCTTAGCTTAGAAATTTTTTATGTTTAACCTTTTCCTTGTAATAAAATCGTGTTTTCTTTTCAGCAGGGGTTTTCTTTTGAATATATATATGAATTGGAGAGGAAAAAAATGAAAGATGACTTTAAATCATAAATTGTTTAAAATATTTTGCTTTTCTACAGATTGTCCTTGATAAAATACATAACTAATGCGTTTTGTTATTTTACTTTCTTGTATACATAGTAAATAAAGGGAGGTATTGTAATGTCGCTAAAATTGAATTTTGAAATTTTGGTAGATTTACACGTTTTATATTGTCAAAAAAATTGTATTTTTTAAAACGTCTGTCTTCTGTGGACTGTCCCTGCTGAGTGTACGCCTTACACTACTAGACCGCTTTCAATGGAATTTGTCATACATGCTCAGAAAAATATTCTGGCCCCAAGGCGTATTCAAGAAATTAATTTTAGTTATAAAATGTCGAAGTATTCATTTAGAAAATCATACTCGAAACAGCTAATAAATGGAAAAAAAGTAGTCCAAGTAATTATGCACTCGAATATGAGGAAGTTTAGTGCAATTTTGGAAAAATAAAAGTTTCAAAAATCAGTTTCGAAATATAATAATAATTTAAATACCAATATAACCTCAATGTCGAGTTTCGAGAAAATAGTAGCAGGTGCAACATTAGATTAATTATTTAATAATAATTCGGCAGTCCTTTAGATTGTTACTCCCCTTATAAAAAAATAAAGGGGAGTAACAATCTATAGAGGGTGTACGGAATTATCTTTTTTATACTGTTACTCTCCTTATCAAAACGGAAGTGGGATATTCTTTTGTCCCAAAGTTGATTGGACTAAAAATCCTTATTCCAAATGGTTATTTCGTCAAATACATTTTTACTCTAAGACAACGTATGGGAGTAACAATCTAAAGAAGTACCAATAATAATTCAATGTAACCAAGAAAACCCGTAAAAAAGACAAGTAAACTAGAGTATAAAAAAATAGAAGACATTATAAATTTATGTGAACATTTTTTACGTGTTGTGAACGGACAGATTTTTTCCCCCTTAGTATGTATTATTAAGTAAACCGTAAAAAAAACCACATTATAACAAAAAATTAAATTGTGATTTTAAATTAAGCTGGTTTTAATTAAAAGTTAAAATGTCGTTTTTAGAGGAAACTGGGATCGGATCTATAATGTAAAGTTTTTTGCTAATTAAGCTCTAACTATTCAAAGATATATATGCTAATTGAATTTGAGGCACGTTCCACGTTCTGTTATCTTTAACTCTGATAGCACAGGATTCCAACTCTAATTCAGTTTAGTAGCCAATTAATTAAATCATTTAACCTTTGGTTCAGTTTTACACAGTTTACATTTCTCTTAGTAACAACCAATTACAATACCTGAGGCCATATAGCCATAATATCAGTATAATAATACAACATATTATGTTTACTCATACAGGGTGGCGCATCTTGGATGACCACATTTTAAATGGTTACCACGCTCCATGCTGTTCAACTTTATTGATGGGAGCCAACGAGCTACCAAATAAATAAATATGTATTTACATAAATAAAAATCTTACTGTAAGAAGGAAGGTTGAAGTTTTAACCTTGAGCCTTTTTTACCATGTCTTATTTTGGATGTAGACGATTAACTAAAACAAAACAATGTGAAAAGATAAAACTCGTGTATGAACACGCCACTACTTCAGCTTCAATGAGAGATTGTTCAAGAGCCACGAGAAGGAGAAAAAACTACTTTGGGAGTCCTGATATATGAACTCGTTAGGGATCCATTAGGCTCCAGAGGAATACAGCGAGCCAAGAACTGTTAAAACAAACAACTGTCGTAAGAGCAGCTGAGAACAGTCACGGCCTGCGCCATCATAAGAACGGCTTACAACAGATATCTCGGTTCAACCAAACACATTAACTACAGGTAACTCTGGAATTACTAAAATTTAACACAGGATAAGAATTTCAGGAAGCACTCCACATGGAATATTTTTGCTTACTTTTCACAACAGAAACTTGGATTGCTGTTTTAAAATAATCGTTTAACTAAAACCGCAGATTAAAACGAAAAAAAAAATCCGAATTATTATGTCTTAGCACAGGGGTGGCCAACCCGCGGCCCGCGGGCCGCATGCGGCCCGCCTAGAACATTTTTCTGGCCCGCGAGGTTTATCATACTTTAAAAAAAATATTTATTTTATATAAATATAATGGCCAAAGTAGTGAAAGTCAATGTACTTATTTAAAAAAATACATTATTTGTCCATATTTTCAAATAAACAGATGAGAAAAAATTAACTTTGATTTTAAAATAATATTCTTGGTAATATTATGACAGATATTGCCTGTTTTATTTGTGACTTTACAGTTGTGATTTAGCAGATTAATCAAATTATATTCTGCGAAATCCTTGTTTGGGTGATTTGGCCTATACGTAGCCTTGAAGCAGCTTCTCCCTTCTCCCCCCTCTGTTTGGTACCTTACCCCTACCCTTCGTACCTCTACTTCCTATGTGCTTATCTTATCCCTTCTCCCTCCAGTGTCCCTCCACCTGTGTACTGTGACCTCTACCTTTCACTCCAAACAATATTTAATTATTTTTAATTGTTGAATTAAAAATTACTTAATTTAACAAGTAAAAATCGGTCTAAGACAACTCAGACAAACTTTCTCATAAACGAGTTCATATTCACTTAGCCCAGTGTTTCCCATTTATTAATTTTCGAATGTACATTTAATTATTACTGAGCATTTCATAAAAATTTACCATAGAAATAACTTCTCTCCGTCCGCGTTTTAAGCTATTTTCTCCGGAACTAGATTTTTCCCGGGAAAACGGCTTATATCGTTAGATTTGTATTAAATTGAATTTTTTTTACAAAAATCGTCGGAACCGTTTTCGAGAAATTTTTTTCTCACGTTTTTGGGAGGTAGCGCCCCTAAATTTGGGGCTAAAATTCATTTCTCGATTTCGCCTCGGGATATGATTTTTCTGAAAATGTAAGCCAAATTTCGTCAAAATCGGCCCAGTAGTTTAGGCTCCAGGCGTCAGCACAGTCAGACGACAGACGACGGACATACGTTTTTTAAAAACCACTTTTTTGGACTCAGGGGACCTCAAAATGTGTAAATCCATCAAAATATTTTTAATTATTATTTCATTTTTTTCATCTATATTTATAAATTTGTTATATATAATTTTTTGTGTTAATATATATCTTTGCAATTGCGTTTAATATCATTATTATTAATTAATTATGTTTATCTGTAAGGATAATAGTAAATACAAATATAATTACTCATTATATTATGATTTAATTTTTCACTCAAAAAAAAAAAATCTCTATAGTGGGTCAAAATCTAATATGGGGATATATAATTTTATATGCGGCCCGCGAAGTTATGATGCATTTCCGAAGTGGCCCGCAAGATTATTTGGGTTGGCCACCCCTGTCTTAGCAACTAATATTATTCTAGTAGATTTTTGTCATTTCCTTAAAGTTCACGTTCAGGAAATTAAATAGTGATTTAATTTTTGTTTCCGAGATTACCGGAGGTGGTGAAAGCATTTTGATTATTCTGAAAAAAAACGAAATTTTGTTACACCTCCGATTGCAAAAAGTCCTGGACAGAAATTCATTTCAAACATCAGAGAATATTTTTTGGTATCATGTCCAAATGTCGGTAAGTCCATCAACATTTTCGCGATGCTCTATATCTTAAAACCGATTCGTCCTATTTAGATGCAATGGAATGTTAAGGCTGGTAGATAATAATTAACCTATTGATAGTCCCTAATTAAATCCAACCTTCTGCACCCATTTAATTTTGAATAAAATTAAGTGTGACTGTGACACCCTATGGAAATCGTAACAACAAATTATTCTATTAAACCCTTTTTTCTTTAAAAGCACTTATCCTTTTTTATTTAAATAATAAATACCCATATATGGTTTAATTTTAATTGTAATATTGCTAAGAAATAAGAGAGACTCACTGAGAATAGGAAAAGATCTAAATCTTATTTAGCTATTCGTCCAATACATAGGACTAAGCTAGAAGGAAGCTATGTCCCACAATAATTGGGCATAGACTTCAATAAATATGGTTATATATTAAATATCTTAAATTTTAAGTACAGCAATAAACACCGGTACTATAAAATATAGGTACATGGTACACCCGTGTTGTTCAAGCTCACAAGGCTTAACTATGCTGAATGGAGTTCTGAGGAATAGAATGTTGTAGGTGCACAAAAAACTATTCTGAACACCATCTATAGCAGAAGTGCTGATGCTGGACAAAAGGACCGAATGAATGGCCTGAGAAGAAGAACACGAATTAGGTTGGAAAGAGTTTGGAATGAGGAGGATTAAGTGGCAGAGGGAAGAGACGATGGTGGAAGGATTGAGGACCTAGCACTCCAATCGTACGCTCATGTGGGAGGAGCGTTGGCTGTAAAGAATACTGGAGTGGTCATCGCCCGGGAGGAGGAAAAGAGGCCTTCCTAGAGTGACCTGGAGAGAGGAAATCGTAAGATCAATGAGGAAGTGGAACCTGCAGGACAGGGTCTGACCGCGAAGGGTGGAATTTCGGAATAACAGGCAGCCACCGACATGTGAAGAAGTTCTGTAAAGTTAAGTGAGTAATTTAATTTGGGGTTTTTTATATCCTCATAATACTTGGCCGAAAAACCATCTGACCTTTCACAGTTAAAATATATTGGTACATAAAAGCTTTAAAAAAACAAAAAAACTGTTGTAATGTGTTTTTTTAGTGTGACTACATCAGATGTTTTTAAAGTTCTCTCAGGGATAATGTCTTAAGTATCTTTAGCTTCTTCCAACAAGCCCATAAATTTCCGACCCATAAGATAAACAAACCCGATTAGATGTTTTAATTAGTTTATTTCGTTTTACGAGTCAGTTGAACTCCTTTGAGAACCACTCTTATATAAACATATTATTTTCTAGTTTATTTTTAATAATATAATGTTCATTTAATCAGTAATGTCATTATTATATTATTGGTATGGCAACCAAGCATGAATGCTTCAAAAAGATTGAATCAATAATTTCTTGGGAGATATTGAGCATAGTGATGATCTGTCCAACATAAATAACAAAAATTGGGATTCATGGTCGTTTCGGGGATAATTAATACACTGCTTAGAGGATATTAACATTTGGGTATATACATATTGAGGATAGTTATGATCCAGTCAAACATAAATAACTAACATTGGGATTCATAGTTATTTCGGTGAAAAAGAATTTCTTTCTTCGAGGTAAACATCAAAAACGATTGTACAAGAATTCTTGTATTATTCCTTTAACAAAAAAATATTGAATTTTGAAACGTTGGTAAATCCAAAACTTTGATTTTGACCAATCCTCTTTATCCTCAATTAATATAGATTCACAGTCAATGTCCTCAATTTTTATTTAAATCGGCGTTGATATCCATATTAATTAATAATTATTTTTTGAAATAATAACCGAGGTATTAGGACGCCTCTTTTCTTGGATATATTAGAAGTCAATCTAGAGGTGGCTAAAGATGGTTAAAGGCTCGGATAACAGAAAACAGGCTCTGTATACTCTGCAATATTGCATCATCCAGGTTGAACTGAACTCGGCCTACCACGCAGACTAATAGGCAGTTTAATTTTGTACAAAGTTTGCAGCGATTAAAGGCAAAAATATGACTTGAGACGATTCCCGGATTATCATTAAAGATTGTGGCATACCTAAACCGCTATCCCATATTTTATGGAGTTCTAAATTTACTTAAGTCTTTATAGAATGTTTCAATCCACAATTTGGCTCGCCAAATACAGGTTCAGGTGTAATTGGGGTGGACCCCGTTTTGGCTATTTAGTCAGCAATATCACCACGTACTAGAACTCAAATTAGTTTTACATTGCTAAAGAGTGTTGAGATATTGTATTCACACGGCAACCAGCTTAGATGTTCACCTTGGTGCATTCAACGCTTTGATCGCTGCCTGACTTACATACTTTTATACATCCTTACTCAGGATAATTTAAATACCAATAATCATATTAATCATAAAATAAAAATTTATTATCTCCTTTTCAAAATTTACTTACATTTCCATCCGTAAATGTAATTCCACCGTTAAAATTGATTATCGTACATTGGTTGTGAAGAATTATGATAAGAAAGATTTGTTTTTGAAAATATTTAATAACTTGTTAATCTAGGAAACAAATTTTTCAAATTACTGTGGACTGTATGTGAAGAGACAATGTCTTTAAGTCTAAGTCCAATAAAAGTTCGGTTTATATAATTATGTAAGTTCACGCTAGCTATACATCATGCCATAGTTACATTACTGGGTGTAAAGAGTAAATAATTGACAGAGATTGTTAATATTTAGTTTAATGGATATTGTTATAAAGGGTTAGATTTTTTTTAGAAGGGTGGCAACCCTTCTGTAGAAGAAAACTGCATCTTAAAAAAAATTGTTTTAATTAATCATACGAGGAAAATTTTAAATGATGGTTCTCTAGGGTTGCTTCCGAAAAGACAAGGATTCCACTTTCTTTCAGCCCCTAGGAGATGGGGCGGAAGAAATAAAGGGTGGCCTCTAAGATTTTGATATATTAATGTCGTTAACAGTGCATTAGCTGTAAACCCCTGAAATGTTATTTACTCCTACGTACCAAACCCCGTTTCATAAATACAAACTTACGAACAGACCTTACAACTTTCAACTCTATACACACAAGGAAAAACTTTTTCCCTTATTTTTCAACTTCAAGTTTACTTCCTTATATTGTTAGCAGAGGATAAGTTATAATAAAGTATATTGGCCAAAAAATATATCACCCGAAAGGAAAAAGAAATAACAGGAGAAATATACGGTTTAAGTGAAAGACACTGTTTATAATTGGTCTTAGCTTATATAAATGGTTTATTTTCGTTCATATAAATTTTATTAAATCTTGTTTAACTCTCTTATATTATAGGCTCCGTGCGTAGCTTGTGAAATGACTACTAGCGCTCGCCACGTCAAATTCGGGAAATAGCGAGGGTAGCCAGGCATCTAATCTAGCACCATAACAACCTACGTTTTTGCGTCGTTCTACACTTGCTTTTCCTTTAATTAAATGTTATTTAATCATTTTTGTAAATCGTCAAGGCTTCAAGTGTTATTTTAAGATGTGGCTTTAAGTCTATTGTTTGTAAATTTCGTCCGAATTTGGATAAAAACATAAAATGAAAAAATTGTTTACGTTTTTGACGTGCTAGAATTACAAGATAATCAGGCTGGAACGTATCTTGTATCTTTTAACTAGATTAAATCTAATTAGATTAGACAAACTTCTAAACCTTTTGACTTCAGCATAGAAGAGAAAAAAAGTACTTCCTTGAAAATAATACTTTATTTCCATTTATGTTCCATTTATGTTAGTCTGGACTCAGATATCCAAGAAATTGCATCAAAGTCGTTATTCCAATATTTATTGTTTATGAACTTAAAATAAATTGGTTGTGCTTTAAGTTCCACGTAAATAAGATTTCGTTGGTATTGTGAACATTATAGTATTATAGGGGGAGGGGGGGGGACAAACACACACACACACAATACTTTGATGGTTTTTGACAAGTTGGCATAATAATTCATTTACTTTCCACGAGTGTAATATATTTTTGTAATGTACTCTTCAATACTTTACCCCACTCAACATTTAAAAAATCGGTCCGAGAAAACTCAGACAAACTTTCTTATATACGAGTTCATATTCAATTAGCCCAGTGTTTCCCATTTATTCGTTTTCGTATGTACAATTAATTATTACTGAGTATCTCATCAAAATATACCATAAAAATAACTTCTCCTGGGCGGGGAATCGAGCCCGGGCTCACTCCGTCCGCATTTTAAGCTATTTTCTCCGGAACTAGATTTTTCCCGGGAAAACTACTTATATCATTAGATTCGTATTTAAATGGGCTATATTTTAGAATTTTTTAATCAAAACCGTCGGAACTGTTTTCAAGAAATAATTTTTTTTCACGTTTTTCAGAGTTTTTGGGGGGTAGCGCCCCCAATTTTAAAGCTAAAAATCATATCTCGATTTCACCTCGGGATATGATTTTTCTGAACATGTATGCCAAATTTCGTCGAAATTGGCCCAGTAGTTTAGGCTCCATGAGTCTGCACAGACAGACGATGGACAGACATTTTTAAAAAAAAAAATTTTGGACTCAGGGGACCTCAAAACGTGTAAATCCATCAAAATCTAAAAATCGAATTTTCGCGCCATCACAATACTTTCTCTTTATACGAGAAAGTAAAAAAAGGCGGCTACTTCTCCCGTGACAGGAATTAGCCGCCATTTTGGATTCCCAATTAATCAGATAAAATATTTTAATTCAAATTTTTTCTTTGGCCCATCAGGTATATTTTTATTAACAGCAGAAATTTAGATTTTTTATGGTTTTTTTTGGGGGGGGGGGATGGAAAAAGTTTTTTGACAAAATTAAATTAAGATCCAAAATATATTTTCAAAAAATATTCTTTTTCACTTTGCGTGAATTAACCGCCATTTTGAATTTGAACAGCTGATTATTTTGAGTTGGCTATATTTTTCCTGTGTGGGCGTCTAAACAATCTTTAATACGGAAAAGTTTATTTTTTTTTTTATTTCTTTTGATTTAAAAGTTATTGGAACTGTACAGAGTGACAGAGACAGACACAGGAACAAAACTAAAAGGGTTTCTTTTTTTGTTTTACCGACAAAACCAAAAAACATATGCTACATGCAACCATAGAAAGGACAATTTAGCCTCTCAAACGGGCATGACGCACCGTGTCCAGTAGCGGCGGTATGGTTTTGGGGGCAACCTGATAACTTTTAGAGTGGGCCCCTCTATCCACTCCAGGGGCCCCTCTATTTACATTCCAGTGGTCCCTCTCTTTCCATTCCAGGAGCCCCTCTATTTCTATTCCAGGGGCCCCTATATTTCAAATCTAGGGGCCCCCAGTAAGCCGCGGGGTCTGCGGGGCCCTTATCGCCGCTACTGTACCGTGTACGTATAGCGATTTACTGCAATATTATAAATAAATATATTTATATTTTCCTTGGCGACCACAACTTTCCTGCCTCCTGGTTGTCCAAGTAACAGCTTTCTAGGACCTTTCTATTATTATTCTAGTTTGACTTATTTTATTGTTCTGTAAGTAAAAAAACTAATAACTCCTGATAATTTAGTTTTAATTAAAATTTAGTTTAATTAAGTTTTATTATTAAAACAAGAGACTGTTGTCAAAATATATTGGTTAAAAAGAAGGGTTCATGGGGCAAAAAGAAGGGGGGGGAAAACAAAAATAGAGGCGAGTTTGTATGTTTAATCAGATGAGCCATTACCTTCAGTACTTACGAGACAGCCGCTAGGTAAGCGCTAGTGTCGCCCACGCACGGAGCCTATACTCGTTAATTATTTCACTACTATTTAATGCTTAGGTTTGTGAATAAAAAATTGACGATGAGGGATAGATGAAGTTCAAAACTGAAAAGTTTAATATGTCATGTACTAAGTATTATTAAGTATACCATTCATCATTCACATTCAAGGAAGGACCAAAAAGACGTGCTCATTAACCTTTAAGAAGGTTGCAAAAAGTAATTATTTATTCATATAAATGAACTACTAATTAAATGCCTGGAATAAAAAATGATTAAGTTTTTTGTAATAAACTCAAAATTAGATATTTAATTCAAAAATTTGCACACAATTTTAATGCAACATGAGTACAAATATTAAAGGTTTTAGGCCAATCTCAAAAAACATAACAAATTACTTACTTCATCTTCCTCATATCATTATATTTTATATTTTCCTTGGCGACCACAACTTTCCTGCCTCCTGGTTGTCCAAGTAACAGCTTTCTAGGACCTTTCTTTAATGGCATTCTTTGCATGTGATCCAGCCATCTTAATATTCCTGCTTTTATTTCTAGAACCGGGGACCGAGCGCCTATGGCGCTTGAAAGAAAGAGCTATTTTTTTAAATGTGATGAAAAATTAAGAAAAAATACCATTTTAAGGCATATTATTAAGTATGCTTGGTTATCCAATAAGTATAAAGCCAAAGGATGGAAATCCTATGGCTTAAATTAAATTTTATTTATTAAATGTATCCAGTTATTTTAGTCCTAAATATGAATATGGCTTCTGTTCCTGAGCTTGAATTTTTTTGTTTGCTACATTTAGAACGTCAAAGACATATTGAAAATAGGCAACATGAGCGTGGTCGCGTTAATAGAATTCAATAGTCTTTACTCTTTTAATACTTCTTTCTTTAAAATTTGTCATACCACTTTCCATGTTCAAGGTGGGAACACTGGCGAGATGTTCGTTACTTGTAAAACAATGTTTCGCTATTGCGATTGTCACTGTTACAATTACCTCTGTTAATATTAAAGCACTGGTAGCACAAATATTTTCAAACTACGTCCGATCAATCTTGAAATGTCGCTTGTAGATATAGAATAACGGTTCCCACACTTGCTCATAAAAATAACGTAGTTTCGTGAGTGAAATTTTAAATCTTCAATTTTGATTTGATCCTTAATTAGTCTCCGAAACAGAGGAAGTAAGGTTTTCGTAAAATATGTGAACCGTTATGCGGCGACGGATACTAAATATTCATAGACATTATTTGCCCTTTAATCGGCACACCGTCCATTGTACCTACGTAAAAATGAATCAGACTTTTTTTGTAGGAAATTTTGTTATCTATAAGATAGTAGCCGACAATTTTATCAATACTAAACAATATTTATTTGGTAATGTTGTATTTATAATATTTATTTGGATTATTATATTTTTGAATTGTTATGTATTGATAGCTGTCACTTTTAATTATGACATGTAATGTAAACAAACCAGTAACCGCCCGGTTCCGTGTTTTATAGGTTAATTTTTTCGGCATCTGTACAATCTTTACTTGTACCCGTACAAGGCCAATACCTTATCATTTCCATTGATATTGGGCTCATTTTTCTTCTCTCAACGTCCCCTACACGTGGACATATCGTTGGCTCGGTTTTGATTCTGCGTTACTGAGATCCCAGGTACAAAGTTTTGTGCTTTTATAAGTTAAAGATGACAGTGTAAGTTTGTTATTTATTGTAAGGTTATTCTTCGTTTGTCCTCAATCACCACGACAGTAAAATCAACACACGTTCCTTTTAATATATATTATACCCAGGCACATTACTTATGATTGTTTTCTCTAAAACTTCTATAGCATTGGTTTCCAAATGCGTGAGTAATGACACTCATTATGAGCAAATCCCTTGAGAATGATCCCTGAAATGGGGTTAAAACGTCGGGAATCACTAGATCTCTGACAGAGGTCTCCTCCGGATATTCTAGAATTATTTATCAAAGATTACTAATTACTTCCTATGATAATGAACAACATTTTAGTTTGTAAGCTGTCTAGCACTTCCTTAATATTAATCAATTGAAAATAAATAATGTAGAAGCTGTATTTATTCTATACTAAACAAAGTAAACAAATTAAAATTAAAGAGTAGAATTTATCAGATTATTAAAAATGTGGCTATCCTCTCAGCCTTCTCCTTGCTGTTCTTCTTTAAAATATTTTCATTGTTATTCTATCTTCTAAAATCCTTTTTACATGTGTTGGTCATCTTCTAGTAACAATGGAAAAAAATATGTGATACACTGCTTCCTCGCGTAAAATTATGTTTGCTTTTGTAATGATTTAGTTTTTTTTTTTTTTTTTCTAATTGTAATTTTATGTTGTAAGGTTGGTAGTGGTGTGTGTGTAGCGGGAACTTTGAAACTTAGTAAATGTGAATTCGGAAAAACGGAAGTAGAATATCTTGGTTTTAAAATTGGAGCTGGTAAAGTGAAGCCTAGTGAGAATAAAATTAAATTTATTTCTGATTTTCCTACACCTACATCAGTTCACTAAGTTAGACAGTTTATTGGGCTCTGTAGTTTTTTTCGACGGTTCGTACCTAACTTTAGTAGCAGGGTTGCTAGCCTTACAAGTATGTTAAAGAAAGATGTAGTGTTTCTGTGGACAGAAGAAGTTCAGAAGAGTATGAAAGAGGATATTGTGAAGAACCATCAAGTGTATAAAAAATATTTTGATAGAAAAAGACTGGAGGCTCCACAATATTGTGTCGGAGATATAGTCTTCATGAAAAGAGCTCCTGTCATAACAGGCATCCCTACGAAACTACAAGAGAAGTATAGAGGACCATTGGTTATATCTGATGTTTTACCTAGTGATACATACAGAGTAACTGACTTATTGGAGAAGGAGGGAAAAGTGTACTCGACTACTGCTCATGTCAATCAATTAAAATTATGGACAGGAAGGAATTGTGAAGATGATGATGATGATGAAGATATGAATAGTAAATCTAATGATATTCAAGATGAAGGTCCTGGATTGATAGATAAAGAAATTCATGTAGCCAAGGATGAGCTAACTAATAAAAATTAAGAAAATAATATTTACTCTACATCTGAGGATTTGAGTGAGCAGTCTAAAGAATGTGATAGACCTACGAGGAAGAGAAACAAACCTTTATGGTGTAAGGATGATGTCCAGCCATGAGTTACATTCTTTTCATTTTTTTTATGTACAAATTGAATCATGTTTAATTAGTTGTGAATACTTTTGGTTTGTTAATTTTTTGTTATTGAATTTGTGTATATATATTTTTTTTAACTCCTGAAAGGAGGTGTTATTCTTGATTTTAAACACTGATGAATATAATGTTTCAATTGTAATTAATGTTATTTTGCTCAAAATTATTCCGCTGTATGGTCGAGGACGACCAAGTCGTCAGGAGTGGCCGAGTGTAATGATTTAGTTTTTTTTTTTATTTCTAATTGTAATTTTATGTTGTAAGGTTGGTAGTGGTGTGTGTGTAGCGGGAACCGTAGACCGTGTAGCGTGTTTTATGTGGAATGCTTTTTGAGAATTGTTTATTGTAATCATTTGTGTATTAATAATTATTTGAATAGTAAAGTATTAAAAGGACTGTGTTAAATTCATTGAGTTGTGGCCTAGCTGACACTTTTAAGACCTGTTATTTTCTCATTTATTAAATATTATCCCTTTTTTTTATTAGTAGTCAACGAAGACTAAAAAAGCCCGAATAGGGGAAATAATTCGTGTAGTCGCAAATTTTTGTACAGTGGCAGGGAGGGGTGCCATGAACAACATACTAAAAATCCCCACCTGTAGGGAGCAAGCGGGGGGCTGGGGGCCCCCAAAGGTCACTTTTCCATGTTTTTCTTGAATAACTCGAAAACTTCGGACTCTAGCGAAAAAAAGTCTATGTACATAATTAAACTTCATTAAATTTTATACAAAAAAGGTCCTATTCATTTTTTCTCTAGAATGAAAGGTTGGCGAGATGCAAAGGCATGAAAAAGCACGAATTTTGAACAAAAATGTTTTAACGGTATAAAATAAATATTTAATGTACAGTTGTCCTGACTATTTAAGTATTAAGTTTATATTAAGTTTGAAATGCAGAGTTCAAGATAGTCTTTATATTTTTTCAGAACAAAAAAAATGCAATTTATAAGACTTTTTCAAAATAAAAATACAAAAATTAAACAAAGTGAAAATATTCACTTGCCCCCACTCACTTCAAAATAAAAAATAATTAAATAAATAAAATTTACTAGATCGCATCCGCGACAACAGTTAAGAGCCAATTATGGTTATGTAAAAATTTGTTCTTCATTAAATTTCCAATAGGTGTAAAAAAATGTAGCTCCCACGTTATTGAGTTACAAGCGCTTAAAATTAGGTAATAAAAATTGTGGATGATTGGGGGGGGGGGCAAAAAACTCTATTATTAGGGATTTCTGACTAAGTTATTGACTCCCCTTCCTAATTTTTAATTCCTAGGGGGGGNACGCGATCTGTTGAGGCCTGCAGTTTAGTGGACATCGAATGAGCCAAAGGCACCTCAGTTTCATTCTTTTGTAGGAGGGCCTTGGCTTCTTCGATGTAAGTTTTCATTCTTTGATTCGCTGGTCCCAACATCTGTCGAATTTTTCCTGCCGAAGTCATGTTTTAGATCTTGATCACTTAATTTTCTTCCGTGAAATTTAAATTCTTCTGCTACCACTTTTTTGTGTGGGATTTTAAAAAGCTCTGCAACCACTTTTTTTTCTTGCGGGGTTTCAAGATAGACTTTTATATTTTTTCAGAACAAAAAAAATTCAATTTATAAGACTTTGTCAAAATAAAATACAAAAATTAAACAAAGTGAAAATATTCACTTGCCCCCACTCACTTCAAAATAAAAAATAATTAAATAAATAAAATTTACTAGATCGCATCCGCGACAACAGTTAAGAGCCAATTATGGTTATGTAAAAATTTGTTCTTCATTAAATTTCCAATAGGTGTAAAAAAATGTAGCTCCCACGTTATTGAGTTACAAGCGCTTAAAATTAGGTAATAAAAATTGTGGATGATTGGGGGGGGGGGCAAAAAACTCTATTATTAGGGATTTCTGACTAAGTTATTGACTCCCCTTCCTAATTTTTAATTCCTAGGGGGGGGGGATAAGAGTTACCCCCAGGCCCCTCTTGATTTAATTGTTTTAAGAAGTAAAAGTTAATGATTTGTTTTTTTTTTTTTAACAAATTTTTACATAACCATAATTCGTTTAATGTGAATACTTTTCGAGATATTTGGTAAAAAGCAAAAAATCACCTAATTCTTAGGTAATTTTTTCGTAGGGGGCGAGCTTCGTCTCAACGAGCTTGATTTTTGGATGCAATTTTCATTTTGATACGTCAATTCGTTCGAGCGCTATCGTGCTTACAAGAAATCCCCAATAAATTATTACTATTACTATTGTCATTATTATTAAAAATATTATTCGAATCGCTATGGTAACTCATTTTTTGGATTGAGGAACCCAAGAAACATAAGAAACAATACCTAATTTGATTTTTTGTATTTTTAAAAATATTTGCTGACTCATTAGGAGGGGTTAATGACGTCATAAATATCCCATTTTCAGAGGGGATTCTCGTCTCAACGAGCTTGATTTTTCGGTGCAATTTTCATTTTGATGCGTCAATTCGTTCGAGCGCTATCGTGCTTACATGAAATCCGCTAGAAATACATATATATATATATATAAAGTTTTGAAAGACCTATTTTTTCGTGATCAGGGGCCCTTGAAACGTATTTTGGCCACAGTCCCGAGTTCAACTCCCGCCATGAGGGTCGCTCCATTAGCGATTTTTTTCCAATGGAAATTCGCTAATTCAAATTTCCATTTTTTGTTTTTTTTTTACAACTGCAACAGAACTATTTTGTCAGCCAATTAAATTTACTACAACTTAATTTATTATAACTTTTCTTGTAGGGTTGCGGTTTTATACCGATATTTGCCCCGAAACGAGAGCAATACTTAAAATTTCTATTTATTGAAAACAAAAATTCAATTTTTAAAGTGCCACATCTTGAGAACTATTGGACGTACAGAGTTGCCGTTGGACTTAAATTGTTGTAAATTTATTGCACTACAAAACTAGTATAAAAAATTAACATCGAACAACGCATAGTTTACGAGGTATATAGCAACAACTGATTTTTTTTCTGTTTTTCAAATATTAGATACGAAGAAACTTTAGGGGGGCCTTTTTGGGAGAGGAATTTTTTGGGGGGTGTCTAGGGGTTGGGGGAAAATAGAGGAATTATAAATTTGGTATAGGGAGTCATAAATATTTGGAAACATAAATAGAGTGTGGTTTAAGGTCAGAAATTCCTAATAAAATTGTACTTTGGCCCCCTTATCCAACTTTATTTTTTATTATCTAATTTTGAGCGTTTGTAACTCAAAAACGGTTGTAGCTAAAAAAAANAAGAGGAATGATAAATTTGGTAGGGGGAGTCAAAAATCTATGGAAAAATAAATAGAGCGTGGCTTAAGGTCAGAAATTCCTAATAAAAGTGTACTTTGGCCCCCTTATCCAACTTTGAGATCAGAGAGAGAACTCTGAGTATCTAATTTTGAGCGCTTGTAACTTAAAAACGGTTGTAGCTAAAAAAAAAAAAAATTAAATTAAAGGACCTATTTTGTATAAAATTTAATGAAGTTTAATTATGTACATAGACTTTTTTTTCGCTAGAGTCCGAAGTTTTCGAGTTATTCAAGAAAAACATGGAAAAGTGACCTTTAGGGGCACCCTAGCTCCCCGCTCGCCCCCCACCGGTGGGGATTTTTAGTATGTTGTTTATGGCACCCCTCCCTACCACTGTACAAAAATTTGCTACTACACGAATTATTTCCCCTATTTTTCCTTCATTGACTGGACTATAAATCTGCTTAGTTGTTTTGTTGTTTTACACGAATAAAAGTATCAGTATCAACTAAGTTATTTTAATGTGCCTAGGCGGTTGAAATTATTGTTGGACTATCAGCGGTCTACGTTTTCCAAACTATCCTAATTTCTTAAATAACAGATGAGTACTTTCAAAGATATAGGGTGTAAATAAATGTTTGTTCCTGCACACATGCAAGAAACTGCTGAAGATTGAAACCTATTGGAGGCCAACGATGAGTTATTTATGACCTATCATCCAAATTTTATTTTATTTCCCCCACTTCCGCGTCGACTACCAAGATTATTGGCGGGTATAATAAGGTATCTTTAAATTTTTTTATATACATCTAATTTTTTGATGAATTTGTAATTTTTTCTTTTCCTGTTTTGCCCTTAAACTTTTTTATTTCATTTTATATGCCGCATTCTCTTCTTTCTTGTCTATACACTTCGCAATCTAGGTCTAGGAGGTGATGTATAGTTAGTTTGTCTGCACATTTGTAGCACCTTGGGTGACTTCTTCCTTCCATTATATCGCCATGTGTCAGGAATATGACCACAGGCTGCTCTAAGGATTTTTACTTTATCTCTTTTGTTAAAACTTTCCGGCCAATCGTGTTTAACTAATTTGGAAAAAAGCATCCTATACATAGTGTCCTGGTACATTCAGAGATTCTCGTATGTCTTACTTAAATTTTATTAAAACTGGAAGACGAAGTTTTTGATAAGTTGGTTCGCAAAAATTGAACAACAGAGGAGACAGACCGAAGGACCAAATGTTACATAGAAGTGTTTAAAAATAGTCTTCTAATTATGTTAATTAATTAATTAATTAACATTAATGCTTAATTATGACGTACCATGCACATATAATCAAAATCGGAGTAGTTTTTAAGATATGTTGGGTCTCACAAATTTTGGACGGATCGATAAACCTAAAATATTTCCTGATGTCTGAATGGAATTTCTGTTATGGAATTTTTAAATACGCTCTTTTGAACGGGTACAACATGAAAGGAACCAATTATGCAATTTTAGCTATTATTGTTATCGTTCATATCCTTCTCTTGTTTTAAATTTCATAAAGTCAGCTTTTAAAACAGTTCACGATTTCCTTTATAAACTGCAGCTTGTTTGAAGATAAAACAAATTAATTGCAGATGCAGTTTTCTTCATTTTTCTCTATTGAGAAAATTGCAAACAATTACTAAAATTCCTTTTTTTCCTTCTTATTATTGAGTGCTCCTTTTTCAAGGAGTTAAATTTGATCCCTACCGCAAAATTGCAGAGGAATTGAAAAAAGGAGGTTTAAGGGTTTTTGAAGGGTTTAACCGTTGTAAATATTGGCCGGTTCTCTGATGGAAGGGAACTAATGATGCAATTAAAAGCGAAACCGAGCAATCGTCGTTTGCTTAATTGCTCTTCATCACTCTTCGCTCTGAAATTTCAGAATTATGCATATGACCTTCGTGCTTCTCTGAACCGTAGCGATTTTGCCTTTCGGTATAAATCATAAAAAATTACTCACATTTAGTACAACGTTTGCTTTAATATTTCAATCAAAAATTCCGTACTCAGCACTCAACAGTTATAGCTCAATTTCATCGTAGTCGGCTCTTTTTGAATCGGAGAACACATAAATAATGCGGAAAACTCAAAAGTTCTACTGAGAACGCAAACATTATTCTTCTTTAATGAACATAAAATGACATTTTAAAAGAGTTTGAAGATTCAAAAAGAAAATAAATAATTTATCAAGTCTATCTATTAAAATGATAAAGTGCCTAAGTGTCATTTATGAATTCAAAAAATATTGACAATCAAAAAAATAGATCACAATCATCAATATACACAATCCTAGTAAGTGTTCTTCTCCAGAGCATCTAGCTTTATCAGAATTCAGCTGATAATGCAACGTTAGGAAATGAATTTTTTTTTATTAGAGTGTTCAGTGTACAAAGGCAAACGAAGTGATAGGGAGTTGATAAAGCCTAAAATCCAATAGTTAGTAAGTAGATTGAAGTTAAGGAACCTGGAGAGTGTTTTTATCTCTAAGCGAGGTTCATCCTCGGACCCTTTGATTCAGAACCAAACGAGACCTGAATGGTTAATCACAACGAATCCAGCATCGAGTTTTTCTTCAAATAAAATCTCCACCCAAATTCCTGTTATACCCTCTCCAAGTACCACACACTAAATTGGTTTCCCCTCCTACACAGTTTATCCTATGTGGTTTTTCTTTCTAGATCTCACGTAGCCTAAAGGGTTTTTCTTCCTTCCCCCCGACTATCTTAGGAGAAATTGCCCTCCCCCCCATTTACGAAATAGATAAAAAAAAAAAAACAACGAGGGAAAAGCTTGCAATTTAATACTACTTTTTTTATACGCCCTTTTACTGTCTAATAATACTTATAGTTCTATGTACGTTAAAAGAAGGAATTCGAGATAGAGCTTTTTAGGGTTTTATATTTTTAAAGGTTTTACAAACCATATTGTAAATAACTTTTTGGAGATTAAAGGATTTTTCAGGATGCGTTATTAAGCTAAAATATTTGCTAAATGTAAAAGATAAGACATACTTACTAATGTATTTTTTTACCCTTGACATGAAACACATTTTTAAATTATATCTAGGTTAGATGCCATATTTTTCAGACTATGCTTACATCTAAGTTAGTTGTTCTCATTAAAGACCATATCTTGACCGAATGCAAATTTTTATCATTTCTGTAACGTTGGTCAACTTGGACTGTCTGATGTAAAATTCATACAAATATTGTCATTTTAATATTTTATTCCAACTCATCATTTTGCAAAATATAATTTAACTAATATAATATAATATTTAATATAATTTTAATATAATATAATTTACAAATATAATTAAATCAAAAATATAATTCTATCATTTTTTGAAAAGCAACATCATTGAAATATTTACCTCCTTTTCTTGTTGATAAGTAATAGTTATTTCTACGGAATTTTGCTAAACAGGACGCAACGATTCTGATTACATATTATTATTTATTATTTCTGCAAATATATTTTGCTATAGCTCTTGAACTGTGTAATTTCGTCTCTTTAAAAAGTCCCGCAAAACCAGCGGGAATTTTTTCTTTCGAATATGCTTACACTAGGATTTGTTGTAGCAAGGTGCTCGTTTTTTTCTTTGCGTTGTAACAATAGATCACTGAAATAATTTTCCACTTAATTTATATAATGTTGTTCTTATCCATTAGTCTTTATGTAACTGTTGACTAATGAAGTTGAAAGTTATGTTCATAGTTTCCCCTGATTTATTATAGGTACTTAAAAATATTTTTAGTAAAATAGATACTCATTTTAGGAACCAATAAAAAAATGGATATCCCAGTTAAAGTAATAAATAGTTTAGTTTTCCGGTGTTTTTCGCTTCACCGGAAAACTATATATTGCAGGTTAACCCATGGAAGCTTACACTAACTCATTTAAAGGCCTGAAGATGCTCAGGTATCAGTGAGATAATAGTCGATAAAAATGAATAAACATTATTGTTGTATACTATCCCTAAAGACTAAATAGAAAAGAAAACGTTTAAAAATTATAGTGATCGATTGAATAAACAATAGAAAATACTTGCAATAAGTGTGTAAACATTATAAAATTTCATAAAATAATTTATAATCTAAATAAACTAAAAACTCATAAGTAGTTAAATTTTCAAAATAGTCAATCAGAGTTTCCCCACCATGCTTCATGTGCTATGTATTGCAGGTGTTATAAAGAAATTTTTTTGTGGCTTAGTGGACCTTCAAAAATGCTAATCTTTCAAATACTCTTTTTTAAATACGAGTGTACTAAGTACTTGTGTGAGAAGGTACAAAATGGTACCTATATTATGTAAATGCTCTGTTTCTAAAATGGTTTATAATATTATTACTTCTGTAATAAAGTAATCTAACATGATGATGTGGTTCTGGCTCACATTATAATGCTGGAAGAGTATCTCTGTGTGCGACTCTCTTGTAGGCCAAGAAGATAGATATCTAGTAAATGTAGGAGAAAACCCAGTGGACCTCACATTATTCCTCCCTACTTTGCCTTTTGACTAGAGTGCTAGAGGCAGAGGATTCCCCCTTAAAGCCAAAAGTCGGGTCTAGATCAGAATTCAAATCCCCCCCCCCCCCCCATTATAATAAATTTAGATAGAAAAGGAGAGCCCACTCTATTTGACCCCCTCAACCCTTGTAATTTGATCCTTTTATCTTGTTAACGATTCTCTTTTGATCCAAATGAAACCCTATTCAGGGGTTCTTTCGCTCTTCATATTTCCAATTTGGATTTGAAACTATAAAACCCAAAGTGGAAGAGAATACGAAGCGGAAAGATTTGGATCTCTCTGCAGATTATTATAGATTAATATTATGTTCTGTACATATAGTAGAACTCTTACAGATACTAAACCCCAAACTTAACTGATAATACCTAAAGCAGTAATATATGTGTACCTGTTTGGTAATATTTATATCATAATTAGTTTTGTGCCTTGTGAACTATAACTAATTTAAACTGATTTCAATAAACACCAAACTGATACACACTAAACTTGAAATTAAAAAAATATATAAATTGATAGATATTTAAACTTTAATATATGCTTTATAGCGTACCGAAAGCAAAAGTAACCTTTCAATTTTAACCTTCTGCACCCATTGCTCCCTCCACGTGCACACAAATTTGTTTCTAATAACACCTATATCTTAAAAATTACTAATCCAATTTTAAAGTATTTCGATGAATTGTCGAAAGTACCCTATGGATAGACCTATATTAATTTATACCGTTTAGGCAAATTTTATTTTATTTAAAATTAGTGTGTCTCCACTGTGAAATGAAACAGATTCAAATCTCTTTCATCTACAAAACTGTGCCATAGAAGTACTGTTAATTACATGTCTCAGTCATTGAATTTTACATTTACATACCTAAGTATTCCAAAAAAAAAACACATTCCTATACTTCCTATTTATCAATGATGGGTAATGGGTATTCTAATGTTAAAACTGTCGTGTATTTTACCTTAATTACTACAGTTATTTGTTTATTCTATATTGGATATCTGTGTTCCCTGAGAATACAGATATTCTCGCGAAATAAAATAAACAGATATTCTAAAATAGTCCTAGAAAACATGAGAGTTTGAACTCACGCAATTCTTTGTGTTATAGAATTAAGTTATTTATAACGTGTATCTTCTCTAACATAAATGAAGATAGATTTACAAAGTGAATGTAAACATCACGAAGCGTATCAGATTTCTATCGAGTTATCATTAATATCAAGAAGCTTGTGTAAAAGGAGAGCAATTTCATAAATAATGGAGAAAGGAAGAGGCCCACGCGATGCTCCTGCAACACTCCCTGGGGGGGGGGGGGGTTAAACATGCAACCAAATTCCTTTCTTTTTGCTTCCTTTACCCCCTCCCTTCGGCTTAACTCTCTCCGGGTTTAAGTGATTGATGGTTTCATCGGGGAAGGCTCGATATGATACACGTGGATCGTTCGATTCTTTATTTTTTATATATATATATATGCGTGTACAGAGAGAACAAGACAAGCAATAATTCACCGTGAAGTCGTTAATGTATAATTGTACGTAGTTTCAAGAAGACATCTAAGCTAATAATGAGGTTTTAGAATGATTTGAGTAAAATGAAGAATCGTATATCATAATGACAAGGTTGGTTAAGTTCTTACAAAGTCTGATGTAACAATCATAAATTAAGCTTTAACTCCCCACCAATTCAAATGCATTTTGATATTACGTCATCATGTGCATCAGATTCAAATACGCTTTATAACATTAGTCATAATAACTGTCTAATAATACTAGCCATAAATTATTATGGGGTAACTTAAAGACAATCATAAGTAATTTGTAATTAGTTTTAACTATAGTAAGTTCAGAGGTGTTCACTCTTTAATTCACCAACATTTTCAGACTAAATTCAAAATTCTCAATTTTTAAATTTCTCATTTTTGACTTAGAAAGATTTTTCCCTCTAATGATCTTAGCGTTAGATGTGGTGGACGGTGTTGTTGATTAGCTTTAAAGATGTTTTTTTGTTAGATTATTTCTTGGATATAAAAATCTTCTTCGTTCGATTACCGATTATACTTTTGATTTTAAGCCCTTTTCTTTATCACAAAGTCTCCAATAAAGTATACCGATGTATCCGGCTAAGCTGTGGTGAATTAAACGTCTTGAGGTTAAAAAGAACATTCCAGTGATGCTCTCTTCTCATAATAAGTGCTTTGTGGATGTTCTTGAAGCAAAATGTTGTTTTCTTTTCTTTTTTGCCTTTCCTTTCTCCTTCCTTTACGTCCTGACCAGCACATCATTAGGTTATTATTGACTGCAAAATTAGTCACTTTATTCATCCCGCTGATGTGATCATCAGAATGAAAAGCGATCACCTCTATATATGGTAGTATGAATCAGATTTGTCGGTGGGTGTTTGGACTAAGATTTGGGCAAATAGTGAGAACGCTAACCACTCAGCTACACCGATCCCCAAAGTGACATACTTATAGCAAGATGCTCTTCCAGGTAATCGTGCTACTTAAACAATCTGAAAATGGGTTCCAGCCGACTCCTCGCATAGTCCAGGAGATAGCGTGAATAAAAGTGAGTGACTAACGTCAATCTAAAATTTAGAGTTTAAGTTTTTTTTTTTGGTTTCCTCCAAGAAGTTCACATATGGGATGTAGCTTGGGATGTTCCTCTATGGGATATAACTTAAAAAATGTTTACAACTGATAATAGTGAAATATTATAATGTAACTAGCTTCTTTCAACGTGACATCGTTGCTGTTTTATATTGGTTACATTAGATGTGGGAGCGTCTATAGCTGAAGCAATTGTGTGTTAAACTAGAGTTAGAGTACAGACAAAGACAAAGGGCTTATACAATTGTATATATGAATATATGTGATATGGAATGACAGTGTCGGATATAAAACTATGTAGTCCATTGTATAACAGGTTATATTCTTTGTTAAATGTTTTTCTGCTTGGATGAGTGTGTACGTTTTTTAATGATGTGAGTTAGAGTTGGAAGGATTAGTGGTACCTGGGTCCTGGGTATTTTCCACCTAGTTAGATACGTTCCAAGGGATCCACACCTGACTAGATAGGGCTTTTAAACGACTCACTCAAATCCCTCTTAATGTTAAACATATTAGGGATTAGGGACAAGTATTTGCACTTGATGTAGGGTGAGTGTCAAAAGCTATTAAATCCCTTTTTAAAAAACGAATCAGTGGAAAAATTAAATACAAACAAACCATTTGACTAAACCTAGTGTATAAAATAATTAATAAATAATAATTATATTTAATTTTATTATAGTTCTATTTTAGTTAACATCATTTTTTTTATTTACATTTTTTTACAAATGATATTAAGTGCAAAATATATTGTACCTTACTTTGAATTGAAGTATTGATGCTACTGCTTTCTGGGTAAATGCTCAAACTAATAACTACCCTCAATTACCTTCAGCATAGCTTCATAGTTAAATGGATGTTGTTTCCTAACAGCCAATTGTATTTTACCAATAGTTTTGCTTTATTTGTCTTGAATAAATTAATAACATTTTTACAAAAATAAATAACTGATTTTATTTTAAATCGATAAGGCCAATCATCAGTGAAACCCAATTTAAAACATCAAAACTAATCAGCCTATTTTCCAACCTCAATCGTTAAACCAATTTTGTTTGATCCTTGTCTCTTTATCATGCTTCTCATCCAATTAAAGACTCGAGGAAATATTTCAAGTCTATTTAAAAAAAAAAATCTCTTCTTTCTTTTTGAAGTCGTTTTATTTTGTTTTTTTTCTTTTCTTTGTGATCCTTTATCAACTAGAATAATTTAATGAGACCCAATTCTCACTTTGAGATGTCAATTCCTGACAAAAAAGGTGCTTTATCTAATTATAATAATTAAGCTCATGACATCAGGGGGTTAACCCTGTGCGCTGTTCTGTGTTGATACCAAGTGAAGGAAAAGAGTGACGTAATTTTGTTTTTGTTTTTTTCTCTTGGTAGGGAAAAATTGAAAGGGTTCTTATGTCTTCATTAGTAGAAGGACCGAAGAGATGGGTTAAAATTCTAGTGAGGAAGAAGAAAAAACATGAAGGGTTATGGGCTGTACAGTTATATAGGGTTAAGGGTGGCTACACTTAGAAGCCCCATATTTTATATTGTGGAGAAGCCAAAGAGTGGTGTAGATGACACGAGTACGGTAGGGATAAAGTCCTTGTTGTTTTTTAAGGGCGTAAATTAGGGACATCCATAGGAACTCCTAAAAGGCAAAAGGGTCACATTGAGTGAATCGGTCGACAATAACGATAGAGTGGGTTTAACAACACGTCAGCAGTGGAGAAATCCCATTCATATTAGATCGACCAACTACCGACTTTACTAGTGAACAAAAAACTATGACTCTTCAATGTGTCGTTAAAAACACTCAACGAAAATAGGGAGTTGGTCAGTGCTGATCTGTTGACCCCTAGAATCAATGAAACTGGGCCTTTTTAATGATTGGATTAGAGACTAAAGGCTTTTAAAAGAGGCAGGGCTGGTTTAAAGAACTTTATAGCTGTTAGACCACTATCGATCAATTTGTATTAATTTAACCAGGAAATGATTGAATTAATTGAAATGGAAAAAATCCATTTATCCTTTTTTCGTTAAAGAATATTAACAATTATTAACAAAACAATTAACAACACAAATTATTATGAAACAATTATTTTTATATTTTCTTTTTTTTTTAGGAAAAGCTTAAAAAACGAAAGAAAAAAAAAATATACGTTTTTATTCCTACAATTATTTTTTTATTTATTTTTTTTTTATAAATCATGAATTATTAACTTTTTTATTTGCCATTCCATTGTCAAGACTTATTATGTGAAAGATAATTATATTAATACAAATAAAAAATATATATATATATTAATAATAAATAAATAAAAATTACAATGTATGATAACAGTTTTAAGTTTCAGGATCTTTTCACTAGACGTATGTTGTTAATCGTGACATTTCTCTTCTCTCAGTTCCAACTAAACTTATTGTTTTCTCATAAAAATAACAACTTTAATAATAATATCGCATTTCTTAATTTTAGTACTTTAATGTTTTTAAGTCTCTTATTTTATTGTTATATTCGCTTGAATGATCCGTAATTGTACATACTTTGGTATGCACAAAAGATTTAATGTGATAAATTATTTTGCTTCCTAGTTTCACTAACGGTACACTAGAAGCATTATGATCATTCTGAAGATCAACATTTTTTTTTATTCATTATTATTTTGGTCTTAATCGGCCTAATGTTGGTTCCTATCCTATATTAATTTATGTTGAAAACGTCTTTCAAATTTAATATTCAATAACAATTTTGCGAGACCTGAAACAAGTCCAAGAAATCGTACTTTAATTTCCCAGAGGAATCTTATTATTTGTTTACTTGTGTGACCATTCGTATAATAATGGAACATGAGGAAGGATGTGCCACACTAATTGGCAGACTAGTTTTATATTTACCAACTTCTTAGTTTGACTGGACTGAGTAAAGTTTCTTTTTTAAAGTGAAAGTAATTAAGCCGGATATGAGGAATAGAAGCGAGCCGCACATCTTGCCCTGAGGAAAATCCCTGAAATTCTCACCCTTATCTAATCCTGGCTGAAGACAGACGTATTATTAGAATCCACCCTCCCATCACCCTCACAATCACCCTTATTCTGTCTACTCCGGATCCCTAACCCTTCTCTGATTAACCTAATGGATAGGAGAAAACATCCCTCTTGTCACACTCTCGGGTGACGATCCCGTGGCAAAAACTCTCTCTATTGTACTCGTCACAAAAGGTCCGAAACGCTTGAAACCCATCGTGGCGTCGAGTTTTAATCACTTAGGCATCTGACTGATTTCCTCCCTTGAACATTCCGTGAACACAGGAACTATTGGACTGATTCCTATCTCGTACCAGAATCAAAACCTTTTTTCCCTTCTTTTGTCCTCGTCACATTTTGTAGTGTCACTAAGAGACGCTATCGCATATCATTACAGTTTTAATATTTCAAAAAAAGAAGGCGTAAAATGATCGTTTTGTTGTTTAAATAATTACAATAGGTAGTTTTTTTCGGATTCACTCCCGGGCCCCGAACATCGCCATAAGGAACTTCGTTCCAAAAATAAAGAAAAACTTGGATATAAATCTGTTTCAGACATCAGGGAAACTTTTTGGTTTCGTTAATCTACCTCTACCATATAAACAAGTTAACAGAACAGATAAGTCATACATCCATGTACGTCATTATCATTATATATACATTCATCCAATGATAATAGATCAAATATGCAAAACAAACATCTGATAATTGAGGTAATGAATCGCTTTCATGATTGTAAAACACTAAATATTTAATTATTTATATTTTAAGTTGATATAATAAAATTTACATAATTTACTGAAGAATGATTTCTTAATAAGATCGTAAAGTTAAAATTAAAATGATAAAGCTACGTTTTCGAATATTATAGAATGTGCTAAACGTAAATTGGTTTTATGGTTGAGTCAGAGGGATAAGGTTGCCGTGGTTTTATTATGGGGGAAACATGTTCCTATTGAAAATTGATGAAAGCAGCCGAAGATTGTTTCTGGAGTTAATGGTTAATCGAAGAAATGACGATAATTCTTATGAATTAGATTAATATCAGAAACCTTTAAAGTGTGCTGGGAATTTCAACAAGGTCTTAAATTAAATTTTCCCTTGGTCTCATGAAAGAGAAAGAAAGGTTTGCTAAATGTTTTATGACGTCGTAAAAAGACAAAGGGCAGCTAACTTGAGTTCCGGGTGTAGGACAGGACGAGTTATTCCGAAAGTAATTTTCAACGTCGATAGTATTAAACTGTCGTCTACCGGGTCATTAAACCGTTGTTTAAAGCTATTAAACCTCAAAAATCTATTAAATAGTAAATAGTTGACTTGTAAACACATTCAGTGGCTTTTTAATTGTTTATTTACAATTTCTACCACGACTATAAAAATCTACTAGTTTTACATACTACTACTAAACTAATAATTTATAAACATAAAGCCAACAAGTTTATTCGATTGTTAA
Source organism: Gerris buenoi (assembly GCA_001010745.2). Classification (NCBI taxonomy): domain Eukaryota; kingdom Metazoa; phylum Arthropoda; class Insecta; order Hemiptera; family Gerridae; genus Gerris; species Gerris buenoi. The sequence continues at coordinate 180,660 of KZ651128.1, forward strand.
ATTGGAAAAATTTTGTTACCTTACAAAACATGTTTGTGGCATCAAGTAAATGATTGTGAACGAATAAACTACATGGAGGGCCTAGGCAACCAAAGGGCATTATTAACTATGTATGCCATGGATGAATTCAGGTTAGTGTTTCGCTCCATTAGTCCAGTTACTCGGGCCAAAAATATTGCCTTACCTCCGAAATCTGAGAAACTGCATGGATTTTTATGAAAATTTGGATTTAAGCTAAATCTTAGCTAGGAAGTTAATCTTACCCTCCTCTTCAAAAGTTATATATGCCCAAGTTGCGCTTTTTGTTTTTAAGGGGGTAAAACTACCCCTAAGTTAAAAAAATAGGAAAACACGTATTTAAGCATTTTATGCATTAAAATCTGGCAGAATTAAGTAAAATAAATATATTCAAGGACAATTTGTATTTTACTACTGATTTTCAACCAATATAAACTACCCTAATGACAAAAATAACTTTGAAAAATGATTTTTTCCACTGTAGAACTTAACTTGTGAATTTAAATTACGAAAATTATTCTTTACTTGTATATCAATGTCATTTAGTTAAACTTTTCAACCCCTAAAAACCACCCCTTATATCGAAAGTAACATTAAAAAAGCCTTTTTACAGATTGAAATCTTTTAATACCGCTAAATTTATAAATATGTATTATTTTCATATAAAATGATTATTTATTAATGTGAACAGTCTCACCCTTTAAAACTACCCCAATAAAAAAAAATAAAAAAATAAACATTTATTATATAGATATAGTGCGTCTGCAAGTGTTTCTTTATAGCCCACATCGAGTTGATAAATCTTAAGCCCAATATACACAGAACAGGCGAGAGGCAGAGGCGCGACGTGAAACAAGCCTCCATGTAAACATATAGCCCAATGCACACAGAGCAGGCGCCGCTTTCTCGCCTCCTCGACGCCTCTTCCTTTACCTCTTCACTCATTTTGAAGAAGCGTGCCTCGCCCACGCCACGCCTCTGCCCGTCGCCTGTTCTGTGAGCAATTGGACCATTTAACTCGCCTCTTCCACGTCTCGCTCGCGCCGTGCCTCCGCCCGATACCTGTTCTGTCTGCATAGGACCATTTAACTCGCCCGCGCCGCGCCTCCGCCCGTTACCTGTTCTGTCTGCATTGGACCGTTTAACTCGCCTCCGCCGCTCGCCGGTTCTAGGTGTATTGGGCCTTAGAGCTCAAAATCCCAATATTTTTTATTGATATGTTTTTGGTGTTTCTACTGCCAGTCCGTTGTTTTCAAGCTATCATCATTTTTCCAGTAGATATTATAGTTTTTAAGTTATTTCGGAGAAATATATATTTTTTTTTAGAAATTTCGAAAATACATGGTACAAATTAATTCAACATTTTCCAAAAAGGAATCATTTTAAATCAGTCAATTTTTAACACACAAACAAAACTAAATGCAAATATATTGTAGAGTTAAAATAAAATACTCTGCCAATTAGTGTGGCACATAGCTTCCTCGCGATATAGTACGCCAAGAAACGATCAACTTAAAAAATAAAAATACCTCGATAAAAATAATCAAAAAGTTTGAACGTCATGGGACTGTTCCAATAAATATTTATTAACGTTGATTCTAACCAACATTTTGGAGAAACAAACCAACATGCGTTAAAAGTTAGCGCACAAAATAATAAATTTAATAAAAAAATAACCCAGCACAAAAAATCATAGAAGCCGCTATATAAACAGGTTTTTTTTTTAATTCAATTTTACTCACCTCAAAACTAAAAATATCACATAATTGAATATAAAAAAAATAATTTGCTATTCAAGAGCTTTTCAACGATATACATTATATTATAAAAGAATAACTTTGATATTTTTGTACCCCTGTACGTTGAGGTACCAAAATTATATTTTTTAAAAACAAGCAATACAAAAGGGCATTAATTAAACTAATAAATAAATATAAATACAAAACCAAATAACAAACAATTATTTAAACCCTTTAACCTACAGCAAAATTATGTATCGGTACAAAAGTGCGTGCACATAAATTTAAAAAAATAAATAAATAAAAAAGCTTTAATGAACATATCAAGGCCTTTAAAATGATATATGACACAATATTAAAAACCAAAAAAAGTGGTCACGTAACACGGTACGCTGAAAAAAGTTTACTCTCAAATTCTCAGCAAATATGATGAACTAATAAAATAATATACTCAATTTAAAGAGCATTAGTGTGGGATTCAACCACCTCAATCAGAAATAAAATCGGTCAACTATTATAGAAACTATGGCCATTCAAAGACAAAAAGGAAAAAAATAAACCCAAAAAAATCCAAAATTATCGTGATCTAAGGTACAACCGATGACAATACGACAAAAAGTCATAGAACCAAAGTTGTAGATCTTTAAAATCAGTTGCCGCTGGTGCTATCCGTTTTTCAATACGACTTACCGTTTAGCCGCAATAAGTCCCCAATATAGCTTAAAAATCAATTCGGCCATTTTAATTTTTTTAAGGGGGGAA
>KZ651128.1:185558-214814 GCA_001010745.2 Gerris buenoi
TTTTTTTTGTTTGTATATCATCGGATGAGGTAATTCTTACATAGGACTCAAAGTCGCTATGAGGAATTTTAATTATCATGAGGAATAAATATATATAAAATATAAGTTATATTTTATTATTTCAATATACTATCATGATAAAAAAAAATACATAAAGAAGAAAGTAGTTTAAATAAAACTGTGGAGAAAGAAACTAAACACGCAAGGAAAGAGATAACAGATATCAAGAAAAGAAACGAAAACAAATGTAAGGTTATAGCTGAACGTAGTAGTAGTGTAACCTACACGCCTCCGTACATTAGTATTAGTAGTTCTCGCCGAGTTCCTGCTTCAGTCCGGGAACTGTTTTCACGGTTCTAGAACTGTCCCAGAACCGTTCGACTTTCTGTTGGAACACGGGACTAAAAGTTCCAGAACCGTCCGAGAAGCGTGTAGGAACGGTTTTAAGATAGTGCGCATGCTCCGGACAGTTCTAGAACCGTCCGCGGCTCTGTTGGAACATACCTATAGTCAAAGTCATCATATTTGATAAGTGCAACTGTTATAAATCCAACTCGTGTACTTATGCTTTGTTCATTGTTAAGTCTCTTATAATACCTGTAAGAGTTGATAAAACTTAATTTATCCAATGATCTCGAGTCTTGAGTGTTTCTTCATCGAAATTTACTGCTATGTTAAAGTTTCCTCTGTCTTTATGTTTAGACCTGGGCTTCTTATTACCCTAGTAATAAGTAAGTCTCACTAAGTATAGAATTACTTATTATCTGCTAAGTTCTCAGTCCCCTCCATACTTGAATTTGTGATGAAACTGTAGAAAGCATAAAATGCTTTGAACTCATACCTTAAGTATGTTCTGAGCAAGATAATGAATTTATTACTCATTCAATTCATTGAAATAATCTTACTTGTGTTGAAGTTATATTGAAATAGCTTGTTTTCCAGTGTCGTTTACAAAGAAGGAATTAACGAGAGAACACCCTGGTTGGATAAAAGGTAGTCAGATTTTCTCCTAGACATATTTTTAACGTTTTAGTACCCATTTTTTCTGCATTCTTTTGAACTAATTACTCACTACTAGTACAGTCTGTCCCAAACGAAAGTTAGTGCATTGATAGCTCGGGAAAAACTAGCAAATAGGGTGGGGAGCCAATGAGAGCTCGAGATTTTCCCGGACAAAAGGTCGGGCCAACTAGGCAAAGATACATGTTTTTTTTACCTCAGAGAGGTTGGCCAATCTGTGGGTCACTCGATTTCCCGCGCTGTCAACGTACTACCTTCCGTTTGGGACAGACTTAAATAAATAACAATTTACAATCATTATCATTCGTGATTGCACAATTATCTTGATGAATTAGTAAAATGTTGCTTTTATTTACCAATTTATAAGAATTTGGGTATCAAGGAATTTAAATATATACTCCACTTTTGCTTAAATATTCGACCCTTCTCCTTATGTTATTTTTAAGTCGACTGAAGATTACATTTTAAATGTTTGTTTTTAAAAAAAAAAAAAAAATACTTATATTCGAATCATTCCTATTCAGTTCACCCTGTACTTTATCTTACCTTTTATATTGTTTTCACCTAAAAAATCTGAAACTGAAGTTCCAACAGAATATTTAAGACCATTGAGTGATTTTTAACTGGATGTCTGTATCTATGTGTGTGTGTGTGTGTCAGTGTCAAGTACAACTCTTACAGTTATTAACTTAGAGAGTTGTTGGTCCAAAAATCAGTCCTTACATGTCGCTGTGACCTCCTGAAAATCATAAATTTGTGACGCCAGCAAACATTTAAAAAAATTCTTAAACAATTTAAAAAATATTTGCACCAACTATATCTTTCTATAAGATAAGTAATTCCTCCATATTTCATCTTAATATCTGCCACCATTTGAGAATTATTTGGTAAAGAAAAGTTTCTAGATTCTAGACGTCAGATTTTTTAATTTAAATTTTGTAGTTAACTAGACATTTTTACTTCTATCTTCGATTTATATTAAGGATACCATAATGCATATAGCATTTGCACTTAATCACTACATCCTACTCCAAGCTTTATAATGAACTAAGGAGGTGTCGAAATATCGCATGAGTGAGACTTTTAATCCCTCAACCTTTTAGAGGGATTTCTGCGTTAACATTTTTGTGTGATGACTTTGATTGGTCATTAAACTACACCTCTTTTAGAATAAGTTGCTATCACACATTAGAGAAAAACTCGCTAGAAGAAAGAAGAAAAACGCTTTGGTTTTTACGAAACGATATCGCCCATCAGTGTTCAGTGTAATTTTCGGGCTTCTTATGGACGCATATGCTTAACCGATGAATCCACCTTTCATGTTAGTGGAATGGTAAATTGGCATAATGTCCGTATATGGGGATCAGAGAATTCACATGCTACTGTACAGTTACAGAGAGACAGCGAAAAAGTGAATGTTTGGCTATTTCATTCCCCGAGCTACTAAGGGGGCACACGTTGAAGTTTATTAACGTAAGTGGTCTTAAAAAAAACTACTTACACTAACCTATGTAAGGGCTGTTTCACACTACACGGTTTTCGCCGTACGGCAAAAAACCGTGTATTTTTTGCCGTACGGCGAAAAACCGTGTATTTTTTGCCGTACGGCGAAAAACCGTGTACTTTTTTCCGTACGGCGAAAAACCGTGTATTTTTTGCCGTACGGCGAAAAACCGTACGGCAAAAATCCGAATGGCACTATCCGGTTTGTCCACGGCTTTTTTCAATCAGAAGGATTTTAAAAGTGTAGTGAAGTGCTGTGCAATGAACCGAAAACAAATTATTGCATTATGGATGTATTATCGCCGCAAAAAGAGAGAGAGAGAGAAAAAAAAAATCACTACATATTAATTTGATTTTTCCTAACCTGTCTAGGAGCCACAAATACTCATATGATCAGATGAGCATGTTGTATTTTTATTTAATATTTTTTTTATATACTCGTACATACCTATATGTCATCTTTCAAGTTGTTTAGAAAAATCTATAACATTTTCATTTTAGACACAATCATAGAATTGAGGTAAGTAAAAATGAAATTAATATGTAAAGTGATTTAATTTTTTTTTAGTTATAGTTTTATTCTTTATTAATGTTAAAAAAAATATATATATATTTTAGGTAAAACATTTAAAAACAAAATTCAAAAACATTTAAGAACAATAGGTATTTAAAAACATTTGATCAAACAGAAAACTAGATACACGGCGGCTATCCGGTCGCCGTGAGTTTAGTGGTTGTAGACGGCTGCAACACGGCGGCCGTACGGCTTTTTGCCGTCGCCGTGTAATGTGAAAGTGCCCATCTCCTCCTACACTCCACTAAAAAATTTTGCCGTACGGTTTTTTGCCGTACGGCGAAAACCGTGTAGTGTGAAACAGCCCGGTTGAGGACGGCTGCAACTTAGGTAGGCTACCCAACTTCAAAATTTCAAATTGGAACGTATATTTTTGATAGCATATTTGGATTCTACGGTGAAAAATAATAAACTTTTACTCGAAATTATTTTTTCTATCACCAATATTTTGCCCCCTATAGAGGGGCAAAGATAGCAAAATAACCCTTCCGATAATACGTTGTAAAATCTAAACGGTTAAAGATAAATTAATGAAACTTGGGGGATCTCTACCATGCCAAGGGAAGTTTGTTTTCATGCTATCACCCACCAGGGGCAACCACCCAATTTGCCCCCAGGCCACCTCACATCAAAATTTTGACGTGAAGTGTATATTTTTGATAGCAGATTTAGATTCTACGGCAAAAAGTAAGAATATTTTACTTCAAACTTTTTTTTCTATCTCCAATATTTTGCCCCCTTTAGGGGGGCAAAGGCATAAAAATGGTAGATTTCAGCGCCTAGGGGCAAAATAGTGGTTGCCCCTAGTACGCAAGTGATTGAATACACACTTCCCTTTACATGGTACAAATCCCCCAAGTTTCATTACTTTATTTCTCACTGTTTCGATTTTATAACGATTTAAGTGTTATTTTTTACTATTTCGGAAGAGTTAAAGCATGCTGAGACAGTATGTTAACGAAAAACAAGATAATTGGGACTGCGAGATTCCCCTGGTGATGATGGCCTATAGATCGAGTCAGCATGAAACTACGAAGGTCACGCCATTTTATGCAATGTTTGGGCGCGAAATAAACCTTCCCATAGATGTTATGTTCAGAAATGAAGTTGAAGAGGGAACTTTGCATGAATTTGTTAAAAATCGGGCTAAGCAGTTGGAAGAGGCATACAAGTACATAAGGGAAGAACAGCAAAAACATCAGAAATGGCAAAAATATTATTATGACCAAAAAGCGAGTCAAAGAACTTATCAGGTTGGGGATCAAGTGTGGCTTTGGTCACCGCAAGTGCGACGTGGTAGAAGTGCCAAATTCCACAAGCCATGGACAGGTCCGTTTACCATAAAACGAGTTATTTCAGATGTTACAGTTCAAGTCCAGGCACAGAATGCACGCCGCAAAACCGTTGTGCATATAAATAGACTGAAACCATACCAAGCTTGAAGCTTATAAAGAAGGGAGGAGTGTGACATATTGTGACATTGTGACATATTGTGACAGTGTAATTTATAAAAGTATTGTGTTAAGTTTGTCTTGAGATCTGAAAATATAAGAAGTTCGGTTCGATTGATATTAGCAGTCTTACTTATTCTTAAACTTAATTGTGAAACTATTAAAACGCTACATATCATTTTATTTATTAAAGTATACTAATAAATAACCCAATCTCGACGTTAAAGTTTACATACCTATTCACTTTAGCTACAACAAAAAAACAAAAAAAGATACGGTCCATAATGGGTTAATAGGGTTGGGACTTCCATGTCGATGTATCGAATTATCCAATTCATCGATGTATCGGATAAAAAAAATCGCATAGATTTTTGAGTTTCTATTTTCGATAAATATAACTCGATAACATCGAGTTTGCCCCGTAGAAACATCGAAATCAAAAATATTGAATAATTGACGACGAAACAACAAGCTTTTCTTTGCAAGGTAAAATTTTGGTAGACCAGAGCCTTTTTCGGGTGGAGAGGTCAATGTATTGAAAACATCGATTTTTTTCTTACGATTTTTGGTACACGTGGGTACGAAGTACGGGGTACAAAAGTTTCCTCCAGAACGGCTGAACCGAACCGCACTAAATTTGGCATGGTCAGTGTGTCCAACCACAGGAAGGGATAAACCTGTAATTGGAACATAGGGGTACGGGGTACAAAAATTAGTATACATATATATGCGGCTATGGCCTTCATGATGCATGTCGTTGGAAAGCTCTTTAATAGTACAGTTATTATTGTTATGTTCACTTTTCACTTTTGTCATATGTTTATTTATGAGGGGGGTTGAATAGAAAAACCGGAAAATATTCTATTTAATATCAAACAGTATTAATTTTTAATTATAATATTATATTTATTCTTACTGGTTATTGATGTATTTAGACTGTACTGGTTATTATTTATATTAGACTTAATTCTTTTAAATATTTATTTATATATCTTTATTAAAATTTGTATATTTTTAAAATATACAAATTTTATAAAATATATTATTTTAGATGTATGAAATGGACCAAACTTAATTATTGGCGGGAGATTTGATATTATTCATTCATTTGAAGTTTATTACAGCTTATAATATTTACTTAAATCTTTTGCATCAGTTTAGTAATTTATTGAGTTATCAGACTATGTACTCAAAATTTATCTACAATTAAAAAAACAAATAAATATATAAAATTTAATCTAGAACTATGGTCAAATAAAACCATTCATTCATTCATGTTGCCTAGATGAAGCCGTTTGATCGAACTTAATGAGGAATGAGGAAATAATTTATTTAATACCAGCTTCAGTCTAAGTATGTGTGTTTAAGTGTGTTCAGTCTAGGCGTGTGTTACTTTTAGCCCTAACTTAAAAGGAAGTTTGTTTTTAAAATAATAATTAATTAAAAGAGTATCCGCATTTAAATTGATAATTATTGAGGGTTTTTTTTATTGGTACAAAATTATTTATTTCAAAGACTTTGTAGGATTTACCCATAGAGCAGAATTGATTTATTTATTGCCAAAATAGTCTGCCAATTTGTACACAGCTTCCTACTCTTCTAATATAGGATGCTTGGTCAAATGAAATTTTAATATTCAAATTTATATATGCACAGAGAGTTGTAATTAATATACGAGTATAACCATCTCTGGGTGACTGCTTTTAACAAACTAAACAAAGTTCTTCAAAATAGGATACGGACTTTTAATGATACAGTTGTATATAAAAAGAGTTCCTGCGCAGAAAGTTGAAATAAAATAATATGGGACCCAAACCAGTTATCCAAATTTTATGATATCGGACGAACAGTTTTTAAGATGTTACGATGGTTAGCAAAACTATTGTATGACACATACACATTTTGACTGACAATCTGTCATATAATAAGTATAAGAGCTTGTATGGTCATCTATTAGGAATAACATAAATAATTGTTTCTCAGTCTCTCCATGTAAATTGTCAGTCGTTCGGATTGTCAGATAGACAGAAAGAAACAAGACAAAAATGACCTGATGCCAGAGACAAATTTCTGTCCTGGATTTTTTCAAAATTGGAGATATAGAACTTTCTTTAAAATTGTCACAATCCTTCCGTAACATTTTGTAAGCTTAGAAGCAAAACCACAGTACCCACTTTAGAAGAGACTTCTCCGCCCTCTTTGGGTCGTAAAAATGTTGCTGATTAAAGTCACTTTAGCAAAATACATACACTAAAATATAGGTAGGACCAATTTAATATGTAAATTATATTTTAACGCGTTCTCCCATATTTCTTAATTATTTTTAATTTGATTTTTGAAAATATTTTAATTTTCACCTTTTTGTTTCAGGTAATTTTTAAAGCTATAGTCTAGTTGAAGGGACTTATCAGGAGACTAATCAGAGAATTTCATCAACTTGACGTTAATTTCGATGAACATAAAAAGGTAAATAATATTTATATATTTTACTATAATTAAAGCTCCTCGATTGAATAAGATTCAATTATTTAAATCAAACAAGATGTCATTTTGTTTTATTTGACTAATAAAGATTATTGTTTCGAAATTGTTAAGAGAGGAAAGGTTTGGCTATAAGAAACAAATTAGAAATTAAGAAATACTTGGTATTAATTCACAGGACATACAAGCTTAAAACATAAACTGGGTATCTTTAACAATTTCTTACCTATAAATCATATCTATTTTTAAAACCTTCATAATACTTTCGATTTTGTTTGCAACTGGCTGTCGTTCAAATCATTTGAAAGCTAATTAACCCTCTTCCAGCCATCCAATCAGCCTAAAACTTGGCCATGGACTCTGTACCAATACCAAAACCTTCTATCAAATTTTAGGGCCACTGACTCCCACACACACTAACTAAGGACGTTGCTTGTAAACTGAGTTTTATGAACACTTTCTGTTGTTTTTACAAAGTACTTGTCTCACATTAGCAAAATGCATAATTATCAAAGATTTTTTATAAAAAAAAAAAAAAAATTGGTTAAAATTTTAGGGCTTAGTATTATTCTCTCGCTTGACATTCTGGGGGTGGAAGTGAATAATATCTTGACTTCTTGTTCGTTCTACAGTCTACAGCGTAGGCGTCCGCACCGAAAACGTTTTTAATAACTCTAGATCTTCGTTAGCAGAACGTGTCACAGATTTTGTAAGTTCCATCGTTTTAAGAATGATCCCTGTAAGGAGTTCGAACGTCATAATTCATAAACTCTCTGATGCGGTCTCCTCCAGAAGATAAAGATCTCTTATCCGTTCCTTAATGGACAAAGCGGAGCTTCCTTATCGTATTAGTTCTCAAACGAAAGTTAACTGACAAGTAAGATAGTAGAAATTTTGCCAAATTCCAATACCACATGAGGATACTAGATTTCTGGAGGAGACCGCATCAGAGTGTCTGCGAATTCCGACGTTCGAACTCATTACAGGGATCATTCTTAAAACGACGGAACTCACAAAATCTGTGACACGTTTTGATATTTCAGATGTCGGAAATTTATAGGTAGGTAGCCGCTACAATCAGATCCTGTTATCTTTCTTTGAAGTGGCATCGGATCGTTTCCGATATATAACATCGAACCGTATAAGAACCTTGCCCATAGGATAAAACTTTTTGTTTTAGACGAAAGAATACGTGGATCGAATCTTTGATTAATTTAAAAAGTTTATTTTGCTTCCGAGCTTACCGAAGGTAATTGAAGCATTGTGTTCACTTTTGAGAACGAAAAACTTTTATGCCTCCGATTTGAAAAATTCCAAGACAGAAATCCGTTTCAGACATCAGGGAACATTTTTGGTTCCGTGTCTGTCTGTCTGTCTGTCGGTCTGTGTGTCCGCAAAATTTGAAACGTCCGACGATAACTTGAGTAATTCTTGACCAATTTTATTGAAATTTTTTATGATGAAATTTTTGACGCTCACGTAAATGTGAACTTCAAATTTAAAATTACAATTTTCGGTTGGAAAAAAATCAAACCTTATCTATTCAATAAGACGAACATTTTTTTCAAATACAATTTTTAAGTTAATCCTACAGCGACACCCCTTAAAATAAGAAAAACGGTCGTAGCTGTGTTGAAATTTTTTAACAATTAACGCTTTGTCTAATTCAAAAACTGGTTGCACAAACCGGGTCTGATTTTTAATGATTTAGAATTTTGGTAATAGGACATTTTGTTGCATCTCTATCGGTTGTACCCTAAATGGGGCAATTTTGTTTTTAATTTTTTCAATTTTTGCCTTAAGGCTTTCATATCTTTGGCAATTGTTGACCGATTTTAATTCTGATTTTTTGGGCTTTAATCTGTCACTAACGCCCTTTAAATTAAGTGTTTGATATGTTTTTAATTCATCCTATTATCTGAGGAGTCGAGAGTAAACTTTTTCCCCGAGTGCCGTGGTCACGTGACCACTTTTTTTCGATTCCCTTATTGTGTCGTATATCATTTGAAAGGCCTTGATTTGTACATTAAAGCGGTTTTATTTGTTTATTTTTATAAAAACTTTTGTACCGATTTGTTGGGTTTTTGCAGGTAAAAGAGATTAAATAAATGTTTCATAATTTTGAAAGTGGTTAATTGCTTCCAAGGTTACTGAAGGTAACGGAAGCATTGTGTTCACTTTTGAGAACAAAAAAGTTGTATGCCTCCGATTTTATAAATTCCAAGACAGAAATCCGTTTCAGACATCAGGGAACATTTTTGTTTCCGTGTCTGTCTGTCTGTCGGTCTGTCTGTCCGCGAATCATGAAACATGCGACGATAACTTGAGTAAATGTCGACCGATTTTGATTAAATTTGGTGGATATGTTCATTTTACCGATGGTCAGGTCGAGTTCGTTGGACAACGTTATCCGTTCAAGCGTTTACGCGCAACGCTCAAGTAAACGTGAACTTCAAATTTAAAATTAGAACTATTGGTTGGAAAAAAATCAAACCAAATAAAAATACAATTTTTTGGTAAAACCTACAGCGAGTCCCCTGTGAAGTGTTAAAGATCGTTAAAAACTGTTAATTGTTCTTACACAATAAACCACATAAAAATACAGTAATAAAACGTTAATGTTAGTGTAACAATAAAGTACATGATAGGATGCGAGGAAGCTATGTGCCACACTAATTGGCAGTGTATTTTCTTTTCATTTAGGTAACACTTGTACAATTTTGGTGGTTATAAATTTGTTAGAACGTAGGTATTTTAAAATACATTCACATTTAAGAGTAACTGCGAGACAAAACCTGCGTAGAGAACTGTTTTATTTCCCAGGATATGTTGTATGAATAAGCAATGACTTTGTGTTTGGGGACCAAGTTTAACTTTGCCTTGTTTCCAAGTTCATTTCCAATATTGATAGGCTCGTGAGTAGTTCCAAGTCCGACCTTGTTACCAAGTTTTTCTTGTCCCCTCCCCCCTTAAGAGAAACCTAGCTAACTGGTTAATACTTAATACTTTGACCGAACGCTCGATACTTGCCACCAAGTACGCTCAACTCTCCCTATCGCTTTCTGTATTATTCATTCCAACATTTTTATATAGATAAAGTTCAGTGCTTTTCCGTGTTTAAAAATCTATATTTCATATGAACTTTTATTTGAATATACTTCCTTCTATCAATAAACAGCTGAAAATAAATTTAAATTAAGCCAAAATTTACATCGGTAAAAAGGTAAAAAAATCATTTAATGTTCCTTTAGGGAATAAAGATGAGTAAAATATAGTTTTTGTGACTAAACTTAAAATAAATAACTTATATGGTCCTCGACTTTCCAGTTAAACCTTGTCCTTTCCTATTGCGATCTATTGAGAAAGAGCTTGAAACCACTTCACCTGAAGGCACGAAAGTTACGTTCACACGAAGTTTACGTTATAGTTGACCTATTTATTACCAGTTAAACACATTGTGCTTAGAAAGAACAACAATTGTGTTTAGAAACATGTTGATTAAATTAGATATTATTGTACTTAAATCCTGTGTTACTATGCACATAAGAAACCGTTGGGTGAGTTTGTCGGGATTTTTTTTTTTTTTTTTTTTTTTTTTAGCCATCTTTGACATCGAGGTTATTGTGCTTCAGCCACTTCAATAAATATATTGATTTTATCATGGCAATTCATACAAATTATAAAACATAGACATACAAATCTATTAATTATTTTTAGTTAGCATATTTTAAAATCAAAAATACATATAAATATAAATCTAACAATAATATAATTGTTTTAATAATTTATCTCGATTCTCGATATGGTTGAAATTTGAATTTGAAGATGACTATGAATTTGCAAAGCTGAACACACTGGTATTTGATTATTTATGTGAGTAGGGTGTCATCCTGTACAACCAGTAGGTGAGAATAACAATAGACATAACCTAGGTCACATACCATGTTGTCCTTTGGTCTATGAGGCTGAACGTGTGAACGAACAGCGTTGGAATATCACCATAAACATGTTGCGGATACCGGATACCTAGTAAACATGTTTTACTTTGTTCCGGGTTATAGTCATGTTGAGGTCGGCTAAAGTGTCGTTGTGGAATACGAGTATGTTGTCTTGAAAACAATAGAGCTTATTATGGGTTAGGATATTTCCCTTGTCCTTGTCGTCTACCGCCCACAGTATTATGGTTAGGACTCGGACTTACCCTGGGGGATATACTATGTAGTGAGGAAAGCAATGCGTGAATGCTCTGCTGGTTTAGTCTATTCACGACAAAACCAGTATTGTTTGCCAGACTTTGCCGATGGGTATAATATACTTTACTGTTTCTATTCTTGGTTTAGATAATGAAGGGCTTAAACAGTCATATTATTTTGTGACAGACAACTTTTCGTGTATTTTGTGGTTAATCATACATGCTGTTAACCTTAAAAAACAATTTTATTTCTTTACGAAAATCGAATTTATGACTGCAAAAAATCAATTAATTAAGTAATTTCTCACTTTTAAATGTGATTCTTTTTTTTTTAATAATAATAATGATGTGAGATAATTCTCTCAATAGTGATTCCTACTCAACTATATTAGGCCATGATTTATTTTTTTGTTTTATTATATTAAAATCATGTGGGATATCAGCTGTCTAAAGGGAATGTAGTAAAGGAGCTCAAATTCTACCTTGAGGAACACCTAAAGATGGGAAAGGGATTGAAGACAGAAGAGGATCCTAAAACGATCCGTAAGACATTAAAGAATCTTTCTTTCAAATATGATGATACGATTAGATAATAGGTTGGGGAAGAATTCACTTAAGTTTCCACAGCAGCCCCCGGTGCCATACGACTCGATCCAAAGCTTGCACTTCGTTATAAAAGAAAGGCAGCAACGCTGTTTCTTCTCGAGAGCGGTGGCAATAGTATCTGCAACGCCATAATACAATGGTATTGCTGCATGGTTTGGTATTGAGTATGTTGCTCGAAAGCAGAATTGATTATATGGGATTACATTGTGGGATTCTAACTAAGAGATTAACAAACGAAGAGGAACTAAGAATTTCTCAGATATTTCAGTTATTACCGGAAGGAGACTGATAGGACAAAGGATGGTGAGTAGGTTCATTAGGCTCATAAGGTTCATCATGGTAATCAAGGATAGCTACCATCGGGTAGAGAAGTAGGTAGATGAAAAAAAATGTATTTTCTGGGCATTACCTTTTACATTGTTATGATTCATTCTAGTAAAATCAAATTAATTTTCTAAACCATGGTTATCAGTTAGGTTATAGTTTAGGATAAAACATCACTATATGAATATATATTCAAAACTTCGACCGAGATTTTGTGAAAATTATTGATTATTCAGAATATAGTAGTTAATCACTAAAAGTGTCATAGAAGATGATAAGAAGTAGAGGAGGGTTTTAAAGAAGAGGAACCGGATTTCTTGTAACTATAGATCACTGCTAGAACCTTTACCATCATACAGCTTCTTTTCACTATTATTACAAATATTATCTCATTGCTGCTCAAAAACTTCCGCTTTTATCCAGTTGAAATTTTACATGCCGGTATCAATCGTAGTGTTGATGCTGTTTATAAAGTTTCATTAAAATCGATAGGTTAGAACGATTATACGATATTGGTAAAAAAACATTAATCTTTACTATACGTTTAGATCGAATTTAAAGGATATAAAACGAGATATATATATATATATATATATATATATATATATATATCTATATATANTATATATATATATACATATATATCACTTCCTAGCGACATGGTTCTTAATTTTACTTAAAAATCCAATTTTAAATGTGACGCTCGCGTTTACGCGATCGTTAGGCACGAACGCCCAGACGGATAACGCTGTCCAATGAATGTATAGCCTAAGCGTTGGTAAAAGAAACATTGCTTACTAAATTAGTCAACTTTTATTTAAGTTATCGTCTCATGAGCAAACGTTACTGACAAACGGATAGAGAAGATGCGTCTTTTGTTTAATGTAACAAGTTTTCTTACGCTCGTTTCATTTATTAATGTATAACATTATAAATGTCCAACGGTCAAAGATATTATGTTCTTCACAAAAATTACATTCAAAAGTATATATGAGATGAAAGCAAAGGATTTAAGAATTACCTTGTTCCACAAAATTTATGTTGATTATATTAACCAATTAGTTTAGTTTTAAGTAGATTATTAATTATCTATGACCATCGTTGCTCCACCATAAAATTTCTTTAAACATGCTTGATTTGATCATCTTCTTTATTGTCACTAATTATTCTTTAAGGTAATAATTTATCTGACAATTCGTCCGACTTTTATCACTTCTCTTTGCATCGTGCCCTGTGAGCATTAGACTATATAAAATTTCAACATAAATATAAAAATGATAGTTTTTTAATATATTTAGAATAAATCTGAAATCTATGAAAGTTTATTTCTACAGCCGGGAAGTAGAAGTAGGTATATGACATAATAGGTAATAATAAAGGAGTTGGTTCTATGTGATTTTCCTATATCCCGCAGCTTGCGTCAACTTCCAAAATAATATTTAAAGTTTTATTGCTATACAAACAGTTTATTTCCATCAATTGATCGACCCGATATCCTACTATTCCCACTACTATGCTAAATAATAATTATTTATTCTCAAACCACTTAAAACCATAAATTACAATAGATTTGGTTTAAACTCGTTAAAAGTTCCCCCCCCCCCTTCTTCAAAATCCGTAAAATAAATTTGCGTAGGTCTGATGCAAATGCGCTTCACTAATTACAGGAGGGTGTTATTAATGTTTCAATTTGTCCGGTGTGGAGGTCATGCGCTCCGGTAACGGACTTTAATGGCTTCCTGTATCTTGAATAAAGCATCGAAGTAAAAGGGACTTTAGCGCTTTATCCCTCCGAAAACCTTTGTTCTCTGAAGTAATTGAAAGGGTTAAATTATTGCTCTGTGCCCTTTACCCAAAGGGGATTAATGGGCCGGCAGGAGGGCAGCAAGGTGTGATTTGTGAAGGGCCCATCCGTTGTCTTGCCTTAAACGTGGTTAAGTTGTAGAGTAGAAAGAGGCCTCGGTGGAACAGACTCAGGGCTCAGTCCGTCTTATCAACGATGGGCCACTATAACTCGTTTAGTTTCCATAATGGTCATTAGCTTGTGTATATAATTTTTTTTTTAATTGATGTGTTATTACTATAAATTATTGTTGTTAATTAGCTATTTCCACCATTGTGACATTGTACACAAAACAAGAAACATTTAAAGCAATTTAAAAAAATCATTAGTAATTAACGACTATTATATAATAAATTAATGCGTTACCTTTTTGTATTAGTAGCTTACTATTTGTTACTTACTAGTGTCCGTGTCTTTTTTCGAGATATTTTGCTTTTAAATATTTTAGGAGAAACTGTCATTTTCTATGAGACGTTCTTGTATTCCACGCTCTAAAATCTTAATGAATTTTTACATCACATGTTATTGTTAGGGATAGCTGTTCCAAGCTGATCAATGATAGCCAGTTATAGCATTGTCACTGGAACCCTGATTGTTCCTGGTACTTTCCATATTATTTTAACTATCCACAACTTTGAAACAAAAATGTATAATCAAAATTAAATATCTAATTTTTATAGAGAAATAACCGGCTTTAAATTATCGAGTAGTACGCGTAAAGGGCACTTGCCTTGAGGAAGAGTTTTGTTTCTGATCCACACTGTTTCTAAGTATCGAAGCGGTTACTGGTTACTGTTAGTTAGCTCGGTTAAGGGCCGGGTATATAACCAGAAGGGCCGTTATGGTCGAAGGTCTTCACCAAGCCTTCCAAGGTTCATTAGCCCTTTAAGACGTAAATCTAAAGGGCACACAAGGGCTTCCCAGAGGCCTGAATATTAAACACCTCCGGACCATTAAGAGAACAGGACCTCGGCCCTTAGGTCATTAGGGCTTCAGGACCTTTTACTGCGCGACATGACTAACGCCCCCCACCGGCTTCTACGAGAACCCCCCTTCCGATCCATATTAACTTAACGAAAAACAAAGTCTCTTCTGCCGGGGCTTCGGACAACACAGTCTTGCGAAACCCTTCTCAGCCATGAGGCCGACATTATGCACAGATTTCGCCCTCGTAAAACAAACTGGAATCCGAAAAGGGGACGAACCCTTCCACAGATCCTAATTAGTTTAAGTTTTCGGTTACATGTATTTTCATATTAATTTATCACGTGACAGTAAATTTTATTTATTACGATTATAATATCCTAAACTTGATTGTTTGAACAGAGATGTTGCGCAGCTTACTTCCCTGAATAAATTTACATAAAATTTACCAGAAGACACCGTATAAAATTTTGTTGAAAGAACAGCGCTCTCTATGCACAATCTCATGATAGCATAAAAGATAAAGAATTTCTATTTTAGTTGTACAAAAGACGATTTCTCCTTGTTCGTTGCCATTGCAATATATCTAATCAACAAAACGTATATACATATTTTATATATCTATCAATAAAAACAAACAATTTAACATATCTAATGAAAAAAACCTCATAGAGCAAGATTTATGCCCAAAACATTAGTTACATTGGTTGAAATCGGTAACATAATTGTTTAGTACATCTCTAGTACCACTAGTACCACTAGAATCACTCACCCGTCAAGATTGTTCGTTGCAGTCGTTTGCAGTTTAATCATCGGTGTGATCATTGTCATTAAAAAGCCTTTCATACATAGTTTCTTCGACCCCTTATAAGCCTGAAATTAATCCTCAAAAATATGTAAACTTGGTTATTCATTGATAATTAAATATTCATCTAATGAAAGCAGAGTAGAAAGGGAAGAGGTATTGTCTTGGAGATCGGTAGGAATTTTCCTATTCACAGGAAGGACTGTATAACTAACAATGAAGGAATAAACTTGACTGGAGAGGTTTCCCGGGCAACTTGGTCTGCTAGACGCTCAAAGTTGCGCAAGTTAGTTCGACATGGCACCCAAGCCTGACTTGACTCTATTCAAAGTAGGATTAAGTCCCTGTACGATCAAGCCCCCGACAATAACTCCATTGTACTTGGAGCTTCTCTATCTGATTTAGTCCTTTCCTTTCTCAATATTTATTCCGTGTTCATTCATGGCAGATATTTTCTCCTCTGGGAACGCCTGAAAAATTACAATATGCCTTTTTCATGCTTTTATCATTTATTCTCTCAAAATAAACAATGAAAATTTGCCTTTGTTACGGTAATTAATTTTTCAAAAATATTATGAAATTGAGGAATTGTTAATTACCGTCTTGTTAGATTATTCAGTTGAATTAAAACATTGGAATATTAAAATTTTTTGGTCAATTTAGAGTAAAAACAAAAACTTCTACATCTTCATCTCAACAGCTATATTTCGACCATTACCTAGTCATCTTCAGGCGTTTTTAATTATGTTATTGTTGTCTTCTTCCATTTTCTTCTTATTAGCTACATTGACCTGCTAATTTGATTTATATTTCTTTTCTTTTTCTTGTCCCTATTTTTGATATATAAAAATAGGGACAAGAAAAAGAAAAGAAATTAGAACATTTATGTTATGTATTCTTATATACGAGTCTTCCCAAGTTAAAAAACGAAAACAGGATTCAACACGATGTACCATGCTTTCTTGTAACCAAATTTGATACCTCCAAAATGTTTAATGAAGGCAATTAAGTAAAGGTAGTAAATAACAAACACTAGTACTTCTTCAAATGATCATAAACCAGTCTTGTACTGTTCATGAATAAATACCATAATGTCTTGATCAATTACCTGAACTCTTTCGTGCATATTAACTGAATATTTGCGGCAGAAGTTAAGATATTTCATACCTGGAATTTGATACAACTAGATGGACGACCCCTTAAGATATATTTGGCAGTATCTATAATTAATAAATATACTCTTATATTGTCCACATCATAATATAATATGTACCTGTATATTAAAAATCTACTATTCTTTGTGCGCACCAAATATTGATCTCGGGTTATGATTTTTCTTTATATGGTTATATGTTAGTTCCTATGTTTGTATTGACCTCTGACAAAAAAAAGACTTGTCAAAATTAGCTATTAGCTAAATTTGAATTACCTCTTTGTAGTGGTGGTTCTAGTAGGTAGGAGACGAGTTGGATGAACAACTTGTTCTTACCTATCTAGGCCTTATCGAGTCTCTAAAGCCTAGCCTACATTGTTAGAGAGTTCCAGCCACTTCACCTCCATACCTCAGTAAAATGTACCACCGAAGTGAGTATCATCAACAACATACCTGGCTCTATACAGCTCTCGAAGAGCCAGGGCCTGCAACACAGTTTGTCTCCAGAGGTCTCTGTCCTGGGCCAAAGTCCTCCATCTTTTGACTATCGAACCGAAGTGAGTATGTGATGTGTACATTAGTGAGCCATGCATATCAGGTGCAGAGGTTTGAGATTGGATCCACGACTTCTTGCTGCCCTGAAGTATTATAAATGTATAACATTAAATTTGTCTACGTTCAAAAAACTGAACTGTTATTTATTAGTCTGCAGAGTAATAAATCTAGATCGTTTGAAGGAGACAGCCAAAAAGATTATGTGAATGAAATCTGTAACCTTGTACAAGAATCATTCTGAAAGAGTTTCTGGTGGTCAGATTCATTAGCAACTGATGTACTTTGGTTAAGGAAGAAGATTTAATCTTATTCCCATTACAAATGCAATTTTGAGTAAACTTCATGTTTCTTGTAAAGTTGAAATTGATATTAAATTCGGTAAATACCTTGTGAATTATTATAGTGGACATTTTCTTAAGGAAATGGATGTAAGAGATTATTTGCCTTCATAGCATTTTACCAAAACTTCCAGGGTAGTTTTTGATTAATCCCGGAAATCAGTGTCACGTTTAATTGATTTTGAAAGTTTCCGGTGTAATCTAGGTTGAGGTTGAGTTTATGCTTCATTCCGGCTTAGCACTTAATCTTAAAAGGTCCGAGGAGGACTCTAATCCCCTATAGGCAACTTTAGATTGATGTGCAGTCTGCTTTACCCAGTTTAACTTTTAGATACGATTTAACGACAACAACAAATCCAACTGGAATAGTTGCAGCTAAAGCAAAAATAACTTGTTTGGGGAACTTTAATAGACTAGATTAGAAGTAATATTTAATTTATGTGAATTAATAATGAAAATTCATTTGAATAAATGATGGATATTTAATTTAAAGTGTTAAGGCGAAGTTTAAATGAAAGAGTTTAGTCTAAACGGCTATTTAACCATTATAAAACAATATACAGTAAAACTTGCCTAAGCTGGAACATGTGTAAGCTGGAAACCTGCAAAGGTAGAAATTTTTGTACATAATTTTCCAAGGATAGACGATTGCAACCACAACTTTAATCTGAAAAAGAAACTGTAAGGGTTTGTCGTTAAAGTAGCTGTTGATGTGAGTAGCTCGTAATTGTGAGAGCGAAACGTATGGCAATATGAAATTGAGCTACTTGATGTCATTATAACATTTTATTAGTTCTATAATGAAGTTTAATAAGTTCACAAGGAGTGGTTTTCGGAGTTCCGGTCTATATGGAAGTAGGTCCTGACAACGTTTCGCATCAACAAAACAAACAAAATCTATCCTTCAATTTTTCCCCCTGTTAAATATCAGCAGAAAGCATTCATTTTTTCCATAGAAAAATTTTTAAAATGTTAAATAAAAATTTTTAAAGTTAAATAAATTGTTATTTTATATTGCTTCCAAGCTTAAGGAAGGAAACGAAAGCAATGTAATTATATTCAAGATTTTTTTTTTATACTGATTTCAAATCTTCCTAGACAGAAATCCATTTCAGCCATCAGGGAATATTTTGTGGTCTCATACCTATCTGGCAGTGACATTACCTTATCTTAAGGCTTTTTTAATTAAATTTAGATGGCAGGCCATTATTAGCTCATTTTTGGTCCCATATTAATTTCAACCTTCATCTTTAAATGTACTGAAGATTTATCCTCTTTTTAAGAAATTTGTTCTGTTCATTGAAAGTAGCTCATAGATGCGCCTATTAAGTACATATTGCTAAATTGAAACCTTAATTTAGTTTAAAAAAATCAATTTTTTATAAAGGGAGAAAAAGTAAATGAATTAGACAATCTTAATTAATTAACCAAAACATCATTTAATTACGCGATAGGAAACGAGAGAGCTATGTGCTACACTAATTTGCTGACCATTTCGTAATTTGATATAAATATAAAGTTTCTTTGTTCTCCATCATGCATGACAAATAATGTCCTAGATGTTCCTTACCTTGGATCGAGCTGCTTTGTTCCCTTACCGCATCTTGTTTTTGCTCTCTCAGCATCCATGTCAGGAGATGAAAGTGCTAAATCTTCAGCTCTACCCTAATGTGTAGAGTTGCCGTCGTACCGCCCCTACGCTACGGTGCCGCCCCAGGCTAGGGTGCCGCAGCCTGTATTTCAATGTCGAGGCTTTCTCCCATTATTCCTTGTTTTTCTTCAAGCCGTTCCCATTCATCGTTAGCTGGTTCAGACACTCTGCCTCCAAGCCTCCTATATTTTGTGAAGTTGGTGCTGCGAGGTTGTTTCTCACTACAAGTCTTAAGTTAAATGGATGCTTGATGCTTAACTTTGAACCATGAACTTGAACTTCATTGTAAACCAGCTGAAAACAACAACAACCCATTAATATTTATTTTCTTTTATAACTTTTCTTCTCTCTTTGAGAATCTTTTTTGTCATTAATTTCTATTAATAACCCTCCATTAAATAGCCTTGAAAAATCCTCGCTTGATTTTATGTTATAAAGTCGCTTGACTTTATGTTGACATCATGTAAAAATACGAATTTTAAGTCGTACATTGCGCTAAATTTAAACGTTAAGAGTAGAGTAGAGCTTTGCCAGTCTTACTAACTATCCAGAACTCATATGGATTGGTCTTAATCAGAGTACTTATTTTATAGATTCGTTGAGGTGCTATAGAGAATGCTTGCTAAATATGTTCATTTTTATTTGACTTGAATAATTTGCTGTCACCATCCCGAAGAGTAGAGTCTTTACACACCCTCCTTTACTTTTACTTCCTACTTTCTTCAATTTGTTCCTTACTTTCTTATTTATTTTTTCACTTCATCGATAGTCCGTCTCCAGGTCTCACTCCAGTCCGCTCTACGTCTTTCTTCCATCTGCCTCCACGTCTCTCTTTCGACCTTCGATTTGTTCTAGATATTTGTCGATTTCACTCTTATTCCTTAAGCTCTTCGAGTCTTCTTGTTTTCTTTAATGTCATCTACATGTTTAAAAACAGGACTCTGCAAACCTTAAGATCGCCTTGTTTATAAGTTCAAACTGAGCGATAATGGATAATGGGGGGCACATATGAGCTTTCAATATGCGTAATATGTGCTCCAGGACTATCTACTTATCCAACAACAGAGACAATACACTTGTCCTGAGAGCCGACGCCCCCTGCTGAAGGTTCTATGGCTCGTTGGAGGACATATGCCGTATCGCCTCACATCACCCACAAAACTAGCATCTCCCAGCTTCAACAAAGAAGAATAGATATAATTACTTGATATTAAATAAAGAAGGGAAATGGGGGAAGGCTTCCAAAACATTTTGTTCACCGACCCTCACCAAATATGAAATCACTCACCAACTTAAGAA
The DNA here is from genome assembly GCA_001010745.2 of Gerris buenoi. Taxonomy (NCBI): domain Eukaryota; kingdom Metazoa; phylum Arthropoda; class Insecta; order Hemiptera; family Gerridae; genus Gerris; species Gerris buenoi. The sequence continues at coordinate 206,278 of KZ651128.1, forward strand.
AACACGATAGATTATTTATTCTCCGCAAAGATAATATAATTTTGGTCTTTAATGATTGTCTTGGTGTTACATTATCTAATATACGCATAATTCGATTATAATACTAGACTTAATGTGGGTTAACCCATTATGCTAAGTTGTTTATCTGAAGTAAACAAGGGTTTATTTATAACTGCTGTGAGATGGATCTGTTTAGCGTTCAAACAAAACAGTTTTAGTATTATTGGAAAGAGGTTGTCCATCATGTCTATTAGAAAATCATTATAAGATAAGGGAAAATAGGACAATTGTTTGACATAAAGTCAGGAAAAGAGGAAAGAAATTGATACTTTATTCCCTTGTATACCCAGTACTCAAATATAAATAGAACAAGGAGAGAATCACATAAATATAACTATGAGAAAGTGTTTCTAAGTTTTCATTCACGATCTTGTACACTCATACTCTAATCTGATTAATTATTTTGGTTAATGGCTTAATTATATCACAGTTAAAATAATTGATTTTTAAAGAATAATGTCAAAACCAGCTCTTACTCTTAATTCTTGTAACACAGGACATCATTCCGTATTTGACGTTATTAACATTTTATTTTAGTTGAAAATAATGTAAAAAAACGCAGAATATTAAAGGCATTCGATATTTCTTTTTTTTAAAAAAAATAATAATAATAATACAGTAAATCATAAACAGACTCGTGCAATAAATGTAAAAATAATCTTTTAAAGTGATCAAAAAATAATGAATAATATTGATATACTCGTATAAATGTACTATAACACATTATGATTATTTTTAATTGTCGTTTATAATAGAGTAACTTGTAACGATTGGTTTAAAGAAGTTTTTGTACGTCCCGCTTGATCCGGATATTGTAAACAACTTATTTTGTTAACATGTAAAGAAACTAAAAACCTCGGGGAATAGTCGAACAGTCTATACATAAAAATGTCTTTTCTTATATCGTAATAAATGTAACGGATTTAATATTAAAGATTGTAAATTTGTGTAAACGTCAATATATCTTCGTGGAAATAATAAACTAGCGTTATTATAATATAAAGGGGTTAACTTGAAATAGAATGTATGAGATGATGTCATATTTATTTCTTATATTTTGATATCTGCATCAGATTTATCCTAACCGGTTGGCAACTACATATCTAACCTTGGGGTTGTTAATTTATTACAGGATTTTACTGTTGCAACTTACCAACGCTAGTATTAATACAATAAATTCCATTAGTAAGAGACACTAATACTATCTTAACGTCATAGCTTACTAGCAATGCAAAGTTAAGTTAAGCCACATCGCTGTCTACCACAAACTTTCCTGTTTCAATCCTCACTTATTTTTCAATACTGATTCACTTTTTTTCTTCAGAGCTCACACAAGGTATGGGGAAGCCTTGTGATCATTCTAGAGAAAAAAATTGTATCATTTTTCTGAATTGAAAAATTAAAAAATTAGACAAAAATCCGTGTTAGTCATCGGAGAACATTTTTGATCCCAAAACTTTTATAAGGTCTAAAACGTAAAATGCGAGTGGAACTTTTCATTTTGGAGGGGAAATATGTTCACATCCTTAAAGTGAACAACAGCAAGTGTTTTACACACAACAACAAGATTTTTAAATATAACAGAGTTTGAGTTCAGTTCTTGGACTAGACATTTTATAACGTTTTGGTTGAAAACCCCCCGTGTGCAAGGATCCTTCGCTCGAGTACATTTTCGTGTACATTCCTGATGTAGTTAAATATTTAAATGATATTGTGCTTTTTTTGTCCTTAAAAAAATAACATATAAACCAGAGTTTCTTATTTATATTTTATGTCCTGGTACACAAAAGTACATTACGCGTCGAGTGTGGAAAGTAGCATTTTGCATGCAAGTGTGGAGTTTGCACCCGAGCGATAGCGAGTGTAGTAAAACCACACGAGCAATGCAAAATGCCGTTTTCGCTCGAGTTGCGTACCGTACTTTATCTACGATTGTTAGATTTTAATAATAAATTAAGAAAAAATAAATAATAAACTTCCTGTATGTAAGCTCGTATTTCTCTTTTGATAAAGATGACATCAATTCACTAGTTGTATTTTGTGCCGAATTAATTATTTCGGAAAGCGTATTATTCTCCTCATATTCGTCATAATCACTTAAATCACTTATTTATTTTCACAAAAAACTCGATACAAACAGTTACTTTTATTAAATAAACATCAAATTAGTTATGTTAAATGTAAACAAACTCGCTAATCGTGCGTAAAGTTGAAGAATTCTTCTTTACCGCACTAGAGTGGTAAAGAAGAGGAATTCTTCAAAACTATGAGACACTCATGCGCAATTAATACAGGTGCGTAAAGAATCACTTTCTACCAATCTAAACAGAGATACAATGTTTATATTACGTATCAATCCTAGATAAAGTTAATTTTAATTCAAAATGACCGAAGTCCAAGTTATAAAAATCTGGTCTTTACAGTTCGTACTAGTAGAGTTTATAATATTGTAGAGTTTATAATATTTTAAGTCCAGTGTTTTCCATTTATTATAGTTTCGAGTTAGTTTACGTAGTTAAAATTAATTGTTATTGATTATTTACATAATAATAAAGTTTAGTTCGAAGTGCAAGTTGTTGTTTGTAGACGATAGGAGCGCTAGGAGAGGGGTAATCCTCCACCCAGGAACCCCCCACTCCTCCAAGCTTCAGTTGCCCTCCACTCTCCGTCCGGTGAGGGTCTCGCAGCTCTGCACCTCGGAATTACTTTCAACTACTTCGCGAGTGCTTTTATTCAATTTTTTTTTTTCCTTTAAAATCGAAATTTATTGTTATTAAAAATTAAAAAATGAATGTTTATTATCTCAAACTGTTTGAATCACACCGATAATTGTTATTTTATTTCATAATATTGTTATTTTCTTCACGGAATAAATAACGTTTTCATAAAATCAATTATGCTTTTGAATCTTTAGTTATTTTGTACGGTCCGTTCTTTTCTCTTTTTTATTTGAAGTGACTGTTTGTTTGCTTATTATTTTAAACTTGGTTGTACGTTTTGGAAAATCAACAATGTCTGATACAAACACTGTCATCGAAGGAACCGTCAAATTCAGAGATGGAAAGAAGGTAGGTCTGACCTAATCAATTTGTATATCTTATATTTTAATGCTGTAATGTGTAAATTTATTTATTGTTTAAAAGTAATTAATCCTAAATAAAAGCAACACTTTAGATAAATAGATAAAAGTAATTAGTAATCCTAGATAAAAGTAATCCTGTGAATAAGAAATATAACCTTCATTATAATGGAAGGTTAATGGTAGGTTTTACCTCCCTATAATTTTATTTATATTATTGATTTTTTCTTGATTTATTTTTTATTAATATAAACTGTTAACAATTCAAGTTATGTTTCATGTTTTTAAGGTGACAATGTTTAGGATGTTTATACCTCTAACCATAGAATGTGAAGGTATTGCAGTTTTGCAATGAGGTTTTTGTTTATCAAATTTACTGTGGTGCTTCGAATGTATTTCTTTTGAAAAGAAAATGAGTTGCGATAATTTACCATAACCTGCAATAAATGTGTTGACTTCGAATCTCTATTTGTTTAGACATGGTAACGGTAACAATGTTATTAGGTAATTATTGTCAATAGAGAATGTTTAGAGTTATTAGTAATTCAAAATTTTACTTCGACCGACTTCGATAAATGCCTGATTCTTCAATCAGGCATTTAACATTGTTAAACGTAGGCTTTCTAACAAAGCTGAAGTATTGGTACTTTTTTCAAATATCTATCCTATAAAATTGTCATATTTTTAATTTTTGTTTCTTATTTACATTGCATTTTTAGTTGTAATTATTATCTTCATTGTTAATATTTTGTCATCGTGAATGAAATCGCATTCCTTTGAATATTTTTAATTTTAGTCACGTCCATTGTGTCAAAATTGACTGGACAAAATTGAATTCAAAATTGAATTGGACTTCAAAATATTATGATAATCATTTCACTAACTTTGCCAAAACCTACTTAACTATTTAGATCTTTTACAGTAGCATATCCCCAAAAATACACTACTTATTACAGATTTTAATGTTATTTTAATGGTTTTTAGGTTAATTTTATTTGAAAATACTAGTCAAACGTTAGGTGTATTGACTGTTTCTAAATTCATTATAATATGAGGGACATAAACTTAACGTTACAATTTATTTCTGGTTGATGATACTTAGATATAGATACTACTTTGATAATACTTAGTTGATCACTTTCGACTATCTTTAAAAGGAATTAGTAAATTTATTACAAATGTCATAATTATTTTTCGCCGTTTTATTTAACTGTGTTTTAACTTTTTTACTTTTTATCTGCCTCTATTTAAAAATCTACTGTTACTTCTTATCGCTCAATAACTAAAAAAAAACACGTAGACACTAATCAACTTCAAGTATAATCTTTTGACTTAATTACAGAGGTTGTAACGTGACATTATACTTTCTTTAGAACTAATAGGGACTCTTATCACAGCTGTTATCAACTAGTTAAACCCCGTATGTGTTTACTTTATCTTTTTAAACTATCGGCAATTTGGCTTTTAGAGATATAGGAACTATAATTTATAGTGGTAAATCTACACTATTCCACCAATTTCTATTTTTCGTATTTACTTACAATTTGTTTATACTCTTCCTTGTTACATTAGAAAAACGAATCCGGTTTAGCATCTTGCTAAATTCATTTTTTTTTAAAGATATAAGTAAGTGTAATTTTCTTAGGGACATGATAAAAGATTATGCTAAGGTTAGGTCGAAAAGTACAATCCTTAACCTAAACTTACCGTAACCTTCCTTTACTTTCTTAGGAAGTGACACTTATGTCCGTATGTTTTTTAAACTACTAGAATTAAAAAAAAAAAACAGTTTAAGTAAATCGGGCAATTAGTAATACGCAGATGGGCCAAATAGTACATATTTATCTTTCACTTTAAGCGCAGTATTATATATGCTCAATTTATATTAAATCCCAGTATTTATCGTCAATTTCTATTTTATTCACATATTTATTCTAGGTCCATTATTAATTTAATGTTTTCCACAATTTTTATTAGGTATGATTGTGTTTTAAATTGCATAGAATCCTAGTAAGAAATACTAACTTTGAAGTTATAAAAGACTTCAAAAAAAAAGAAACCAAGATAGCCTATTGGTTATAGGTTTTATTATTATTTTTTTACAATAAGTATTGTTTTGACACTCAGACTAGCCAACTTAAATGAGGAAAAAATTAAGCCACTAACCCTTTGGGACGGGTGGGGCCAGTAACATTTTTATTTGCCTAGTTGGCCCTACCTTCTGGAATTCAAAATCCACTGCACTCATTAGCTCCCCTCCACATTTTTTCGATTTTTCGGCACAGTTAAAAGTTAATTCTATTTGTAATGAAAGTATAGGGCCTAAATGTATGTCCTGGCATCCCAACCTGCAAAGAACAAGACCTACTATGAACTTATTGAGGCATCAGTAGTGTTTTAAGGCACCATAAGTTGGTTTTTCCCTTGTCAACTTTTTAAATTGTTTTGTCAACAAAGCACTTAATCAGCAAATTCCTTACTGTTGCAAGGATTTTGAATTCCTTTACATTCTGTAAGTTAATATAACTTTATAAATATATCAGACTTCAAGGTTATTCCACTGATAGATTAACTGATTAACTCCATTTTACCTATTACATACATAATTGAATAAGCCTTCATTAGGCTATTGCACCTCGGATTATTATACTTATTAGATTACTTTTAGTGTTGAGTGTAGTTTTAATACTATAAATATAATTTAATAATTATAATAGTATTAAATATAATTATAATATTATATTTATTATATGTACGAAGTAGGTTTAATACATAATTATTGTATGTATGTATAATTTGATTAATTAAAAAAAAAATCTATCACTTTTCAATCTGCTCCTTTTTTAGATTTAAACCATTGGAGTATAATGTTTTCTGAACACATATTTGAATAAATTTTGATAGTTCATCGAAATCTGTTTCTGTAGAATATTGGCTCTCTAAGTATGGATCACAGATGTATTAAAATAAAAAATAATAATAATAATAAATTAATTAATTATTCAATGCGGAGGATATTTAAATTTTTTAAAATTTCTGACATTTTGAAAATTATGTAATTGTTAAACGATGAACGATGTATGATATGATTATTAAAAAAAAAAAAAGTGATTTGTGTATATAAATTTCAAAGTTCAAATATTTTATCACTTTCTACATCACGCATACTGTAATTTACCATTATGGAACAAGTAACCGAGAGAATGGATGTTACTTCCTACTATGTTTATGTAGTTTCTTAAAATAACTTACATTACTTCATGTTCATCTAATTTTAATTTAAAATCTGTATTTCAAGAGAATATACAACTAAATAATCTAATGATATAAAAAAAAAAAAAAATAAAATAAAAAAAAAGTAAAATCATTAGAAATAGATTGAGATCATATTTTATTACTGTGTAAGTTTACTTTTACTAAGAATTGTTTAGATCTAAACAAGAGAGTTGATAATGTTTATTAAATCAGATGAATTTAAAGCGAAATAATATCACGTGTTTAATTAGTTTTTTTTTTTAATTCTAGAAAGTTTATAAATAAATAATATGTAGATAGAACTAGGAGTCAGTGACCACCTGTTTGTTCATTTAAATTCCTGGAACATTTTTTTTTTTTTTTTTTTTTTTGAATTTTTAAGGATTCTAATACCATAGTTTATTTACTGGCTTCGCGTTTTTATGTTGATATTTCTTCTCCCTTCTTATTTAAGATAGGGTTTAATTCTCTTAAAATTAATCTCCAATCCCATATTGGAGAAGGGTTTCTTCTTAAAATTAATGATTTCGATTTTTTTTTTTACCTTTTTTTATTTTTACAGTGCATTCTAAAAAACTATTTTAATGTCACAATTTTAAGTTAAGATTTTAACGGATTTAAACTTGTTTAGTTCAGTTTTTTTTAATAAAATTCATTTTTTGACAGATTTTTGATCAAAAACTTGTATAATGAAAAAGAAGGGGCATCGAACACTGTTCAGTTCAGCCAAATACGGTACTCAACTTTTAGTATATCCAAAGTATGTCATGTACTGAAGGCTTTAGTGCGGTGCGGAATTTCAGATAAGAAGACCACTAGTGGCACTGAAGGTGGTCATTAGTAGTCGAAAACTGGCTTTGAACAACAGTGTTACGTTTGTGGAGAAACGTCTTTCATTATTCCTAATATAGATTACAGATATTTATTTATTCATTATTTTTTTTTTTAAGATTTCAAAATTTTATCCGGGAGCTTTCAATCAAATACGGCACTACTTATACTGCGCCTCACAATAGTGGCTACTTTTTAATAGAAGCTTAATTAATGACAATATATTAACGCTTTGTTTGTGGAGTATTTTGTTACAATTATTTGTTAATGTACATGAATTATATTATTATATATTATTAGTTTAGTTGAGACAGTTTGGCAGTTAGGAAAAGATAATGTTACTGAAAATATAAATATTATCTTGTTTACGATAATTCTTCTAATAATTATTATAACGTTAATTTTGTTATATATTTAATGTGATTGTTGTGGTCCAGATAAATTCCTATCTTTTATTAACCAGAAACGTTTTATTCTCTCAGGCCTTGGGCTTTATCTACAGTTCTACCCTTTATCGTCTTAATTTATCTTTTTAATTGTAATAATTTATAGAAACTACTGACGATTTATTTTTATTTTGGATTTTTTTTCTCTCGATGTTTCCGAAAGTAAAAGAAGCATTGTCATCATCCTAAAGAACGATATTTGTTTATGTCTTTGATTTTAAAACTTCTTGGACAGAAATCTGTGATGAAAATCTGGGAACATTTTTAGTACTGTCTTTTTCAGTCTGCCGTTAGATTTTTTCGAACCAACAAATTTTAAATTCTCCTTTATTTAATGAAATTTAGGTGTTAGGTCATGATTAGTCCATTGTTGGTCAGAACATTTTTACGAAATTTATAGATAAAATGCTAGGAAGCTATTGCACACTAATTGACAGTTGTTAAGCTCTCCTGAAAAATTACATTACATGTAATCACGTTGTACTACTCGAGAAATGATAATGTAAACTGAGCTTAATTATGTAATTACGTAAGATGTAAGATGTTTTCAAGGTTAAAACACAACTAAAGTTTTATTAGAAGAAACTATTTGAGAAAACTATTTTTTTAATGGAATTTTTTTTTTCATAGTAAAATAACATGGTTTTACACTCTTTTGGTTTTCATAGGTATATTATACGAACATTGAAATCGGCAACAGCTGTTTATGAGCATTGGACTGCTAATTATATTAAATGTAACCGAAACAATAAAATTCCATCTATTGTAAATTGAAAATAAATACAAATTTAGACAATCTTTAAATTATAAAAATATAGATTATAAAATTATAAAAATAAAAATATTATAAAAATATAGATAATATT
>KZ651128.1:237386-256564 GCA_001010745.2 Gerris buenoi
ATATATATATATAATGTTATAACAATTTGAAATGAACATTTTCAAATGAAACCTATTTTATTTTTTAATCTACGTGCTTTGAATCGAAATAGATTACTTTGTTTCTGATAGAAGAATAGAAAATAGAAAAAAAGAATAAAATAACAATTGTCGAAGGAGTTTCCTTTAAACTATTACTATTCTAAAAAAAAAGTCAAATTGAAAAATCGTATTCGTTTTTGTCTCATTCTTTAACGTCGAAGCTTAGTAAATAGTTGAAGGTCTGGATAGTCTGATGCCATTCTTGTTTAAAATTGTATTGAAGATACATTCTTATTCTTTAGTAAATAAAAAACTAATGAATACTGAAAAATGTATACTTTAATGGGCATAATATATTGGGGATTGATTAAAATCTTTGTTGAGTTGAAATAATGTTACCGTTTAAAAAGAATGGTATGTATCCCAACAAAAATACTTGTGTAAAAAAGTAAGCCAAGTCTAGCGTAAATCGTTGTGAGATTATTGGTCTCTGGTCTCCCCCTGTACAAGTAAGGTCTACTACTTGTATAGTAGGTATAATTTATCCAGTACTAGAGTGTATAAGTTATGTTGGTCTCCTCCCCTCTCTATTCTCTCTGTACCTCACAAACATAAACCTTTCTTTTCAAAATCACTTTCTTTTTTTGCTGTTTATATGCTTTTTTATCCGTGTATATCGATCTAATCATCGTCGATCTGATAAAATTTGTCAAAAAAATTGTCATTCAACGCAATGTCGCTGTGAATTGGCTTAGGAAATGCCTTTTTTGATAGGAAAACACTCATTGTTGTTCTTTTGTTTGTCGATTTTCAACACAATTACAAGAACTATCATGCCTACTCTCATAAGAACCTCTTATCTTTTGCTTAATATCTACCTCTGATAAGTTTTTGTTCGGTCATTGGTTCTAGCTAAATTTATAAAAACGGCGCAATTTAATGTTTTACAGTCAAAGGAACACAGTATACAGTAGATGTCCCTGCTTGTTGAAGAGAAACTATTTAGTCGAATTAATTTCTTCTTGTGGTCCCTTGCTTCACCCATATCTTTTCATTTTTTTGGGTTCCTATTACATTTGATTTGAATATAATATGCACTTATGGCTGCTGCTGCTAGTTCTATTTTTGTTATTTTATATGTCTTTATACTGTCAGTCATCTTTTAAAAACAGTAAAATTGATTCTACTGTCGAGGTTACTGTCATGATACATTGTCGTCTGAGTACCACCGTAGTCTGAAACGTGGGACTTAAGAATGTTAAAAATTCGAAATTATCTCTGAACTTGTGACCTTCCTTATTCTTCATTCTTTTTGCGTCTTTCTAAGAATTCCATCTAATTTTTCCATCAGCATACAATTAAGTAATTAAGTAAAAATATAATTAGATGATAATGTTACGATAAAACCAAATTTACCCTTCTTTAAATAGAATAAAAGTTCCATTAGTTTAAAATGCATACGAGTATAGATAGTTTGAAGCCGTTATCGATACACGAAGCGTTGATCGATGAAACGTTATGTCTTCTTTTATGTTTCAATCGTCTATCGAATTATCCTTCAAGATGTTTAGCATAGAATAGAAAAATTATGGTAATTTGAACCTTTAAGTGTAGTCCGATAGAATTAGTTCTCTGGATTGTTCCTTTTACATATATTATAAAAATGTCACAGTATGATGACGTTTTAGCTGCGATAATTATCGAATGTGATTTAAATAAAATAGGCCGAATTATAGTTTAAACCTTAAATTATTGCTTACTACTCTTTGTAATAAATATCTTTACATAAGTATTGCGTTTGTGAAAGAGTAAAAAAAGTGCTAAAAGCCTTAAACAAAAAATTGTATATAAGTTTTCTTGGTCAGAAGAATGAGAAAAACAAAATGTACGTGTATCTTTTGTCTAGACAATAAATATCAAAGCTGACCTCTTTAACATAACTTCCTCAATAGGATTTTTTTCGTAAATTTTTTTTCCTGTTGGTATAATTTATTTTTTAACAAGAAGTACAGTAAAAAGCAGTATAAATCCTAGACATTTGTCTCCCAGGTAATAAAGTCTGTTTAAAAGATAAAGCACTTTTTTTTCCTTTGTTTTACCCTTTTATAATAAAAACGGGTTTGTCAAAAAGACGCATTGCGTGCTAATAAAATAAAAAGAATCGTAATCCCTCTTGGCAATAAACGTAAACATTACGTGCGTAATGTTATACGATGTGAAACGTTAAAGGTTTTCGTACTTTTTTTCTTCTGCCTACGTTAAAAAAAAGGATACGTAAGGATAAAGGACAATTCTGTGAAAATAAAAAAAAATAAATAAAATAACGTCGTACACACTGTTAGAAGGGAAATCATTTTTCATTTCAGCGCTCTTTTTTTGTTGTGAGGGAGTGGGTGATGGGGAATTTACAAAAAAAATGTGCTTTTCTTATGGAATAAAGAAAATTGTTGAAAATATAAGTTTGTACGTGTGGAAAACAAAATATTAGAAGGGTGCAAAATGCGTACACTTTTAGATGGTTTAGGGGCGTAGACAGCCCGCAAAGAAATTTGATAAATAAAGGTCGGCGGGGAACCTCTCCCCTTCTACTAGAGTAGGCGTACCCTTAGAATAAAGTGGGCTCCGAGTGAAGAATAGGTTGGGGTGCAGGTGGCTGTTGTGTGTAAGAAATATATCGTTAACGTTAACGTTCCTCTTAGACTCTGGGGTCATTGCGTTGGAAAGCAGACTCATACGGAATACTTTATATAGAGACCTGCATCAGGGCCATGTATCTTACACCGACCTTGCATATCAATCAAATAAACTGTCTGCATACCTTAGAACTCAAAGTCACTCACAATTGTACTCAATCAGTAAATTTGATCAGTTTATTATTAAAATGGTGTGGCACACTAATTGGCTACCCCTTTTTTGATCAGTCTAAATTGTTTGATTTTTTGCTTGAATAAGTTTAGCGACATTAAATTAACATGGATGGTTGAAAATTATTATGAGACTATAGGTATCCGTGGACTAGATTCAACAAACAACAAACCATAAATATTTCTTAAAAATCAGATGAGTATATCCTTTTGTATACTCATATAGATATAGGCGTTATTAAATAGAAACTCGTGCGCATGTACAAGATAAACCAATGACCGCAAAAGGTTTAAATTGAAAAATTTATAACAATAAATTATATATAACGTACCAACCAAATTCCATTAAAATGTTATGAGTAGTTTAAAGATATGTTGGTTCGTAACTATGTCAAACGAGTGACCCTAGACCAAAAATTCTGAAAAAACGGTTCCGACGATTTTTATTAAAAAAAAATTGAAAAGTAGTCTCTAATTAAAAACGAATCTAGCTATATAAGCTATTTTCCAGGACGAATCTAGTTCCTGATAAAATAGCTTTAAACGCGGATGTAGAGAGGCCAGGTTAGGTTTCCCCACTTAGGAGATTACTTTTATGATACTATTTGATAAAATGTTCAATAATAATTAAATATACCTGCGAAAACTCAAAAACTATTTCATGGAAAACGCTGGGCTGTGTAATTATGAACTCGTTTATGAGAAAAATTGACTGAATTGTCTCGGACAGATTTTTTTTTATTATTGAGAGAAGTTGTGGAATACTTAAAACCCAGTTTCTGGACTTGGTTAAAGTTGTCTTAGTTTTTTCCCTGGACGTTCAATATATATTTGCATGGCCAAACCTGTTTTTTAATCATATATAATCACCGTGAACTCGATTTGTTTAAATCGAGTTATTTAAACCAACAATTTACAATCATGTCTTATTAAATTCAAATTCACTGTAAAAACTAACATTTTTCTTTCACTTTTTTTTATAAAGCTTTCAATTTATATTTGCAATATATAAATGATCTATTAAATTTAATATTATTTTTTAATTTAAGCTTATTGAAAATTATTTAATAAAGTTTGTATAAACTTAATAACAAAAACGGAAGCCTCTCCACAAAATGCGTTTATTGAGCAAAACTAGCTTTCGGCCTCTCGGCCATCATCAGTGCCTGTAAAAGGTAAAGAAAAAACCCGAGGTGAAGTCAGAGTAGAGACAAAAATCGGACCCCTTGTCCGATTTTTGTCTCTACTCTGACTCCACGTCGGGTTTTTTCTGTACCTTTTACCGGCACTGATGATGACCGAGAGGCCGAAAGCTAGTTTTGCTCAATAAACGCATTTTGTGGAGAGGCTTCCGTTTTTGTTATTAAATTGATATCAACTCCACTTGCGCTGCTCTTCTTTAGTATAAACTATTGATTATTATATTATCATAAAAAGTTGAGATAAAGTTTGTTATTTGGTTAAATAATTACATAGGACTTCACATCCGTTTCAGAATTTATGCGATTAATCTAGGCTAATTGTCATGTTAGGACTAACTGATGCACCCTAGCTGCTGATATTGAAAAGGGGCATATCAGATAAAATAGTGTTAAAAGTCATTATAATAATGATAAGCAAAGAAATAATATTCAAAAAAGGACAAAGGTAGTGATTGATTTGAGGTTGCAATTGTGGACAAGGAAATAAAAACATTATTCCAATTCAATATTATTTCTCCTTCGATCTTGTCCATAGTTATTTATTTCTGTTTAAAAACCAACTAGTTTCTGTGAGCTTATATGTGTGAACTATTTTATGCTTTACACCAATTTAGAATGTAGTTGTTTAGTGAAGTATAACGGCATTATTACGTAATGGAAATGTGTGACTTGTTTCATACTGGCGCCCAACTATTGCTAAGTTATGTATAGTGAGTACTTAAGTACTTTATGTTTCGATACTTGTACTTATTTGCTAGTCAGGTCAATGTGAGTCACTTGGAGACCGGTTTAAAGGTACCGGGAATTCCTTGGCGTCTCCAAGTAAACATCCCTCCCAGTTTAAAGCCCATACTTTGCATTTGAACTTTACATTCCTCTCTTTTCAAACTCCCTTCTAATAAACTTTTTATTTTATTTTTTATTTTATTTTTTCTTGTTCTTGTTTTTCTTCTTATTGAATCCATCGTAGAAAATTATGGATTAATATTATAACATTTTATTTTCAGCGTATCGTGATCACACATTTACTATTATTTAAAATATTTACTTTTGATTTTTATTCTTAAAATAGTTTATAATAATTGTTAATTAAGTATTGGCCATTTATTTGTGTTGATAACATGTCTAAACTAAAAGAGGACTGCTTTAGAACAGCGAAAAAGCGCTCAAATTATCCAAATACAATTACTTTGTGTGAAGACGATGCCATTTGGTTTATGAAATACACCTCTTTCATGATGAGTGGCTCTCACACATTGGACAAAAACATAGTAAAGGATGGTGGTTGGAATTTAGCGTGTGCAATTTCTAAACGACCCAAATACTTTTACTGTAGTTTAAAGTCAGACAAAGATTTTTCAGACACATGCACAGAAAGACGTACAAACATCACTTTTTCAACAAAGAGAAAGTAGAAACAGCTTCAATTAATCTTTATTTTTTAAGTTTTTGACTCCTATATATATCATCCACAAGTTATGTGACATTAATCCTACTAATATTTAATTTAAGTATATTAATATTTAATATTATTAGGTTAAGAATAATGTAACAAAGTTAGCCTAACTTGCTGACACCTGCTATGTCGGAGGTATTAATAAGACCTTGTTAGATAAACTGATTAAAACGCGTGGGATCATGGGATTGTACTCGTCTATCTCCCCAATCCCTTGCAGAATAAAGCAATCACAGTTAAATCCTTTTAGAATCCCTAATCCTAAACCAATTACTTCTCGTATTGACTCCTACATCCAACCTATATGTATATATATATATATATAGAGCTGTGAGTTACATTTTATAAACTCACGCCGGACACCGTTTTCTCGAGAAAAGAAATTTTGCTAAAGATTTAATTTGCTTTAAAATAGTCTTAGAATATGTGACAATGATGTGTCTCATACTGTCACACATCTGAGATACATTTTTCTCATCAAACCATTAAATAGAAAATTCTAATTAGAAATGTTGAATAATTCATCAATGTTTAATAAGCTAGATAATGAGTCATTATCAAGCTCATGGGTCATTATTAATTAATTAATAATTTAATGACCCATGGAATAATACACTATTATAATATATTTATATATATTATATTCGTTCTTTTCTATTTTCCATTTTCAATTGTACAATTTGTTTTGTTTTAGTTTAATTTTTCATATACTTAGATATTATTTTAGTTCCTTTATTATTTACTTATCATATTAAAAATTACATAGAATTTGTATTGCGATAACTCATCCATCTAATTTGATGCATTTACTCGTATTTATAGTTCATAAAAAGGTTTCTTGTCGTCTCAAACATTTGATTAAATTTATTTTGTTTAAATAATTCTTAAATATAGTCTATTTATGTGGGAGCGTCTCTGGAGGTCATCTTAAATTATTAACAGAAACTGTCTCTCCAAGTAAATTGAAAACTTGTTTATTTTACAAAGCAACTTTCAGTCTTCATTAGGCCGCATCATCAGAGCCACAGAATTATTAGAGTTACATTAATAAATATAATTAGTGAGATGTGAGAACATGAGAGATGACGAGAGACTCACGCTAATCTCCGGTATGAAGCATATCACCTTGCATTCTTATATGTCTTTCATAGTTCAGCTCTGATAACGGACTTATGAATTGAAAATATTTAGTTTCCGAAATGATGTTAAAAAAAATATGATCTAGTTGAAAATCGAAAATGAAAAAAATGTAATCGAACACCTGTTGAAAACTTTTTTAATTGTAAATCAATTAAGCTAGATATTTAGGAATTAAAATTCAATATCACTATGTGCATCTTATATGAGAAATTTCGTTTGGGTTGGATCTATATATTATAGTTCAAATGTTTTCTAACAACGTAAAAAGAGAAAATAGTCAAATGTACCGACGAAAGTACAATTTTATTTATATATTTAAAATATATATTATCTATGATCTACATACAAAAAAAAAAGAAAAAAAAAATGTTTAAAAGAACAACTAAGATAATACTAGTTGGACAATAATATTTCAGACCCATATTTAATAAATACAAACTTTGTGAATCAAGTTTAAAACAAAAACTATAAAACAATAAACAAAATCAGAGTTGAAACTACCGAAGCTTAAACTAAAACTTATTCATAATAAAATAAACCATAATTACTTGCAGTTAACATACATTTCTAGTAAAGTACGGTTTACTTCAGCATATTACATCCAACTAAACTTTCTCTATCAAAGTTAAATTGTACTTCTAGTTTATCCTCTTTAAGTTATCATTTTATTATTAAAATTATTTAATATAATACAAGTTTAATTATATTTTAATTGTTTGATAAATAAAAAGTTTAATTTTTTTAGGCAGTCCGGAATTGGCTTAAAAATTTATTAAATTTTGTATTTGACAAAAAATTGAAGTTAAATGAAAGCGTCTAAAATTATTCATAAGGAACTTGAGGTACTATAACTTATAATCGTTGCTATTATGAGCACCAAATTTAAAAACATTACATCAAGGTCAATGATCTCTAGTTCTTATTAGAGAACTAATACTTTGAGTTTAGAAAATTGAATGTCTAACTAAAATAAAAAATAAAATAAAACCTATTCAATAAATTCTGATTAATATTTGACTCTCTTGAAATTTGATTCTAAAATTTGACGTGAATGGCAAACTAAAATAAAAAATAAAATAAAACTATTCAATATTTTCTACGCCTAAAGTTTCCAATCTCTAGCATTATAATAATGTTAGGAGGCAGATGAGTCTGACGAATTTATATAATTTATATGTGACCAATATCTCTTTTTCGAATTTATCGCAAGGATCGTCCATTCTCTACAATTGTAGTAGAGTCATAAGCAACTTACTAATTTTTAAGACAAGTGTTCTTCTCCAAGAGATCCGGATTTATAAGATCTACAGAATCTCCGAGCGAGTGTGTCTTAAAATGTAGGTTATTTTAAATTCTGTTTTGCAAGATCAACAACTCGATCGGACTAGAAAGGAACTCTGTTATTTACATAGCAATCAGAATCGTTATTGGAAAATGGATGTTTAATGATCACCTTCTTCAGCTAGATCTTCTTTACAGTGTATTATTAAATTATTATAAGGATACAAGATCTTTTTTCTTTCTATAACCTCGATACATATATACAAGAGATCGTTTATATATTTATTCTAGATCTTCGAGAGTTGATTTTTAGAAATGTTAAACAAACTTTACGTCGTACTGATCTCTTTTTGATGTATTATTACTAGAATTATTTTTTTTAAGAAACCGTTAAGATCAAAAAAAGAAATGTTTCTTTACCGATAGCTTGGGAAAAAATATCGTTCAACTGAATCAAATATAATAGTATAGTGTAGCTTGTCTCTGATTTTTTTTTTCTCTCTTTTTCGAATCAAGATCGATATAATGTTTATATTCATACGAAGGAAAGTGAAGCAGATGGAAAATCAGACTCACAACTTGGTTTTTATTTCCATTTTCCTGGCTAGCCTCTTTTTATTTATTTTTTTTTTTTCTTGTAAGCATTCAATATTCAAGAAACGTAAAGCTTTTTCCAAACCGATAATAAGGAATTGGATGTGTGGAGATGGAAAAGAAAATCTAAGGAACAGTTTTCAAAGCTACATATCAAAATTATATCAATAAGAAAATTCAACACAGAAAAAGAATTAGGGGGTAACAAAATAAATATTGGAAACGAAACTAAAAGTATTTCTTAAAAAAAAAAATTTAAATAATAGTTTTTTTTATTTTACATTTAATGTACCTATTTACAATTAAAATTGTATAAAAGATAAAGAATTATCAATAATTTAGATTATCGAGTTTTTTTCTCTTGAAATAAAAATGACTAATTTAATAAATAATGAAAGTATCTAAATGCAGGTAAATAATGGTAGATGTGCGCAGTGGAATCAATTGATATAGCATTATTAAAATGGATATCTACTTAAAAAAAAAATGTTATAACACGCTTTTATTTAAGTTACTTTGTTGTTTGTTTCTCTCAAACATCAAGCTTTTTAACAATAAACTTCGTATCTATAATGGTTAGTGATGCTGGTAGTACCCTTTTATTTCTAATATACACCTATATGTGTGGATCCACCTGTATGTGTATCGTGTATATCAGTATATCGTTTTTATAAATCAGTTATAAACCCTGTTTGGTCTGAAAGTATAGGGCAGCACCAATATTTTCAAGGAAAAATCTTGGTACGAGGGTTTAATTTTTTCTGAGCATTTATGCCGAATTTCGTCAAAATCAGCCTGTAGTTTAGGCTCTACTGACGATCTATACTGGCGTCTGTACAGACGATAGACAAATATTTTTTAGAAACCACTTTTTTGGAAATCAGTTTCATACATCTCGTAACATTTATGAATCCGTGTCAGTTAGTCTGTCGCTTAACATGTTTGTGAACCAACATATCTTAAAAACTAAACTCGTCCGGTTTTAATGATGTTTGGATGTTAGTTCATAATTAGCCCATTGTTGGTCCCAAACAAGTTTCATCCTTCTGTGCCCTTTACTTTCTCTATACTGCATGTACACAACTTAATTTTATACACTAACTCTATACACAACCTCTTATACCTTAACTCTATACACAAACTTAATTTTAAACAACTCATCAGATGTTTCAGAAATTTGGAAATTATGGCGAATGCAGTTTCAGATGGTCCCATGTTGCTCTTGAAAGGGGGGGGGGAGAGTTAAAATAATTTAGGCAATAATGGTTTGTATAAGAAAAATCAAAACTTTATTTAAAGTACATGATAGGACGTATGGAAGCTATGTGCCAAATTGATTTACAGACTATTTTTAAATCTGTCAAAATTGTTTTGTTATTTTATAGGAATAAATGTATAAATTTAGAAATTTAATGTACGCAAATGTCTGATGTCTGAAATGGAATTCTGCCTTGGAGAAGTTTTTTTAAGTTTTAAGTTTTTCTAAGTTTAAGCTCGGAAGCAAAATTAAATATCTATTAAAGCAAATGAAATATCTGTTAAAGCGTGTCTTTATTTGCTTGTTTTACTAAGCTGTCATTCAGCCATTGTTCTTGGTCTAATTGAGTGTCGCTGTGGAAGGTGCATTGTTCAAATACAGTTATTAATTTTTCGCAAAATTATATTTATATATTTTTACAAATAACTTGAAAACTAGAATTTCCCCGGGAAAACTTTTAATATTGCTAAATTTGTATTTATTTTATTTAAGGACTACATTTTACAATTATTATCAAATTTAATGGAACAGTTTTTGAGAATATTTTTTGGGTTGTATCGCCCCTAAATCTATAGTTAATTCATACTCCTTAATATTTTTAAATATATATGCTCAAAGTAACGAAATCAGCTCAGCATGAGTTCATATGCATATGTATGTATATAAACCAGATGCTTTTATTCCAGTAGGAAAGAAATAAATTTTAAAAAATTATATAAGGGGCCGGTTAATGTAAGAATTGCTGTAAATGCTTGTTTATTACTCAAGGGTCCATTTAAGTGTTTATATGATTTATTATGAGCCCTAAAATGTTCTTTTTCAGATATTTAACACCTTCGTCGTGTTACTTTAGTATGTTCCAAAGGTTAACGAAGTGTTTTTTAAAATATACGGGGTCTAAGTCAATTCTTCGAACGTCCAGTCTCTTAATTTGGGACTACCTACTTTTTACTTTCGGAGTGTTTTTTTTTTTCGGTAAAAATCAGTGTTGAAGATAGATTTTTTTGGTGCCTAACTCTCGTGCCCAATATTTCTTTACCTGAAGAAGACAAGAAAAAGGTAATGATGACCCCTTGGGGTTGGTACCTTTTCGGAAGGTCAATATTTCTAACCTTAGCTCTGTTTCTCTAACCCACTTCAAAAACTCGCCTTCGGGGGAAAGAGAGAGGCTCATTTCTATTGTTCGAATCTACCCTATTGTTCGCGAAGAAGAAGAAGCGAAACAAGAAGATATGGAAGGTTAGCACTTGTAAAAACCTCCTATCTGAACAAAGCACCATTTGAATTATCGACATCAGGAAGGCAAAGAAACAACTTGTAAACGTTTTTGCACTACCCCATCCTTAGGCCTTAATTTCGCCAAATGTTATAAAATCTTTCGCTTTCACTTTTACTGCTTCCTTTTTTTTCTTTCTTTTTCTATTCAAAAGTTAATTACTCTTGCTTGTTTTGTAAATAAGTTTCTATACCCGATTTTAACCTTTGGATAAAGTGCTTATTATATTACAATACGTCTTTAATAATACTTTTGTATTTAAGTTATAAATTTTCTTTTCTTTATTTAGACTATCTAATAAAATAAGTTATAATTATAAGTCGAGATGTATGTGGTATATATTACATGTTAGCATTCTTAATTTATAATAAAAAAAAACCTTAATAACATTGAGTTGATTAAAGAAAAGTGGTTTGCTGTTATCGTTACATCACTAACCGCTAACAACAAATTTCAACTACGAATTGACTAGTTTGGTATTCGGCGACTAACAGCAACAGCATGAAAGTCACTTCAATGATTCGCTATGATATAATATATGTACTAACACAAACAACTTGATTTGACATCCCCTTGACCGCTTGCATTCCAGCTTAACGAAGGTAATGTATAAAGTAAGGTAAGGGTTTGTTTCCAAATCGAAAAATCAACTATATTATGTCTGGGGGATGGTTCGATTCCAGATAAGGTGTATACTATTTTCCAGACTATAATAAAATAATGTGGGTGGATTGGTCAGGACTTAAAAGAAACCTTATGAATAAAAAATAGGGTTTAGCCCGCTAACTGTAAGTGTACTAATTCACCTAAAACCTAGGTCCTAACATCGATATAGCTAGTTGGAATTCCAAATGGGTGAGACATGGTTTAACACCGATGTACTACACCGACTAAATGAGATAAGTGGCCTGATCTCCCGTTCTGTAATAATCTAATCATATGTTTATAAAGATGTAGAGGAAGCAGACAAAATATAATGAATTATAGAGTTATATTTTATCGAAGCTTTTTACATGCTTAGTTTTCTTTCATTTCGATGTATTATTTTGATCATTTTTTTTGTTTAAACTTAAAATATACTTATTTTATTGAGTTTAAAAGTTAGTTGAAGCTATAAATACCCAGTATTGCTTTTTAAATTGCTTGAGGGAATGAACAGTTAAGTAACAAGGTTTAAGTTGAATTTGTCTGGGTTCTTAAGAGTAATTTCGTGATAAAGTCAAAGTTGTAAAATACTGAGTAAGTGCCTGTTGTAAGTGTACTTCGCTATGGTTTTCCTTTCCATTGAAATGTACTTTGGTAAAACTTGGTCACGATATCGTTACAACTCATCACGTAACTCTCTGTACACTCAACTACTTTACATTCCAACTTAGATCTATTTTTATTAAGTTAACAAATAATAAAGTATATAAAATAATTTGTAGTATGTACCTATGATTAAATTAAATTAACGTATTCTCCACGTAACAGTAAATATACTTATGAATTAACGTACTTAAAAATATAGTTGCCCAGCCCAGTATATGCTTTCAGTTGGCAATTTAACAAATTAGAGTTCCATTAAAAGCATAATGGCAGTCGTTTCAAGATGACGTCCATTTAAAAGTTTGTTTCACCTATAACTTTCTAACAGTTTATTATAATGTCACATAAGACATTTTTTTTTTTTTTTTTTTTTTTTTTTTTTTTTTTTTTTTTTTTTTTTTTTTTTTTTTTTTTTTTTTTTTTTTNTTTTTTTTTTTTTTTTTTTTTTTTTTTTTTTTTGTCTTTTTTAAATTATCGTCCTTACGCAATGAAGCTACTTTTAAGTCAAGAAAGAGGGACATAAAAACCTCATTTTATATGGAAACATGGCGCAAAGATGAATCTATATATTTACCAAACCAATATATATTTATACTTATAGCGCCCTTCACTCTCATTTAACTCAGATGCATTTCCGTTTAAAATAAAATGTCAACCCCTTTCATTTTGGTGGATTATTTATTGGGGTTTCCCTATTTTCTTTCGGTTTTTGGGTTATTACACAATTGTAAAGTTATACATTTCTGTGTTGGGTACCTTCGGAGATACTGACAGGTTAACGACAGAGAGACAGACAGACAGACTAACTCAACAGCTAAAGTAGGAAATTACTTGGTTTTGCAAACGGACGTAAAAAAGAAGAAACATTAATAAAATCCGCGTAGAGGCTAGTTGTGTGCGAGGGCAGGTGTGTGTCTGTTGTTATGGACTCTGTAAATCAAAGTTTCCCCTCTTGATTCAGTTGGGTTGTCTCAGTGACTAAGTTTACATTTGAAGTGGTTTTCTCCCTTTCTATTTATTGATATTTATCATAACAAGTCACGAAACTTTCCCCCGCGTGACATGGTTTTACATCGCTATTCCATGACGTCATATTTCAACGTATATGTAAATAATAAGGTCGGTTAAAGAAATTTAAAAATTAAAAAAAAAAAGTATCTATTAAATCTTTATAACGTTGATTTTTTATGGTATGCAGTTTAAAAAGTAACAATAATTATACTATATATTGAATATTCTACAATATTATCAATAATTCATTAATGTTCTATTTAAATTAATTTGTTAATTAGTTGGGATATTGCATGAATATTCACAACAAATAAAGTAACTAAAGCTCTGCTCAATATTTTTCGATTGAATGAGACCTCCAATATTTTTTTAATATGCACCTCTGTTTAAAATCAAATGACCAAAATCAAATGGCTTTGATTTTGCCAGTCTTAGCGCCTCTAAAGCCAGGCGTAATTCGAGCCCTGACAGAAAGACAGATAGGAAAACAGTTATACCGATTTTGTTGCTCGTAATGGATCAATTTACTGACACTGATAAAACTTTAGTTATATATTGACTAATACGAGTTAAAAAGGTCAAATTTAACTTAGTAGACAGGGCCGGATTTAGGCATAGGCGACATAGACGGCCGCCTAGGGGCCCGCACCATAAGGGGGCCCGCACCACAAAGGGCAAAGAAAGAAGGGGGGGAGGAAGGTTTTTACGACAAGCCAAAAAAAATACATTTTTTTTTTTTTTTTTAAATTGGCTATTTTATGCTAAAAATATAATTGATTCCACCAAAAGATAAAATAAAATCAATATTATTTTTTGGAGTTATATTTGTGTAGAAATAATAATCTAAAATCTAGGACGATCTAGGTGAAAAAATTATTTATTTTGACTTCATATTCAGATTCAGCAACCTCGAAAAATAAAGTTCAGATAAGTGTTCGTTAAATTTTGCAGAACAGTGTAATTATCAATTTGTCAATTTGCAATAGTTCAAGATTAATTCATGGGGGCCAGAAAGGGGTGACTTAGCGCCCATTGAGACAGATTATGGGGAATATTTTGGAAAATTGGGGGAATGGTTTTTCATGAACAACTTTTTTTGTATAAATCTTTCAAAGCATCAAAGAAGTTCAAAGAAGTAAATGCAGTACAGCTATTAGAATAAAAATGAAACTAATTTGTACGTAGATAAACAATAACTTTTTCTTTCTTTTTTATTTAATTTGTAATTATACAAAAATAACAATCTTCAACTTTTGTCACCTTCTTATACAGTTATAATTTATAAAGAAAGTATACTCTGGATTCGGGAAGGGGGCTGGGGGCGCCAAAGGCCTTAGGGGATTATTAAGATATGGTTAGAACTATTCTTATAAAATTATGGAAAAAAAATATGTGATTAAATAAATTTTGGTACAGTCCTATACATTTGCATACATCAAATTTGGGTTCAATATATATTTATTTCAGGGAAATATAGCAGTGAACAGAATCAAATGGACCCCCATTCAATTTCAAGTAATCGCCACAAAGGAAAAGAGACTTTCAAAAGTGGGAGTGCGTTATTTTTATTTTTTTTTTACGTAAATTTTTATGTCCTCTAATTTCCTGGGAAAGCCCCCCCCCCCCCCCCCCCCCCCTTTTNCTAAATCCGGCCCTGTAGTAGTATAAGTTTTAGAATAAACAATCTCCTCATCTTCTGGGGCAGTTTAAAACTTAAATTACTTAAATCCGTCAAATTGTAATAATTGTATCATCACAATATGCTCATTAGGTGAATGATCAAGTATTAGAATGCAGTCCCACATGGTATCAAAGTTCCCCCTGACATATAGCCTAGCTTGATTAAAAAAAAACCTCTAAACAAAAAAATATTGCGTCTGTTACCATAAATATTATTCCTTTTATCATTCAACTCCGATCACCTGCCGCAACCATTGAATAAATAAATAATAAATCCGTTTTTGAGATAGAAATAGTCTAGAATATTTACATTGCTTTTAACAATATTTACAAGAGTTATATACATACCTACATTTTACCTATACATTTATTCAGAACAAAATACAAATATTGGTCATATATTGATATGGAAACAAATATTAAATTTAAGTATTAGAAGATTTATATTCACGGGACGCTATACATTCATAAATACACAAGTTTTTTTAAACTCACAAAAAAAATATAAATATTATTTTTGTTTAAATTTATATTGCTAGACATGGTACTGCTTGGGAATAAAAATTATGAATAAACCATGTCGGGTGTGGTTCATGCATCCCCATTTCGGTATCCCAATCTAATAAATAACAATATATTCAAACATCAATAATACACGCAAAAACAATATCCAAGAATCTCGTACTAATATGTCCCTTGTTCATACCGTATATAATCACGTTGTTCGGTGATTTTCAAAATATCTTAGTTGTTCATTTGGTTTCGAGGTTGAATTCTATTATTATCAAATATTCTAATAAATTATATGAAGGGAGAAATAAAATTTTGGCGCCATTACAATACATACTTAAACTTTTTTTTTTAAAAAAACTATTCAACTCTCTCTTTTTTTAAAGAGAATAGTGTGGAATAGTTTTGGTTAGTACAATAAATGAAAATGAGAATTAGGAGCGGATGTTGTCTTTTTATTTAATACACATGTTTTTTTTTTTTTTTTTTTTTTGTTAAAAAGTACATAACTCCTGTCCAAACAATTGACAACGGAATGAAAAATATTACGGAGAAATATCTAAATGACAATGTGTCCTGGGAAGTTGTTTTTAGGTAATAGAAGAGTGTTTGGAAGTTTAGAAGGTGAATAGAATTTGAAGAAGGTGAAAAGGTTACCACAGGATGTCTGCTCTTGTAATAATGGTCACGAACTCTGACGGTGAACTCTTTAACTAATAGTTTGATCCCGGTTTGAGATACTTACACTTTTGCACGTTAAGTAGATATTAATTTCGTTAGTTTTCATAAGACTTTTGCTATTGCTGTTTCAATATAATTTATATTTTTTAGGAAGCGGTTTAGTTCATTGAAACAGAAACGAAATCACTTATTTCTTAATTTTTACCTTAGGAAAGCTAAGAAGCATTGTAACCATTTTAAAGAACGACTCTTAATGTCTACCAATAAAGTCTTGGGAAATCCGTTTCATACCAAATCTTAAAAACTATATCTAAAAGTTGTATGTTTGGTCACCGTCTTACCGATGTTTTACTGTCTTATATACATAGTATTATTTATAATACTATGTATATAGACAAACAAATATTATTATTTTGATGGACTTTTAATGGTACCTTTACGTAAACGCGACTCCAGCAATTGGTGCTGAGCGATAGCCGCTTAGCGACTATAATAGTAACGCAGAAGACTCCTACTTCTGAGTAGCGATAATCGCAGTCGCTAGCGATCCTTCGTAAATTAACACTTGCAGTGCCGGTAAAAGGCCCAGACGGCCAGAAGGTTAAACTATTTAAATAAATTAGTATAAATGTGATAAAATTTATTAATACAAATAATATTTAATATAATTTAATTACATACGATACAAATATGTATATAAATTACCTGAATAAAATACCAAATATCTAAATAATACATACGACAAAAACATAGTTTCTTGTAGCATTTGAAAAGATATTTCATTTGCCTTTATTCGATATTAAGAGTAAATTCGATATTAGTCCAGATCTAGCAATGTTATTAAATATAAGAAAACCTTGAGCACTGATTATTGTTTTTTCGGTTTTTTATTTTTTTTTAATTTTAATTTTAGTCTTTACTTTATTTTTTTATTTTATTTTATTTTTTTTTTGCATAATATTATGAATGCCAAATTTTCCGCTAGTTGCTTAAAGTGGAAGAAATATTCGGTAGGACAGTAGTATAACTTGAGCTAGTGAGCTCACTACGTGTATTTTTCATTGGTTCCCGCTAGTTATTTCCCGCGGGTTTCTTCAAATGGGAGAATCAACCGTTCTCCAATAAAGGGAAAAAGGTTTGTAAAACTATCTGCGCTAGAAAATTAATTTTTTGAAGCTGTTTTTTCAAGGAGGGTAAAAGACCTTGTTTTCGGCGGCGAAAACAGTTCCGCTGCTCTTGTAGATATGTATTACTTCAATAACAATTTGATGCTCTCCTTTTCGGAAAGAGCGCATTATTTCCTCGGCAGTCACATGATCATCCTCTTTCTTCATAAGTAATATCGAAGTAGATTTTTCTTTTAACTCATAATTAAAATCATGAAACAGCTTGGCAGTTCCTATCTACTGTTACACAGAATAATAATTAGCAAATGGAAAACACTTGGAAAATAAATTATGTGTAAAATGAGTAAGTCGTATTGGACAGTTTATTATCTTCTTTTTACAGGTTCATACCGCCATATATGACATTTAGATTGCAGGAAATTGTAATAAATAACAATTTCATTTATTTTTCCTCTCTGTACACGTTTCTTCTTTAATGTTTTCATTTTTTTAATTCGGGTTTATATTTATCAAAATGTATATATACAAATAATAATTAAATGCTAAATGATACTTGGAAATAAAATTAACCTCTTGACATTTTGGCTCGTTTTGAATTTAAATTTAAATTACTTTTTGACATAAGGGTGTTTTTTTATAATAAACATCCCTTTGATTGTTATTATTATTTTTTTTTTTTTTAAAAAAAGGTATTCTATTTCAGATAAGAAATTTATAGAAACGAGTGATTGTGTATTAACACGACACCACTTTATCATTTCGTTTTTTGTTTTATTTATTTTTTATTTTTCGTAAATGGTTCTATTTTTAGAAGAGGCTTATGAAAAATGAGAGGCAACGTTATGAAGTTATTAAAGTAGTTGTCGTGCAAGATCTTAATTTCCCTTTTCAGAAAAAAATATATAATTTTGACTTTCCGAGATTTAATTTATTTCGAAACCCTTTATTCTATACTAGTTATTATTTTAGATTATAGATTACTATTTCATCAAGTTTTTTTTTAAATATCTATTTGATCAATCGATAACGTTGTTACTAGCTATTTTATTAATGATTAGGCCAATTTATTATTCTATTTTATGATTTATTTCTACTAATAACTTCGAATAATTTAATAACAAGGTATTTTATCTTTTATCTTATTATATTTATTTTAATTTATGTTTGCAGGGAATATACTTTGTGAGAACATATTTCATGTGTTTTATAGCTATTGTACACCACATTAAATATAAAATAGAACTAGTCAAATAAATACGTGAGTTTTTAAGTATTGATAATAGCCAATAAAGTTAGAATTTTGGACTTCGCAGATTTACCTAGCGTTTTTGCCGAGGAAATTTCAAATTTATCTTCCACCTGTTTAGAATTTTTAAACCAGAATTACTGCTAAAATTCAATAAACTTTAGCCACATATTTAGTTGAATAAGGCAATATGGATAAATTAGTCTCAGTACGGTTTTATTTTTTTCGAAAGTTGGTTCGAACTATATATTATATATTATATATATATATATATATATTAGCAATGTAATACCGTGTTTGCACACTGCAATAGGCTAAACCATATGTGAGAGACACCAAGGGATGTGCCACGCAAGCGTGACACATAGGAACTGTTCCAACACCAGACAAACGTCACAAAGATGTTGGCTCGGCAAAACGCCATGTCCTGCATCGTTTCGTCGCTACCGACTCATCAGGGGCCCGACGATGCCCACCCAACTCTGGACCTATACCATATCAAGAAAATCATATATAGGACTTA
>KZ651128.1:256631-270422 GCA_001010745.2 Gerris buenoi
TTAATTAATTTTAATAATTATTAATAAAAAATATAAAATTAATTAATTGTTTTTTTATTTTCTGTTTCAGGTATGTGTCTACTTAAGGATTGCATTATTTAATTGGATTACGTAAGTTGTACTTATATATAAATATGAAATACTAATTTGGCATTTATAATTAATTAATTACAAGGGGCTGAGGCTATTGTCTTACATTTCTTTTTTAACTTCATCCACCATTGTACGGTATTGTTTTTGTTGCTTGTAGAGTTGTGGGCGCCGCCTTGTCATTAAATAAATTAACAATGATATATCCTCTGGTTAAAGTTTAAACTAAAAAAAAAAAAATATTATAGAAGCGTCGTTATTACTCTTAAAATGACTAATCTAGTGCGTTTAGTCTCTCCCGTCCTTCTAAAATAATTAAAGAGCAGTACTAATAAAGTTTTAGTAACGACGTGATTAGGGATTCAGTGGACAAGCCTGTGCTGTGACAGAGATAAGAACTAGGCCAGTTTTACTGTGGGCCTAGTATAAACTTGTGGTTTTTACGATGTAGTTTTTATTGGCGTTGTTTATCGTATTGTTATTACCCAACATACGGTTCTTTTAAGTGTTTTCCCTTCATGCAAACAGCCTAATTTTGTTGCTTCGAGCTTAAAAACTTTTAGTTGTCACATTATGAGATCCGAAGAACTTAATTCCTAAGATCCTCCACTGCGTTTTTCCCCAATGTGTGATAGTGACTTATTATGAAAGAGGTATAGTTGAAAAACCACAGATAACTGGCTGTTCTAAAACAGCCTTTTTCGGATAATGTTAGGTTACTGGATCGACTTCGAAAGTACAAGTCTAACTTGTATTCTTACATACAAGTCTAACTCGTATGATTAGCCATCATTGTTTGTTGCAGTTAGTGTGAAGCATTTTTTTCTTGTTTGTCTGGTTAATGTTCCTCATTTTTTTCCTTTTGACAATTGAAGGTGATAATATACATCGTTTTTATGACAAAGGTTCCTGACTAAACAACTCTACTGACTGCGGTATTTGCTATTTTGTTTTTTTCCTTGACTTGTCGCTACTCTTTTTTCTCTCTAATGTTTTTTCCACTTTTTTTAAAAGGTCAAAAGATAAAGTAGAAACATTTATGTATGAATTTAATACAATTATGCAAACATGGTTTCGGACATTTTGGACAAGCGAACCCCAATCTTTTACTTAGTAACAACAAAAACACAAACTGTTGAAACCGTAAAACCAAGCCTGGATAAGACCTTAGGTCAAAAGGCAGACACAAAACAAGACAGAAGCAGAAGTTAAGGGCGACAGAAAAAAAAATAAAGAAATTTGAATTTTACATGAGAGCCTCCAAAAGATCATGCATAAAATCATAGGGTACGACCGGGGTCAGGGCTGAAGATCACGGAACTCCACCTACTATCCTACTCCACGAATAAATATCATAGGAAGACCAGGGTAATCCAGAAACGCCTTATTCCTTCAAACCGTGTATAATAGAAGAATGATCCCCACTCCGCACAAAATCCTACTTTATTGGAAATATAAAAAAAGATCTAGGAATATCTAAAAGAATTGAAAAGAATTTATTTTCGGTCTTGGGTTTCATACAAATTTCAAAAAACTATTCCCTAAAAAAGGTATAGGGTTGAATTTGTAACTTTTTTTGTTTTATCTCCAGTTTCTATTTTATTGTCCAGGAATATAGTGAAAAGTATTTCTTCCCCCGGATCGAAGTACTAACTCCAAAACTATTCCTCGAACTAATTTATTTCCCTCAAATTTCAATTGCACAGTTGTAGAATGTTAAATCTGGGGAAGAGCATTAAAACTCCTTGAAAATGAGTCATTGAAACAAAGTAATCTTCTTGTTCAGTTATGATATATAAAAGAGAAGTTATTATTTATAATTAATTTGTAGTTTGGTCCAATAGCGATTAAGATACCACATAAACAAACAAGCTGAGTTCTGTTATAGTTAAATTAAACTTGGATAAATAATATTTCATTGATTTCAGTTAAAGTAATTAATATTACTAAATTCATATTGGTTTAGGTTCAATTTTCCGGAAGCATAATAAAACATATATTTGTCCTTGTTTCACTTAATTTTGGTGTAATCATTTAACAAAATCCCCTATTAAAAATTCGTTTAGCATTTGAGTTGAGGCAAGTTATAAATGACCATAATGAATGAATACTCTTGGAAAATATGATTTATTGTAGATACAGAATTGTAATTGTTTATAAATCATCGGTACTATGTGATCAAGTTTTATTCAGTTTAAAATTAGTTTGTCAATTAGTGAGGTAATGATTCTTCGCCATACCTATATTGTAGGTACTATAATAATATTTTGCTTTTTCCCCGCATGTTTGTTTAAGAAATTAATTTTTTACCTCTTTTATATGTATCATTTTATTCATGATTTAAAGTCTCAATTTATTAACATATGTATATAGATAGTGAAATTATAATTTATAATCTGTAGGCTACTTTCGACAAACTATCTCAATTTCTGATATATCTAATGAGCACTTTTAATATATATTGGTGAGTTTACGTGCATGTGCAAAAGTAACCATTGAAGCCAGAAAATTGAAACTTACATGAGACCAACAATTGGCTAATTATGCCCTACACCCAAGCTATAAAACTATAGTTTTTTAGATACGTTGGTTTGCAAAAATGTTATAAGACAAGACAGATAGAAGCTCATAAATGTTCCTTGACGTCTGAAACGGATTTCTGGCTAAGATTTTTAGAATTATTGGTGGACAAAATATTGATAAACGCTTTCGATACCTTTGGTAAGCTTGAATAATTATTAAAGTCAATAATTCTTATTTTTTCATCTGGTAGCTGTCACTGTTATCATTTTTATTAAATTTGTTGTATAGTAAATGTATCTCAATTAGATTGCTCCTGAATCTAGTCGTTACGCCAAGCAGCTCTAGGTCCGCTGAGTCTCCATAATTAACTAAGCATTATAGGGAACACCAAAGGCCGAACTTTCTGGAGGAACCTGCTATTTATTTAAAACTCACGTACTTTTCTTCCTATACTATTTACCTACCCTACTCACTTGTATTTCTCATAAATAGTACAAGTCTAGAGTCTCGCATACTTAACTTGTTTCTGTAGTTCATCTAATTCATAATTTACTAAGTTAAAAAAGTCTGGGATGATTCATTGCTTCAGGACCCCATGTGTTAAAGAGCTTAAATAATTACCCTGTCGCATCATACCCTTACTCAATTTTTTCTAATTCTTTCTCCTTTATCCTTTTTTAAGGTTTTTCTGACTTTGAAAAAACGGTTTCACACGTCGCGCACATGTTGATTCCTTCGACATCTCGCCTTGTAAATACCCAACATATTTTTCAGTCCTTTTATTTTTTTTGCTCGGTTTTTTACTGCTAGTGGCCTACATAACCCTTCTTAATATACTTCCTCAGACCTCCCTGTCTAAAAAGGATTTGTATAGTTTGTTTATCCTGGAAAATGTTTTTGTTTTGGTAACTATTTGGAAAGCTCTGTCTGAGAAATATATAACTTAACACAACATAATAATAAATAAACAACGGTTTTAATGACTTTTTTTATGAAGCTCACTTAAAAAAACGGGACAAAAAATAAATAAATAACTTTAAAGTGCTTTTAACTTAATAAAAGTCTAAGATTTTTTTACGTTCCCAGTTAATAAATGAAATGTAAAGTAAAAGAATAAACATCTACATTTCTCGAGCTAGAAAAAAAGGGTTAAGGGAAGGCGCCTAAACAATAATAGTATTAGACTAAAGTTTTATGAAAATTATCTTATAATTTTCATTTGCCTAAGAAAGATGATTTACCTTATAAAATGAATTTTAATTTGATTGGCAATAAAACCATCAAGTAACTCGCTTTTCCGAATGCAGCATCTATTTATAAGATAATGGCACACATGACTCAAAATGGAGACTATAACAAGAAAATAGTTATGCCCGGAAACGCAACGCAAGCTTACGTTAAGTGTCCGACATCATATTTCACACCCACAACATATAGTTCATAATGTAATTTTAGTTCTTTCCAAAAACGACATTGATGATAGATAGGTTCATAACAAACCGAAAGCTGCTTTGATAAAATATACAAGTTATTATTTTCCGTGGAGAAACTGTTACTTTGTATTTAATAAAATTACCTCCATCGACGCTCTTATTTCCTATAAAAAACAGTTAAGCTACGCTCTAGGAAACATAATGTCCAATAAACAGATTACCAAACTAATAACTATTGGTGTGTGAAACTTATTCTAAGTTGTCTTTGACCAAAATATTTTTTAGTGAGCTTTTTTAATATATAATATATTTAGCTTCCGAGCGTTCTAAAGAACGACAATTCTTTGTCTCCAAATTTAAAAATGCAATGAAAGAATCCTGCCTGTCGTTTAGCACTTTTGTAATCCAACATACCTTATATATAAGTAATTGTATGCGAGTTTAAAGAAATTTGGATAGTTGAACAAAAATAGCCCACACAATATGGTACCACATTAATTTCAACAAACTGCACTATTTAAATATTACTTGGTACTTCTATTTGTGTAAAAACTCCAAACAATTTTAAAAGATTTAATAGGGAGATTAAATAAATTAGACGATAATAGTTCGTAAAAGCAAAACATTACTCTAGTATGAGATGCACATGCTCATTGTAGTACGTAATGCAGCTATGAGCCACACTAATTGATAGACTATTATCAGTATAATTTGTCTATTCTTATCATTTGAGTTAACATTAATATTGTTGTATCTTGTACAAACTAATGATGACCTATGCCATCTATTGCTGACATAAAATTAATTTAGTATCGTAGATAAAAAAAATACATTCATTATTAAGCTCATTATTAAGCTCATTATTCATTATTAAGCTGTTGTCTATTTTTATAGCTTTTATAAGAGAAAAAATAATTTGATAGACATATCAATTATTTTTCTTTATTTTGAAATAAGCGAATGTTATCAAATATCAAGTAATTTATTGTCTCAGTTTGTAACAACATTAATTAACATGAAGATAACGTAAATGGATATGACTGAACATCTATTATTGCAACTAGTCTTAGTAGAACATTGTAGAACATTGTAAACCATTCAATACCAGTTACTTGAATCCTCATTATTTGATTTAATGAGCGACGATTTGAAATTTAATAATTACCTCGAGCTAATGTAATGCTATTTATTACAAGCTTTATGTCAATTATATACCATGCTATTTAAGGCACATTTAAACTTTACAAATGTACTGGAAAGTAAACCATAACTGCTTACACCTCATTAAAATAATGTCAATAGTCTAGTTATATATATTTTTTTCCGATCGTTCTTCGGTTTCGCTTTATGTAGTAATAACAGGATAAAAATAACTCTAGGTTAGGGGTGTCAAATTTAAATTCTGAAATATGTAAGGCAAAGGTTTTTTGTAGATTTTAATGCTTTTTCCTTTTTCTAAGCTTATTTCTATTGAAAGTAGAACGAAAAGCCAACCTTAAATTAAGATTCAAAGAATAAAACTTTTTCTATATCAAAAAGCTTTTAACGAATATCGATATTAATTTAAAATCGAATAATTAAAGGAGTATCGCTGTTAATTATATTAATTGTAATTATAAAATAAATTTAAGGGTTAAGCGAATTTTGGAATAAGTTTGTTTCTGTACCTTTTTCTCCCCCCCACTCCTCAACCTTTCCCAGAAAACCTTAATTATCATGACCATCAATTAACTCCCCTTCCGCTTAAAGTCCTTAATTACCCGTTTAATTAAAAATAATAAATCAATTAAACAAATTATAATTTGATATTTATCATTGTTCTGGCGTATTTTATCTTTTAAGTGTGCGTCTTTCTCGATAAGAATAAAACGATTTCGATGTTTTAACTGGTTTCCTGACTTAACTGATTCTTTAACAGGATCCTCATTTATGTCCTCGCTATTTATGATGACATGATAATACAAGAAACTTTTTTCTTTTTTTTGATAATTTTTTCGAAATGTTTGTTGTAAACAACATCCACATTTGTTGTATCTAAAGCATTTGTACCGTGGTATATTTTAATTATTTTTTTATGTAAAATTTTTACTTTAAACCTTAATAATTTTATTTTAATAAGAATTAATTAAATTTTAAGCTTTTACATTTACCATAAATATTTCAGTAAATTTTTAGTTGCTATTAAAAAAAATTAGGTTTAAAATAAATATTTTTTACATAAAAATCAACGTATACTATCTTTAAATTAAATCTGCAATATAATGTCTTAAATTTAAATTCGTTTTTTAAATGTTTTTTGTCAATTTAATAAAATATAACCTTCACCGAGGGAAGAGTAAGCTGAGAATGTTTTTTGTACGGTTTTTATCATTTACAATTTATTTAAAATAGCGAGATTTTAATACCATCCTAATATATATTTCAAAGGATTTATCTTTTATAATATGAATCTTTATATATCTATTTCATATTTAAATTCGTTGAATTTTTATTTAACCATACGTTTTCTTATCCTTAGAACGATAAAAAATATATTTCTCTTTTATTTTATTTATGCATTTACCAGTGAAAATTAATTTATTAAATACAACTTTTGCTGCTACAAAAATTATTAGCTTCTTGGAAATTCTAAATAAATTAAAGTTTGAATTTAAAATTTTTTTAAACTTGCTATCTTACTTCAGTCTTTTTAGATGATTTTTTTTTTTTTATTATAGTTTGTTCTTGACTAAGATGACCCCCAATATTATCAGCAAATCTCTTATTAATAGTGTCACGGATTGCTATTAAATTTATAAAATTGTGTTTTTTTCCCCCTTCTTCTTCTTCTATACATATTTTAATTTAACTAGCTAATTTTTTTTGTCTTCAAAAACTATATTTGACCTACTGCCCGAATACTAAGAAAGCTTAAACTTAAACTCAGATTGTATATTTTCGATGACATTAGAATAACCCGCCACTAGTTTTTTAAAGATTTTAAATTTTAAAAAATATCAAATTCTACAAAATTGTTTCATACAAATAATAATAATAATAATAATACAATGATTTGATTTATTTCTCTTGTTATCTTTTCACCCTTTGATCCATTTGGATCGTCAGGGGGAGGTTTCTAATTCGCATATTTCATATTTCTCCCTTTTTATATATTTAATTACATCCTGACGTTCAGACAAATACCTACTTTAGATAATCACGATAACAATAAAAATAAAATTTACTATACTTATAACTTATTATATTATATAAAACTTACACAATTTAATAAAAATAAGTAATAAGTTTTACAATGATAAATAAATAGAGACCCACCTACACAATTTCACCTACGCAATTTATAAAGATAAAGCAAGTTAAATATTTCAGCAAGCAGTCAGAAATTAAATTCCCCCGCACCAGGTTCTTCCAAATATGTATTATCTCGAATTCCTTACTTTCAAAGTAGCAATTTTTGTCTCCTCTTGTAAATATATTGTGAGTGTAAGAATGTATGGTGGGTTGTAAGAATGTATTATATTTGAGGTACATAAAATAATGTTAATTTACTCAATCTAATTCTTACTTTAGACGAAAATACTACCCTGTGTAGGTATTTTGTTAACTTAGATAAAACACTCCTTCAATTGCCAATTTATGTTTTAACTATTCATTTTTATGTTCATATAAATATATATGTTTATCCCGAGCTCTCAAAGGTAACTAAAGCATTGTGATCATTCTAAAGCACAATTTTTTTTCTCCAAGGATCAAAAAAATCCTGGACAGAAATCAATTTCAGATAACAGGGAATATTAATTTTAGTCTGGTGTCTGACGTTCAAGATTTCTGTAGATCATACATACTTTGCCCTTCAAATTAATTTTGATCTTCTGCTTCTATTGCTTCAGCATGCAAGCATAGTTTTCTTTTTTCCTCCTATATCATTGAAAGTACTCCGCCGATTTTGTAGAAATTCAGACGGTCTGTCAAAAGAAGCTCCCATGTTATCCCGTATCAAATTTTACCGTCTACAAACATTCAATATTGATTAAAAATAAGTTTTTCCCAACTAGTAATCGAAACCAGTCCACTCAACTATAATTTCAATTTCCATGTGACCATTCATCTTAAAATAGGACGCGAGGAAGCTGCAATACTAATTGACACACAATTTAATTTTATCATTAGTCTTTTTAAAAATGTCAACCTTGAGTCCAATCTTTATGCTCACAATAAACTATTATAATAAATTAAAAAAAAAAAAAAAAATCTAATTTGAACTTGGGCTAGTTCTGAACTAAGGCGACGAGTTTTTGGATACTATATAATTTTTATAACTGCTTTAAAATAGTGGATACTCATAGATTTAATGATAAATAAAGTCTTCAATTTTCTTTTAATATAAGTTGAAAAGTGTAATTAAGTTTTAGAAACTTGGACTGTTTTATTTTAAATAAATTTCTTTTTAATTTTGAGTTAATATAGTCTGGTTATTTTCACCTTATAAGTAACAATTTACTCGTTTATTATTTTAAATCAAATTATAATTATTATTAACTACGGGAAACATACAGAGAAAAATAGAATCCAGCGCCGGGATTTGAACTACGGGCCTCTATGTTTCCAGCATAGCGCTCTAACAAACTAAGCTACGCAGGAGAACGATTTTCTCTGACGTTATTGATACCTTGTCCCGAATTTTTAAACGTTCACTTTTTCCACAAGTTTAAGAAGTCAACAATAATGACATAGAACTAGACCGAGAAATAACGCTTATAATTATAAAGTACCCAATTAGTACCTGTACCTAGTGCAATCAATTGGACAAGGTATCAATAACGTCAGAGAAAATCATTCTCCTGCGTAACTTAGTTGGTTAGAGCGCTATACTGGAAATAAAGAGTATAGGAGTATAGAGGCCCGTGGTTAAATCCGTATCCTCTTTCCGTAGTATGGATACTACCAAAGTAGTAAAATATGAATTTCGTTTATTATTTGAAATGGCTATATTCACTGTTATAGAATTTTATTATGTTTTATTTTGATTATTAGATTTACTGTGTTTCTCTCTTTCTTGCATTTTTACTTTCTCATATAAAGAGAAAGTATTGTGATGGCGGAAAAATTCGATTTTGAGATTTTGATGGATTTACACGTTTTGAGGTCCCCTGAGTCCAAAAAAGTGGTTTTTAAAAAATGTCTGTCCGTCGTCTGTGCAGACGCCTGGAGCCTGAACTACCTCACCGATTTTGACGAAATTTAGCATACACATTCAGAAAAATCATACCCCGAGGCAAAATCGAGAAATGAATTTTAACTCCAAATTTGAGGGCGCTACCCCCCAAAAACTCTGAAAAAACACGAAAAAAAATTATTTCTCGAAAACGGTTCCGACGGTTTTGATTAAAAAATTTTAAAATGTAGTCAATTTAAATACGAATCTAATGATATAAGCAGTTTTCCCGGGAAAAATCTAGTTCCTGAGATAATAGCTTAAAACGCGGACGGAGAGAGCCCGGGTTCGATTCCCCGCCAAGGAGAAGTTATTTTTATGATATTTTTGATGAAATTTCCAATAGTAATTAAATTTACATATATGATAAAGTTTGTCTGAGTTGTCTCGGACCGATTTTTTTAATTCTACCTTGTGTTATTTATTTATTCTTTTTTTGGTCTATTTAATTTTTGTTTTATTTTGTAACTCTACCAAGCAGAAAACATGCAATTAATTGTTATGATATTTCCTTCTTTTAATTCTACAAGAAAGAATAAAAAAAAGATACTGTAAAATTTATATTTGATATAATTTGCGAGAGAACCTCAGATGTTTTTCTGCGGTAAGATACGAAGATGATAACTTCTAATAGCCCCTATGTTTGTCCGTAAATTATAGTCTCTCCGTTTTCAAATTATGCATCTACATAATTAGTTACTAATTAACATTACGATTGTCGAATTGTTTTTTGTGGGAGGGGGGTCTTTCTTTCCATTTTTTGTGGTGTAACTGATACTTATATTAACTGTCGTTTTAAATTTCGTTGTATTTCTGCTTTTTAAATAATTTATTTATTTATTGCCTTTTTTTAACGTAAAATATTTAATATCAATAATCTATCTGTATTAATTTAATAATTTTTTTATATTATTCAATTGTGTTTAATTTTAATTATGATTTGGTCCATTACGTATATAATTATTAATCATAGAAGAGGTGAAGTTCAATAACCAAACAACGTCTTCACACAAAATGATTGTATTTGTGACATTTGACCGGTTTGAAGTCTCCTTATAACCTACACAGATTATCTGAAGAAGGCTGCATTGAACAGCCGAAACCGGTCAAATTGTTACAAATACAATTATTTTGTGTGAAGACGTTGTTTGGTTATTGAACTACCTCTTCTATGATGAGTCGCTATCACACACTGGAGAAAAACAAAGTCGATGATAATAATTATTAAGACTTTCATACATTTGTTATTAACTTATGTATAATAGATATTATATAACAGGACTTAAATTGATAAGAAAAGCTTTTGTTTAAACTAAAAGTTACTTAATCCTCCTGCTTAGCTCAAGTAATAAAACTTTAAATACGTGAAGCATCGACTTATCTATAGAGAATTATTTAAGGACTTTTCTTGGAATTAGAATTACTTACAAATATAAAGATAAGCACAAAATAATCTTTTACATTTACATAATATTTCTACTTGAATTTCAATGCCATATAATGATTGTTAGTCAAAATTATATTTTAAAAATTATTTGAATAATTTTGTAACATAATTATTTAAATAGGGATCTAAACCTCTAAAACAACATGAAATTATTTTTTTCACAAAAATTAAACATTATACCATTTGAATATACATGTAACCTTATAAGTTGTTTTCTCGGGAACAATCTAGTTTCAGTGATATTAAAGAATATTATACATTTTATTGAACCAAAATAGAAAACACAATGTAAATAATGTCCTCTTGAACACTTCGTAAATTGATTAAATTAGATTTTTTTTTTTAATGCAGTATCATTATGTATATGATAAACAAGTTTTATTCGCGTTGTTAGACCTAATTTTAAGTTAATTAACGTATTTATTTATATAATAAAAGCTTTTATTGTTAATGTAAAAAAATAAGCTTTAACATTTCCTCATAAAATACAAATTTATTTTGATACAGATATACTTTGGATATATGTGATAATTAAAAAAATATATTAAATACGTATTAATTTTGTTGATATTGAAGGATTCGATATAATGCTTGTTATAAATAGCAGGGTTCAATAACATGACAGGAAAATAGTTTTTCACTGTCATTGATAACCTTGAGAATATAGTTTATTATCGTCCAAGAAAATCGACTACTGACAAGGTATCATTAAACATTTAAACAATATAACAAGCTTTTAAGTCTTCAAAATAATAAAGGAGAATAAGTCAAAGAAAGATAGAGAATGAATGGTGTAAGTCCATCATAATGTCCTTGTGGGAACCCCTTTATATAAATGACACAGTGTCATTAGACAAACAACGCTATAATTACAAAAGTGTTCATATACGAGCATGCTAGCTTAACTAAGTAAAATAACAAGCTTAACGTCATAGAATAACAAGAAAAATAATAAACTGCTTTACAATTATAATGTAAATAAAATTATTTGCATGCAAAATAACAAAACAGTTTAAATCGAAAATAAAATACGTTAAATAAATTTAATAACCTATAATGAAATATTAAAACCTATAACGAGAATATTATTTAATTAATATGGTATTTTTTTTACCTGACGTAAGTAACATAACAAAAACGTGTTTGCCAACTCTGACGTCTTTGAATAGTTTAAAAAGGTAATTAAGGAAGAGTTGGCTACGTCACTTTTTCTGTCATTTCAACCTAATTGCCATATCTTAACTTAACTGAACAATTTGATCCTGACAAAACTGATTATACTTTATTATTTGTCACTTCTTAGCTATATATCCTAACTATCGAAACAAATATAGTCTAATAAAAGGATTATCATTTAGGAAGCTATGTGTCTTACTAATTGGGAGAGAATGTCGCTTTTAAAGTTTTATTTTCGCAATGACTAAAGTTGACAATGTCTAGATAAAAATAACTCATATATATATATATATATATATAAATATTACCTAAGCCCTAAGCTACAAAATTTAAATTACAAAATTGATTTCTTCTGATCCTGATACATCAAAATGATTAGAATCTATAGCAATAGATTATAATTTATTTTACCTTTCTATAAAGCCTCTATAATATATTATTTAACTATATCATAACTGGTTATTGGTTCGAATCCAGGTTGCAAGAGTAGTTTCTTTTATTTATTTTTTTATTTAACTTGATTCTCAATACACAATGAAACGTTGACTATTAATTATAATTTTCTTATCTACACCAATAATGTACTTATTGTACTTACACAAATTGGATTGTGTGGGTAGATTTTTTCTCCATCGATCCAATTCATATAAATCACAATGCAGGTGTTGGTAAGATAATAAATTTGTTAAATATACATTACCTGATGGTGTGTTTGAATTCTCGCTTACATCAAATCCAACCTGTAATTATGTATTATTCTAAAAAAAAAAATATTACCTCCCCTTCATTTCATTGTTTACTTTTTTCTGTTTGTGAGCTTTAATATTTATTGTCTTTTTACGGGTTTATAGTTGATTTTACTTTCTCAAGCACGTGGTACATATAAAGAGGAAGTATTGTGATAGAGTGACCATTAGGTTTTGATATTTTGATGAATTTGCCCGTTTGATGTCCTCCAAAAATTTCCAAAAGTTTGGGGGAAAAAAAAAATAAAAAAAAAAAAATATATATATATATATATATTTAAACAGGTTTATACAATTGTTTCTGTTGTCTGTGAAGTCGCGTGTATAGCCTTAACTGCTAGGCTGATTTTGATAAAATTTAGCGTACGCAGGTTCAAAAATACATACTTTGAGGCAGAATCGTGAAATTTGGATGAGCTAAAAATTCCCAAAAACTCTAAAAAATCAGAAAAGATGACCTATGCTCATGAGAAAATTTAGAACGTGTATTATCTCACAGATTTTTTTATTCTTAATTGTTATAAAACATTTTTCTATATTTGTTTAATTTATTGCTTTACACTTACATTTAGATCTTGAAAATTACTTTGATACTTAGTAAAAATTAAAGTAACCGGGTTTCACTGAACATTTTACTTTTTTTTAGAAACTACTACAAAAAACAATACTTATCTTCAACTTCATTCAGACAAAAGCTGAACAGACAACAATAAATAACATACAACCTTTTTTTTACGCCTTATTCCATTACAATTTTTTGTTCGATTGTGGCTTTGCATTTATAATATTCTTCCGGTACGTGCCACATATTATTTTACTTTCGTTATCTGTATCTTTATATTAACTAAATGGAAAAAAAAAAAAAAATATATATATATATATTTCTTATGTGCATCCTAATTTTTTGTATTCCTTAATTTTATTTCTTTTGTTTAAAGTGTAGATCATAAAAAAGGTGACAGTCACAAAAAACTACTAAAAGTTCCTTTAATTTGTTCATTGTAAGATCACGATCTCATTTTTTGTGACTTTATGATAATTGTGTAATACACAATAGAAAAACGTACTCCTATTGTACACTTTGATATTAACTCTGAAGTATTTGTTAAACATTGTCATAAAATTTTTCAATGTTTGTGAGTGTGTGTTTATATATATATA
>KZ651128.1:277917-295167 GCA_001010745.2 Gerris buenoi
CTAGTGAAAATAATTTATTTGCT
Source organism: Gerris buenoi (assembly GCA_001010745.2). NCBI lineage: Eukaryota > Metazoa > Arthropoda > Insecta > Hemiptera > Gerridae > Gerris > Gerris buenoi. The sequence continues at coordinate 277,941 of KZ651128.1, forward strand.
AATTAATGCAAATTTTATGAAAATAAAGTATCCTGTTTTACGTTAATCAAATTAATTAGTGTAAAGTTATAGATAAAATCAAAGAAATTAAAGATACAGGAAGTGAGAAGAAGGATGTATTAATCATAATTCTCTATGTTCATCCGGTTCTAAAATATTTCTCCTAAATCTTTTTATTCATTATCTTTCTTGTATATTTTAGCAAAGATATTAAGCGGGTTCTTGGACGAACTAGTTGAGTTATATTGAAGTCCTTGTTATAATAAAGATTAGATAAGAATAAATAGAGACTTTAATTTTATTATATATATGATATACATAATCACAGGAAACATATAATTGTTATTCATAATTAATATAAAATGTGATTTATTTAACTAAAAATTGATGAGACTTTTAGTTTATTCTCTAACTAACTATGTAGTGAAATGAAAAGTGTAGAATTCAATAGTTTAAAATTTCATTTATTAATGCCAACTATGTCAATATCAAGTTAATAAGTTAATTAATTAAGTTATTTAATTAATTAATTAAGTTAAGTTGAATTTGTGGAACTTATTTATTCTACCTCAAATTTTAAGTTAACTTGCTAGGGCATATTATGTGATTTGACAATAAACAAGTGGTCCAGATCCAGAGTATTTATTGTTAAATTTAAATAGAAATATTTATCATGACAAACGATTTAAGTTATTCACCTCAATCTACTTATACTTAATTTTTATATTACTTAACTTTATCTTTACCTATAATTTTTTTCTTTGTTGCTTTAGGTATGTTTACAAGAGGATTAATTACCTTTATTTACTGGGATCCACACATTTGTTATGTATGTATAAATTACAATTTACTTTTCTGACACTTAGTTGAAATCTTTGCAAATAGACTCAGCCATTTCGATATAATACTATACTAACTATGAGTGCAAGCAATTCACTGAAGAATTACTGGTTTAAACATCGAATCCAATTATTGATATAATATTTTAGTTTAAATAGTGGGCGAAAAAGATTCTCCTGTGCTATGACGTATCGAAACTTTCTAGCACTGAATGCGAGTCTTATCACAATGTACATATCGATTAGTAATATTTATCAGTCCCCCACATTATTTAAGAAAAAATACGAATATTTTCATTAATAGTTAAAGCCTAATTAAATTAACTATGACTCTTGTTTTATTTATTTCAAATATCTATCCTATTTTTTTATATTGATTCGAATATTTTGAAAAATCATGGCGTGTATGTCAGGTATGAGATTGTTTTGTGGCAACGTAGCTACGCTTAACTCGTATCGTTAATTTTATTCTATTATCTATTACTATTAGATTAAAAAAAATAAAAAAATATGTACCTATATTTTTTATTAAAATTGAAACGTTGCATTTCAACATTTTTCAAATCATATTAATTTAAATATATGAAGACTAAATATATTTTATTAAATCTCGGTAACTTGTATTATAATTTAAACTTGCATGAATGATTTAATTAGCAAAATTAATTAAAAAAGTAAAACTAATTTAAATTATTATCTGATACTTTTTAATTTTTTAGATATTCCTGTTTTTTCGGAGTGATTTAACTCAACGGAAAAAAAGTTTGAAATAAACATTATTATTTATCTCTGTGGGACTTTTTTGCATAGTAAATGAAGGGAGATTTATGCTCCTCCCTACGAAAATCTGAAATCCCTCCGCGGCTCCTAAACCTGCTACGCCAACCAAAAATTTGTTTCCCTCAAAAAAAACTTTTTACCACAATTTAAGTGATAAAAAAATATTTATCTCATGGTTAATATACAAAAAAATAACGAAATGTATATGAAACGCAAGATTAAAATTGAATTAAAAACGGACTAGGAAATCCATTAGTGATATGCTGCGAGTGATAAGAACGAGTTGAACTCGCTATTACAGATGGTTACGCTTGATAACATATTATGGATAGACGCGGGCCGAGCGTGGCTCCCTGCCGAACCCCCCTGCCGCTTCGATACCAATCTACAAATGAGAATTTTAAAAGCCGCATGGAGAAGTAGGGACCATTAGCCGGATTGGTTATCGTTAACGGCTTCGCTAACGAGCGACGAGAGTCGAGGCGTTCCAAAACCTCCGGGGCTAAATACCGAATAAAATTTATCGGCAGAAAGCCTGAGATGTGACGGCTTAAGCACACAAGTGAAATACAAACATTTAACTGTGACACTTTACTCTCGTGGTTAGCGTGTTACCACTCTCCGGCAACTTTACATCAAATACAGCAGACATCTCTCCAACATTCACCAAATGAGTTCTCAATTCCCGTAAATTATCTTTATTTGTTATTATGTCAAATGTTTCCTTTATTTAATCTATTTGTTTTAATTCATTCTTTAAATATTTTGACCTTTCTGGCAACTATTAAAAGTTGCATTCATTACGATTTAGGTTGAACTGATGCGGGAATTGTACTAAGAAATGGTTTAGTAAAGAACGAAACAGTATAAACACTAGTTAGTATAAAAGATTCCGCCAGTTTGTCGGAGTTAGCTTTTATATAATTGATAGGAATGCTTCACATGCACTTTATTAAAGTGGTTTTATGCAAAGCAACGTAGCATCCAGTTGACTATAACAAGAAAACCTTTTTGAAACATTATCATAAATAGTATTGTTGTTTTAATGCAGGAGAGCTTACTTTGATTATTTTAAGTATTAAAGAGACTTGACTCGACAATAAACAAACTTAACAACCTATTATGAATGTAAATTTTAACGGACAATCTTGTTTACTAAAACTCTAAGATTGCAGCTAAATTTACTATCGTTTATGAAACGTTAACCTTAACGTGATAAAATACGATAATACTCCCGTAATTATTAACCTCTAAATAACTTTTTACTGCAAAGTGTATTCGTGAAGTATTAATATTACTTCAACTGTTGAGATCCTCCGCAGCACATCTTTATGTTTTTAGGGTTTTGTAGATACTTCTCAAAACCCTTATGCCGAGGTTGATGTGTCCGTCCGTCCGTCGCTCTTTGGTTCATAGGGCCCAAACCGTTCAAGCGAAAGTGCTGAAATTTGGAACACTGGTTCAACTTTTTGACTCAACCCCAGGAAAAATATACAGAAGTCCATAATTAGATTTGTGCATGCCCAATCCAAAAAAATGTGGTAAACTCAAAAATTTACATTTTTTTTTTTTAAATTTTTGAGTGGGGTATCAAATGAAAGCTGCTGAAGAGTAGAACACAAATATATATATATGCTTTTTTAAATTTTGCATTCCTTATAGGGGAAAAAAATCAAAATATACCCAAAAAAAATTTTCCCCCCCCCAACCACTATAGATCGGCTGGTGCTAAAATTTCGAAATAATTCATGCTAATACCTTATATTAGGGCGATGATATTTCCGGGAGTTCATTCAAAGGTTTTAAAAATTGCTAATTTTGTGCGCAAAAATTTGGGGTGCGCCCAAAATTTTATTTTTTTAAAATTTTGAGTTGGGTATCAAATGAAAGCTGCTGAAGAGTAGGACACAAATATATATTTGCTTTTTTAAATTTTTTATTCTTTAATGTTTTTATAAGTCAAAATATACCCAAAAAAACATTCCCCCCCCCCAAACTTTATATAATGGCTGGTCCTAAAATTTTGAAATAATTCATAGTTATACCTTATGGTGGGGCGATGAAAATTTCCTGAAAAATGTAATTTATCTTGTCGTTAATACCGATAAAAAACATTGTGACCCCCCGGGGGATCGAACCCGGAACCCTTGGGATCGAAGACAAAAAAATCATAATTACATAACGGGTATGCTAATTCATCTACAAAACCCTAAAAAGTACTTGGACGCAAGTATTTCCCTGTGATTTTTATTTTTTGTTTATATTATGACATGTTTTTTATAGGCAAATCTAAGTTTTGTGTTTGTGTGTGATTATTACAACTTAAAGAAATGTTTTTCCTATCTATTAGAACTCGTTTCAAGAGACTGCGTACTGAAGGTCTGGAAAAGAGATAGTTAGAGCTAAAGTAACAGCGATAATTTTTTTGGTACCCTTGAACTGTTCTGCACTCTTTAAATAGGACCAAAGGCCCATGTATTGGATGTAGTTTGTTTTGACACTTGTGCTAATTATGTCCTGCAAAAGTAAGTGGTAAACAATTTTAACACGCTTATAAGACGTTAATTGACGTAGACACCTTCAACTTGTCAAAAGAGCCATTTTTTCCGCCACTAAAGTACAAATGAGACAAGTGTCGAACGGACAAAGGTATAGCGAAGCCCCTGACAGTGTGAGACCGGTCTATCGAAACCAGATGCGAAGTCTTCCGTTATGTTAAGACGATAATCCTCTGAGGGAGGTGAACCTCATTCGCTTGAGGCCCACCCACCGCTATATCCGCCACTGACCTCCAACCTCACTCATGCAGATATTACGCTCCCAACAGTCTAGAGTCGAGACTTCTATAGACTGTATCTCAGACGGAGCATCCTTTTGTTTTTATTATCTTTTCGCGAGAACTCGAGGTCAAGACCTTTTTTTTAAGATAGTCCACAACTGAATCGAGGTCATTACGATACATCTCGTGAACAATACCATTGTGCAACGTGATATTTAACTGTTATTATACACGCTTCAGGTACACCTAAGTTTATCTCTCCAAAACATTATCTTCTTCAAGCTTACTATAACTGAAGGTGCACCGTTACGCTATATTATTACAAGTATTTTACATATATCGGATAATTGTGTTTTTTCATCCTCGTTTTATATAATTTTTGATACATTTTTATGTCATTTAAAAAATAATCGTTGCTATGAGTACGAAAAGAAGAAACCTACAATGCATAGTAAATTTTTAATATAAACCAATTTTTTTTTACTTTCAAATAATTAATGTGGTTGAAACTTTTCTGAAATAAATATTAGTCAAATGTTGATAATCATGCATTTTCCTCTTTAAAAATCCCTGAATTACTATACATTTAATTTGTAAATATGTAATAAAAAAAAGTTAAATCATGTTTGCTAGAAAATAAAATGTTTTTAACGATTTATATATACATATTATATAAATAAAAATAACAATGCGAAAAACATGCAAGATAGAAGCTTCTTAAACTCTGATTCCTCTTAAAAGTGAGCAAAGCAAGTAACAAACCGAACTGTTGTATTGCGTCACATCTCGTGAGTATACCCTGTCAGAATATCAATTCATCTAACAACCTGTCATTGAAATCTTAAGCATTACAACAAACCTGAATCTCGATTCCAATTCTACCTGCTACCTGTCCTTAAAGCAAATATTAACAAGATGCCAGTACCTCGTTATACCTGGAATACCTGGTCCCTGGGCCTCCTCAAACACATTGCTTTCAACTCTGATAAGATAAAAATATTACTGAAAATACCGTAGAAAAGGAGTGAAGAATTGTAAAAGAAATTACCTGTCAATTACAGATATTTATTTAGTTTTTAAAAAATGTATTGGTTGTGAAAACAAAAACAAGGGATAGTAATATTACATAGGTTATGTGGCAGGAAAGACCTGAAGAAGAAGTACACTTCCTTTGCAATAAGTTTAAAAATAAATGTATTAAATTGGATATCATTGGCTTAAAATTCAGTCACACTTTTTGAGAATGAAAACATTAAATTATCTGAAACCAGTATTATCCATAATAAATTAAATAATGTATTGATTAAATACAGCTATTTTTGTTTCAATAAAAAAAATAAAGATGTACCAACTTGATGACACAACTGTAAATGAGAAATATTTATTTTACTAAACCTTATTAGCATCTCCAAATTATATTTTTGTCACTTAAACATTTTTGGTAAAGTGTGTTAGCTAATTAAAATTTGAAACTTGAAAAAAGAAACATGATAAGATCAATTATTAAATCTTGGGAGATAGAACATAAGTATCAATTATAACAAAAAGAACCAAAAGAATTACCTGGGTATGGCGGTTTCCATTTAGTCCTTCAGTTTTCAACCTCCAAATCTCAGCTCTTTCTGGCTCTTCTTTTATAATTTGATTTCTTCTTTTCTTCATCTCTCTCTTTCTTACTCTCTATTAGCTCTCTCAGTTTTTAAACTTTTTAAACCAACAAAAAAACTTGCTAGTGTAATTTTATTATCTGTAGCAGTTTGGATAAGTGACTCTGGTAGTTGGAAGTCGCATCTCCGTCAATTATTAGAGTTGACTATAATTAGCTTGAGATAGAGAGAAAAGTACCTTTTTTTCTCAATAGGACCGAAATAATTTCTATTTCACAAACTCAAAGACAAGTTCTTTCGGTTTTGTTATAAAATTTTCTTTCTCAACTTTTATAAAAGCAGTTTAATTTATTAAAGCTATCTATTATTCAATTGGGTGAATATAATTCACCTGAATTTGTCTTTAACTATTTTTACCGTCTTAATGCAAACACGAGATGCAGACGCCCAGAGTTTAATCTACTGGATCGATTTTGATCGAGGGCGAACTCATTGGCAAACATTTTAGCTCTAAATGTAGAGGCGCTGCTTCCCCAAAACTCAGAATATTAACCATGTTCCTAGGAATTTAATTAAAATTCATTTTCAGATAAGATAAAAATACAGTAGAACCCCGGAAATGTGAACTAATTGGGACCAAGGTTTGTTCGAGTATCTAGTTGTTGCAATGTATGCAATAATCAAATATATCGAAAATCAAACTCGATAGGCATTGGGTTATTAGAACATCTTTGCTGGAAAATCAATAAAGAATCACTTCCTAATCTATGTTTTACTATAAGAGTAAGGCGAAAACGTGTTAGTCAAAATAGTTAATTTGACGAGTAAATTTCATGTAATAGTATGATTGAGCACTATTCTAATGTTATGTATACTATTCGTGTTTTTGAAGTGCTTTAAATATATGGTAATAGACACTTAGTTAAGACTTAACTCGAGAGAGATATAGATGATGTATTGACTCAGGTGCTATCTGTTGCAAGCTCGCTTCTATCTATGTCTGCATCAAATTAATTAACTTGCTCCCAATACTTAATCATCATTAATTGTCAGAGATAAGTGCCTTTAATAAGTTAGGCTAAATTCACTTCAAACTGGTATTAGCTCAAAGTTATTGTTATCAACAGTAGTTTGGTGAAGGTAACGGGAGCACTGATCATTCTAAAAAAACGAATTTTTTGGGACAGAAATCCATTAGGGGACATACAAATATCTCTTTCCTGATGGATAGGTGAAAGTACATTTTTTTTCTCTTGCCTGTTTGTCATTCTATTAGTCGTTCAATACTTTTGCAAACCATCTTATCAAAATCTTATTCAAACTACTCATACTCATACCTAGGCTAGGTCATACCTAGCCCACTGTTAGCCCAATAATAATTTTAATCTAATTGCTTCCTTCAAGTGTATCTTGAAGTGTATGTGTATATTTTATCTGTGACCATATTGTGATTCCACTGCAGAACTCAAAACAGAACATAATTTAAGAATTATTCGTCTAATAATATGATGTGAGCTATGTGCCTCACAAATTGGTAGCCTAATTCTGCTTCCGAGTTTACCGATGGTTACGGAGTCTATCTAGTGATCGTTTTAAGGACAAACATTTTTTATGTCTCCCATTTAAAAAATGCCATGATAGAAATCTGTTTTAGACATCAGGGGACATTTTTTGTTTCATGTCTGTCTCTCGGTCTAACGTTCAACTTTTTTGCGAACTAACATAATATCTAAAAAAAAAAAAAAAAACAACTTAACGATTTTTATGAAATCTAGATGGTTCGTCGAAATTAGTTCGCAGGTAGCCCCAGATTCATTTCTACCGGTCTGTGATCATTAAAATTGGTAAATTGATACTTTAAATAATGTAAAAATAAAAACAATTCAAATTTCTAAATCGGGGAGAAAATTAAAAAAATTTGACAATATATTAGTATGTAGATAGCACGCGAGGAAGCTAAGTGCTTCACTAATTGGCAAACTTTTGATTTGATCATCATTTGCATTTTGATCATCACAATATCAATACAACAATTATGTAATTGAAGGGTGTGAAACATATTATCTTACCTTTCAGGAATTTGAACTCGCGTGTCTAACTACTCGGCATCAAAATCCAATGAGATTTTGCTGAACGTAATCGGTAGCCGGCTTATCCAGGGTTAGCAACTTAATCTGACCGGCTTATCCAGGGTTAGCAGTAACCAAAGACAAGTCAAGTCAACCAAGGACAGTTAACCAAGGACAAAACTCCAATATATTTATCTGGCTCGAACCCCGGAGTGGTGAGGCATGGAACGATTAAAATAATCAAACAGTGACTAGATTAGTCTAACCAACTAGGTATTGTCGTTTAACTATTAAACTACTAAGATAGGATATGGACCGTTAGTGGAAGTCATCATTAAAGGCAGAAGGAGAGGCTTTTCCTTCTACCTTTTATTGGACTATTAGTGATGCGGTGCATGAAGAACTCGAGTAGAATTTTTTTTATTTTGCTCTAATATGACTATAGGTATGTTTTTACTGTGTTGGGTGTTGGACAGTAGGAAACAATTTCCTTTACCTGAAAAGAGCATTCAAATGGTTTGTAACATGTTAAATAAGCATAAACTATTTTTCTACTTTCTCATTTCGGCCTTATTTTGTTTCCTAAATGCAGGCTAGAAATTAGATGTTTTTTAATGATAGTTTCAATTTCTTTTCTTGCTCTTCAAGACTTACCAAACTAAGTAAACGTAACATGGTGACTTAAAACGCTGTTTATAGTTGTCAAAATATGAAGTGTAAAATTTCCTAATATAAATGCTGAGATACACCTTTGTCGGAGAAGAATACGAATAAAAGCTTGTGTTTAAAAATATTTTTTTTTAATAATCAACTTTTACGTTTTTTATCATGCGACAAATACAAACAAAAACATTCCAAATTCTTGAAATGAATGACGATTATTAAGAAACTCGAATAAGTTTTCTTTGAGTTGCCTCTCTTATTGAATTTCATTTCTTGCTTTTGAAGAGCAAGTAGAAATTACGTTACGGAACTCGTGAAAACGTTTCCTTAATTGTGTGTGAATAGGAAGAGAGGAAACTCAACGAGGGTGGAAAACTACGTGACGGGTTTTCCATTTGACTTCATCAATCATAAAGTTACAGAACAATACGAGAGTAGACATGGGTTTGAGTGAGACAGATACTGTATTGCCTCACCGTGAGCGATGCTCGGGGAAATTACTTTGTACCTCGGCAAACAGTGCGGCGACGTGGTACCGAACAGACGCAAGCCAGACATCATCCTGTCGGAGGGATATCGAGCAACCCCCGTGGGACTTTTAAACCACCCTTCTATTTACAGTTCTCAGAAATCCGACTATTCATCACGCGTCAACACTTATTTTATATTTACCCTCTTGTTCTGATACCTACGGGTTTCATTTTCGTCACTCCGCCAATAACCCCTAATTGATATTAAATTTCTTATTACAAGAGTTGATTGAACAGAGTAGTAGATTCGATTAAGCTGATTATGTTTAGCAAAGTAAATATAAATAGTAATTAGACTAGCCAACCATTCCATTAGGTTTGCTTACTAATATTTTAGTAACACAATCTCAATTTACGGAATACACCGCTCAATTTAAGGAATTATATAAGAAATTAGATATTCCCTCAAAGTGAAAGGACGACAAAAATAGACAGAAATAAAATCAAACCTTCCAGGATAAATTACAGATTATTTTTTATGCGAGATATTGTTCAGTTCAACCAGTTGGATTTGGACATGCTATAACGATGAGCAAGGCATGTTTCCAGTTTCCCAAAGTAAAGCCATGAAGCTATATTGGATGAAGAGAAAATTAAGAAACACTCTGGGCCGATACTATTAGGAATATGTTACAGAAACGTGATGTCCCTTGGAACCAAGCAATAAGATAAGCTACAGACCGCATAGCTCTTTGCAAGTTTTCTACACCAGTCGGAACGAGAAAAAACCACTTACCAAAGTAAGGTAATGAGGTGGTTTTTATCTGACTTTATGTGTTGTAAGCCTATTGTTAGTGTCAATTGTTAATGTTAGGCGCCTCGTTAACTCATATTGTAGAACAGATGGCAATAGTATCAATAAAGTATGTAAAGTACGTTTAATGGTATTGGGCGTTGTCACAACTTAAAAGAACTCCGCTCGGTGTTAACCTGGTATCACCGAATAAATAGGTTGCTACTTATGAGAAGTGGTGATCTGGTTGCGCATGAAAACTATAAGGTTTAAAAATTTAATGTTACAAACCCCGTTTCAACCTTTGTATTTATAGATAACATGGTATAATTATTTTGTAAAGTCTAGGCCCTCAGCGGGCTATTTGGCCAGGAAAGTAGTTTTTTTTTTTTTTTTTTTTTTGCTTATAAATTTAATGTTACAAACCCCGTTTCAACCTTTGTATTTATAGATAACATGGTATAATTATTTTGTAAAGTCTAGGCCCTCAGCGGGCTATTTGGCCAGGAAAGTAGTTTTTTTTTTTTTTTTTTTTTTTTTTTTTTTTTTTTTTTTTTTTTTTTTTTTTTNATATATTATCTAATGTGTTTAATAACATCACAGAATTTTATAAATATTTAAAGTAATTAACGAAATTAAGACCGAAATTGCCTTTAGTTAAGATATTTTAAAATGAATGACTTAAAACAAGGGAAAGTAAATGTTCTTTTTCATTTATATTCTAAAAGCAAAAAACTTTAAGTGATCAACAAAAATTTGAATTTATTAGAGACTTGACTTTTTAGATTTATTTCCGAAATTATCCAAGTGGAAATGTAATTTAATGTTACAAACCCCGTTTCAACCTTTGTATTTATAGATAACATGGTATAATTATTTTGTAAAGTCTAGGCCCTCAGCGGGCTCTTTGGCCAGGAAAGTAGTTTTTTTTTTTTCATTGTTTATGTGAAGCCACATCCCGTGGAGTATAGGTTTTTGGTGACGTCAAAGACTTTATGTATATGAATTTTCAGGATGCAAAACTCATACTCTTGACCCATTACATTACATATATCATAATCCACCAGTAATAAGTAATGCAGTGAATCATGGACTATACGAGATGCGAGGACTATGTTTCAGAGAAAATAAACTGTACTGCTGAGTGGCGGGTGGATAGTATTGACTGGACAGATGCAGACTGGGGTAAATGATAACGGTCTACAATTACGCTGTCATTCAACATAAATCCAATTAACTACATGAAAAAGTTAACCCGAGTTGTTCAACTGTTGTGTCGTTACGGGAATAAAACAGTTTCTTTCCTTTAAAAATCGTCTGTATTACAGAAGCCAGCTTGTAAACTGTAATAATAATCATCAGTCTCGGGAAAAGATAATATTTAAAAAGCAAATGCAATACAAGAGAAAAGATAAAGCAAAATTTATCTTTTTTCCTACCGGGTTAACCGAAGGTAATGTATCCATGTGATCATTGTGATTACAATTAAAATTGATTTATTCCTCCAAATTTAAAAATTCCTCTTGTCCGGTTTTAATCAAATTTAGATGGTAGGTCATTATTAGAACATCACTGTTCCTAATTGCAGCCTTTTGCGTCTTGCCGCATGCGCACAGACATGTGTGTTTTAAAAACTATATTTCATAAGTGCTTAACGGATTTTGAAGAAATTTGGAGTATCCCAACTATGCTCCCAAATTTATTTCAACCGTCTTCGCATATTTGATTTAATATTGCATAGCTATAAGTCTGTCACACTAGGAGTCGAAAGAAATCCAAATGTCATGTAGTACTATTCGTCTAAAATAGGACGGGAGGAAGCTCTGTGAGTTCGCAGGTAGCCCCAGATTCATTTCTACCGGTCTGTGATCATTAAAATTGGTAAATTGATACTTTAAATAATGTAAAAATAAAAACAATTCAAATTTCTAAATCGGGGAGAAAATTAAAAAAATTTGACAATATATTAGTATGTAGATAGCACGCGAGGAAGCTAAGTGCTTCACTAATTGGCAAACTTTTGATTTGATCATCATTTGCATTTTGATCATCACAATATCAATACAACAATTATGTAATTGAAGGGTGTGAAACATATTATCTTACCTTTCAGGAATTTGAACTCGCGTGTCTAACTACTCGGCATCAAAATCCAATGAGATTTTGCTGAACGTAATCGGTAGCCGGCTTATCCAGGGTTAGCAACTTAATCTGACCGGCTTATCCAGGGTTAGCAGTAACCAAAGACAAGTCAAGTCAACCAAGGACAGTTAACCAAGGACAAAACTCCAATATATTTATCTGGCTCGAACCCCGGAGTGGTGAGGCATGGAACGATTAAAATAATCAAACAGTGACTAGATTAGTCTAACCAACTAGGTATTGTCGTTTAACTATTAAACTACTAAGATAGGATATGGACCGTTAGTGGAAGTCATCATTAAAGGCAGAAGGAGAGGCTTTTCCTTCTACCTTTTATTGGACTATTAGTGATGCGGTGCATGAAGAACTCGAGTAGAATTTTTTTTATTTTGCTCTAATATGACTATAGGTATGTTTTTACTGTGTTGGGTGTTGGACAGTAGGAAACAATTTCCTTTACCTGAAAAGAGCATTCAAATGGTTTGTAACATGTTAAATAAGCATAAACTATTTTTCTACTTTCTCATTTCGGCCTTATTTTGTTTCCTAAATGCAGGCTAGAAATTAGATGTTTTTTAATGATAGTTTCAATTTCTTTTCTTGCTCTTCAAGACTTACCAAACTAAGCAAACGTAACATGGTGACTTAAAACGCTGTTTATAGTTGTCAAAATATGAAGTGTAAAATTTCCTAATATAAATGCTGAGATACACCTTTGTCGGAGAAGAATACGAATAAAAGCTTGTGTTTAAAAATATTTTTTTTTAATAATCAACTTTTACGTTTTTTATCATGCGACAAATACAAACAAAAACATTCCAAATTCTTGAAATGAATGACGATTATTAAGAAACTCGAATAAGTTTTCTTTGAGTTGCCTCTCTTATTGAATTTCATTTCTTGCTTTTGAAGAGCAAGTAGAAATTACGTTACGGAACTCGTGAAAACGTTTCCTTAATTGTGTGTGAATAGGAAGAGAGGAAACTCAACGAGGGTGGAAAACTACGTGACGGGTTTTCCATTTGACTTCATCAATCATAAAGTTACAGAACAATACGAGAGTAGACATGGGTTTGAGTGAGACAGATACTGTATTGCCTCACCGTGAGCGATGCTCGGGGAAATTACTTTGTACCTCGGCAAACAGTGCGGCGACGTGGTACCGAACAGACGCAAGCCAGACATCATCCTGTCGGAGGGATATCGAGCAACCCCCGTGGGACTTTTAAACCACCCTTCTATTTACAGTTCTCAGAAATCCGACTATTCATCACGCGTCAACACTTANTGTGGATTTTTAGGCATTGGCATTTCCCTTACAGCCGCTAAATGTTCCTCAGTCGGATGTACTCCCATCGCATCGATTTTGTGTCCCAAATATTTAACAGAACTCTGCAGCAGCTTACACTTGTCCTTTCCAATGTGTATGCCTGCCTCCGATAATTTCCTTACTACTGAAAAGAGATTTTCTATATGTTCCTTCCTACTTTTTCCTGTAACAATTATATCGTCCAGGTAACAGGCTACCCCTTTTAACCCTGATAAAATTGTATCCATCGTTTTCTGGAATAAAGCAGGCGCAAAGCTAACTCCGAAAGGTAACCGTTTATACCGGAAGTAACCCATAGGCGTTGCAATCACAAGATATTTACGCGATTCCTCGTCTACTAGCATTTGCAAGTACGCGTCTTTCAAATCTATAATAGAAAACTCCTGCCCTCCTTGTAATTGTGCACTTATATCCTCAAAGCGCGGAATCGGGTGTTGGTCACAGTAAATGTACTTGTTTATGGTGACCTTAAAATCACCACAGATTCTTACCTTACCCGTTGGTTTTACCACCAACACTATTGGAGACGCCCACAATATAGGTGTAGTGGCTGAATTTATAGGCTCAATTACACCTTGTTTGGTCAACCTTTCTAGCTCTTCTTGCACTGCAGTGCGCATCGCGAAAGGAATTGGCCTTGGCTTGAAAACCCTAGGTACTGCTTCTGGTTTTATATGTACCACTGCTTTATGTCCCACAATCGTTCCTAACGTACTGCTTAAAACCTCTGGGCATTCTTTTTCTATACTCTCCCATATTTTATTGTCAGTCTTATCATCTTGACCTTTCAAGTTATCGCGAATGTTACATACCCGTGAACCAGGGGGTAGTGGTAGCTTGAATTTTAAAACCCAGTTCAATCCAAATAAGGGGTATAAGAATTTTAAATAAGAATTTTAAAATGATTTCTTAAATTATTTAAAAGTGTCGGATTCTAAATAGACCGACTCTAGGTATTATAATTTGTTTCATAAGGGCAACATTGTGTCTAACATGAGAAAATGCATTATATAATACAAAATATTATCATCATAAATGGATATATTATCTAATGTGTTTAATAACATCACAGAATTTTATAAATATTTAAAGTAATTAACGAAATTAAGACCGAAATTGCCTTTAGTTAAGATATTTTAAAATGAATGACTTAAAACAAGGGAAAGTAAATGTTCTTTTTCATTTATATTCTAAAAGCAAAAAACTTTAAGTGATCAACAAAAATTTGAATTTATTAGAGACTTGACTTTTTAGATTTATTTCCGAAATTATCCAAGTGGAAATGTAATATTTTAAAGTATGGCAATAAATTGAAAGTTCCTTTTCGTTAAACAGACATTATCTTTTTATGTGGAAATTAGTAGAGAATCGTGTCTCTCTCTGAGAAAGTTAGTTGTTACCAAACTTTTCTGAAGATAAAAAACTTTTTCTTTTGACTATTTAAGGCAGAGAAAGGGAAAAGGAAGTGCATTTTTCTTAATCTTGTTTTCCTTGACGAAAATAGGTTTTTATCATTTAAGACGAAGGAAATGGCAAATTATCATTTTCTTTCCAATTTTTTTTTTTTTTTTTTTTTTTTTTTTTTTTTTTTTTTTAATGGAAGGCAGAAAAAGTAAAATGACAAAATCTTTTACCTTTTTTTCTTCAATTCTTTCGCTTTTTCCTAATTTTAAGTGAAAATAAGTTTTATTTGATTTTTTTTCTTTTTAAAAACTTATTTGAAAGTAGTTTTTAGATTATTTTAATGATTGCAAATATAAAAGAGTTGAGAAAAACGGCATCTTGAAAAAAACAAACTTTTAACTCAAATTTCTATTTTAAGAAGTTTCATTTTATCTTTAGACTTCATTTTATCTATGTATATATTTATTATTATTATTTTAAAACCAATTATTCGCTTAATTAAATCTAAATTCGTAACAAAATATCTTAAACAGACTTTAGAGACAAACCAAAGCAATTACACATCAATAACTTCTCGCTGTCAGTTCTAACTTCATCTTAAACTTGATACTAAATAAAGTACCTGTACAAACTTCTCAACTTGAGGACAAACTCCTCCAGGTATAAGTTTTAAGTTGATCCTTAAATATATATATATATATATATATATATATGCATGAATTTGGANCTAATTTTTCTAGATGTGTAGAGAAGACACTTAATTAGGAACAAAGAAAAATGTCTCTCTACTATAAGTAAGTTTATTGAAAATTTCTGGCTTTTAACCACTAGCGATCATCTTCAGTGCCACTAGTGGTTATCTTCAGTGTCGGGGAGAAGAGTTGAAATGTGTAAAAGACAGAGTTTGTGTAGGCGCTAACAAAAAGGTTGGAATCTGACATAGGTGTTGATAACCGGTTTTGTTCAGTAGTTTCTTTTAGTTAACAGATATATTTCTTTGTTCCTAAACAAGATGTCCTTCTTGCAAACAATCAATTAAATTAAATGTTTACAATAATATGTTCATACTGATAAGACACATCTTCATATTGATAAGACTAACTACCATTATACTGCATAGATAGATAATAGATAATACTAAAAGGAAAGCATGCTTGAGTGATCATTAAAATAAAAGTTGATTGAGGAATAATTGATTAATTTTGCCCTTTGAGATTTATTTTAATGTATTTTAAGTAAACTGATAATGAGAAAATGAAACCACGCTTTAATAGATTTATTAAATTTGCTAAAGTGCTTAGACGATAATATAATAAAAACTAAACATTTCGGTTTAATATTCAGAAATAAAATAATTCCCTTTAAGGTTGAAATTATGTATATTTTACTATTTATTAATGTTTTAAGAACTCTTTACAGTTCTCTAAAAATTCATTATTGTTTTAATAAATATATATTAAAAGTAAGGCATATTAATAGAAAGAAGACTATTTTTCAAATCAAGAGTACAGAAAAGTACTTTAAAATATTGTAGCACTGTCACATTTCAACCAAGTGACATGACTTGTGTCATGTCATGTTTTGTTTATTGTTAAAATAATTATATATAATAAAATATATACTTGAGGAATGTTCCTGGTCTTACATCTGGCGCTGCGGCATTGAACATGACGGGTCGTGGAAAACGAAACCAGACCGTGGAGGTGGAGAGACAGGAGGGAGAAAAGGCTGTCAAATTACATTTCGCAACCTTTGATCCGGAAGAAGAAGAGTGGGAGAACTACGAACAAAGGTTTGAAATTGAACTTAAAATTAATAATATTAGAGAAGAGGAACAGAAAAGAGATTATCTTTTAGCTAAGATAGGGCCACAGGCATTCGCGGTAGTGGCAAACTACTTTCGTCCAGCAAAAGCTGGCCGTCAAACGTACAAAGACATTTTGAACGTTCTACAAAATTACTATATAAAAAAATTTTGTGCACTGGGCGAAAGGGTCAATTTTAACAGGCGATGTAGGAAACAAGGGGAATCAATCGCAGGTTATATGGGGGCGCTTCGTGCTATAGCGGGGAGATGTAATTATGGGCGTAGCTTGGAAGAACGGCTAAGGGATCAGTTGATTCTGGGAATTAGCAATGACGTCTGGCAAAAGGAGCTTATTAGGTTACACCCGGACACGGAGTGTTCACTGAGAGACGTAGAGGAGTCCGCGTATACTATGGAAAGAGCGGAGGAAACGCAAAACAATATATTAGAATCTAAGACGGGAGGCACTGCAGAGACTAGGCAAATTCAGTTAGGAAAAGAAAAACCGTGCCGTCGGTGTGGAAATGATGCCCACGTAAATAGT
>KZ651128.1:301862-312933 GCA_001010745.2 Gerris buenoi
ATATATATATATATATAATGTGAGGTTGAATAGTGTGGATAGCTGCGGAGTTTTAACACAGCTGAAGGAGGAAGGGAAAGGGATAAGCTAAATTATCCAGGCTTATCTTTCCTCTTCTTTCTCTGCTTATCATTTTCTCACCTTATTTATTCAATTTTGAGATAGCCTGGGTAGAGCCCGGTCTGAAAGCCCTACCCCCTCTCTCCCGACCCTTAGCTCAATCTCTTTAAGAATGTTATCTTCTTGGCTCTTTGCTCTTTAACCGTCTTACAAGATATTTCAAAAAATCGCTTATTTCATTTTTTTTCTTATATAAGACTTCTGGCTCTTTATTTTCTTTCACTGAGATTTTTCTCTCTATTATTATATAAATATAGAGATGAAAATAAGAAATAACAAACAGAGAAAGAAAATAATATATCATTAAATAAAATGAAATATCTCTATTTGCTTTACAGTACTACCTTAAGAACTATACTATCTCAAGAATAGTTACTTTAAGTATTTTCTTAAAAATGATTTTCATTACGTAGTTTTTTAAAGGGATTTATTGTCCATTAAAAATGTTTTAGTATAGTGAAAGAAAAAAATAAATAATAATCATAAAAATAACTTTAAATAAACTAGTTTATTTTGCAAATAGACTCCCAATTAGTGTAGCACATAGCTTCCTCGCGTCATATAATTGGACAAATGGTCACATGAGAGTATATTATAATGTGACATGTGACCCATTGAGAACATTATAATTTGAAGAAATTATACAATTTGAAGAGATTATAATGATCGTTTGCACTTATTTCGATAACAGTGTGGTCACATTAATTTATTTTGAATATAAAATGTGCACAGATGGTTAAAATTAAAGTGACGAGACCATTTGTGCGTCACTTTTAACGATCTATTCTAATTTCTTTAAAATTAGACGAGTAGTTTGCAAAAATATAGATGTCAAGTTTCAAATGACAAGTTCAATTTAATTGAATACAATTGAACTTGTAGTTCAATTTAATTTGAACTTGTAGTTTTTGAGATGTGCTGGTTTTCAAAAATTGAACGATAGACCGACAGACAGACACGGAACCAAAAATTTCCCTGATATCTGAAACGTATTTCTGTCTTGGAATTTTTGAAATAGGAGAACTAAAAATTTTTCGTTCTTCAGAACGATCACATATAGCTTCTGTTACCTTCGGTAAGCTCGGAAGCAAAAATTAAATAATGTCTTTCTTTAGAATGATCGCGATTCTTCATAGCTTTCCGAAGTTAATATTAAGTAATAAAGAACACGAATAGTTAATATAATAATTACTTCTAACCGGTTGGAAACCCTATGTTAGTTCGTTATTAGTAAGTAAGTCTCAAAAAGTCCTCGATAGAAGAAACTAATTTTGAGTTGAATCTATTATGCAAGATACATCCGCGAAATTCACCTCAAAATAGTTCTTCCCCGTTATAATTTTATATTTTCAAATTAAAACATAGGTAAAATTCAAAGCCATGGCTGAGATAGATTATAATATATTTAATACTATATATTATTATTATTAAGAAGTGGGTTTTGTGGAGATGGACAGTGCCGTGAGGTTGCGTTGCGTGTAAGTCCATCGTACGGTCCTCCCTGGCCCGAATCTAAAAGCAACTAAAACCGGTACTTTTTAATAAACACCTCTTCGCCGATCCTGCTATTTTGAGTTAATCCTGCACGTTTAGCTAACTGTTAATAATTGCTCTTTTTATTCCATGTAGAACAGTCTACTTAGTCCCTGCTCATTTTACCTTAGATACGGAAAAGTGTTACTTGAAAAGTGATTTGACTTTGAAAGAACTGTCTAACTAAAATTATTATAAGTACACGAGTTACTAGCTTTGGTGTTTCTTGAAATTCTCTTGCATGGATTAGGCTTAACTCCCTTTAGCCTCCAACTTAAATAGTTTTACTTATTTGTAACTTTTATAAATGTGTTGTTATAGAAAATCACAATTATTATGGATATTGTTAATTGTAAAATTAAATTTATAAAAAATCGGGTTCGGGGTACCTCGGAACTTTTCCTCACTTCGAAGGCCACTAAAGCGGCCTCATTAAATAATGCTTATACATTATTTTTTTTATTTTATTATTCCCCCCCCCTTAAGCAATTATTTAAATTTTGGTGGCATCACTACAGGTAAGAACTTGATTTTTTCTGCCAAGTTTCAACTCTTAAATACCTTGGGCGCTACGATGATAAAATGCACACACACATAAATACATACAGACGTCATGCTAAAAACAATTCAGCAGGTCTTAAAAACACCCAAAACGGATAATTCCGTTGAAATTACAAAACAATTGCTTTGAAAACAATACTTTTCCTACTAGTAATAAATAAATAACTAAATAAAAGTGTGTTCGTAATAATTTTCTATCGTAGTAATAGATGTTATAGTAGTTTGACAATATACTGACCCACTTTGACTTTTACTAAAAAAAAACACAGTTTCATAAAACAAGTTTCACAAATACTGAGTTGGTTAAAAAAAGGTTTCCGAGAAGGACGAAATACCAGAATTTAAATAAAAAAAGGACATGTTTAAAGAAGAAGGCCTGGAGATAAAAATAACTGGAGAAAAGCTGAATAAACATGTTTTGTATGTAGTAAAATGAAAAGGATGCTTGTCGAGTACACGTCCCTATTCCTTTCATCATATTTACATTTTCCATGTTTCACGCATGTTTGAAACTCAATGCTTGGTTTTAGAGATGTTTTTCTTTCAAATCAAAACCGGACTTTCATTTTCTTGCACGTCCTCTCATCTTTTTGCAATGAAAAGCGCTTTCCTCTTAATCGTATTTTGACTTGGGTAAGGAAAAAAATAATATTTGTGAAAAGAAAACAGAAAAGTGAAGGATTCGTTATGTAAGTCTTAAGTTTTTCCTGTAAACGAGGTTTTTCTTCGTTTTCTTTAAGTTAGAAAAGTGGTTTTTCCACGTAAGTTCTTTATAGAGAGTAAAGGATGCTTGATAAAGATTTGATCAAATTTAACCCTTCATCCTATCTCTTTATTACGTGATCGTTTTATCAAAAACAAAATTAATAAAACTCTATTATTCCCCCTTCCCCTATTTTTTCTACTTGGTAATTCCGAGGGCAGTTTTTCCTAATGAGTTTTCTTAGTTTTAGATGCATTTTCTACAGCTATTTTTTTATATTCAATCCCAATAATTTAATTATAAACAATAAAATGATGGTAAAGATGTTCGTATAAGAAAGCAGTCAGATCTACTGAATAGTTACCACAGAACTGAGTTCATTAGTTCATTTACCGGACTAGGCTTACTGGTTGAGAATGCCATTATAAGGTTTATGTACGATCGACACATTTACCCCGTATGTCATCCATTATATTATGTTATAGATTCATAAGTAGTTGGTAAATATTTTTCTTTCTTTCTATTTCTCTTTTATGGACGAAGTATTTTAAATGTAAATTATTTTAATTCTTATGCAACAAGTTCCTTTTCGATTTACGTATCCATTTCCCTTATAGGAAAGTTAATACCTCAATATATCATTGAAATGAATGAATGAGTATTGTAATTGAAAAATTAATTTTAAAAATAAAGATATATCACTTGGATCAGACGAAAAGAACAAATGGCTTCTAATTTATAATCTTCCCTTACTTAAAGAATCTTTAAAAAAAAACAAAATGCAATCTATTTAAAATCTCCTGTTTAAATAAACTTATAATAGAATCACTATAAAAAAAATGTATCCAGTTACGATTCCTTTACGCAATACTTAACAAATTAGAAACTCTACTGTAACTTGATACTAGTATTAATTTAATGTCTTCAATCTATCAAGGAATTCATCTTGAAACATATGTCGATTGAAATATTGGATGGATTTAAACATCATTTTATTCTGGAGATAGAGTTGCATCATCCTGCAACGTTTCTTAATAATAAGCGGAAGTATCTTCATCTGTCAGACTTTTGTATTATTTTAAAGACGAATTCTATATTAATAGAGAAAGAGCTCCTTTTTTTGGTTTTTGTTTTTCTTTGTCTGCTTTTTGAACAGTCGTAACTTAAGTAGGGTTTAAGAGGAAAGCGTATTTGAAATCAATGGTTTAGTATTAAGAGTTAAGAGGTTTCGGAATTAAAATAAATAAATATATGTTTGAATTATTAGAGTTAATTGGTGATCCTGTGTATTAAATACTCAAGGATCTAGAGCGTAGATTTGAAATAAGTATTTGAGTTTTAAACATTTTTTTTATTTTTTTATTAAAGCTTTCATACATTTTTAAAACCTTATTGTGATAGAAACTTCATCATTACTTAGTCAAGATTAATACAAAATAATTATAATTACTCCAGAATTAATACATAATAACATAAACGGGTCTTTACTTTCTTTAATTCCTATAAGAAAAAGAATTTTGATGGCGCAAAAATTAGATTTTGAGATTTTGGGGTAACTACACTACAGTCCCATGTTGATTTCAACGTCTGTGGATATTTAATGTTGAATATTAGTAGGTGTCCCAACTGGGATTCAATACAGATCCAAATTTTATGGGGCGATAGGACGCGATGTGAAGCTATGTGGCAGGCACACTAAGTGGCAGACTATTAGCTAATATAAATTGAGTTTAACGAGGATCATTTAAAATCAAAATTGTAGATTCTCCAACTTTGAACTATTTTCACAACATTTCTGTAGAAAAAACTAAGTTTGTATAACAGAAGGTGCTTAGTATTCTTGAGAAATAAACTTTAATAGGGCGTAATATATTTTATCCCGAAAACTACGACTTTTATTTCCTACCTTAACTATAATTCTAAAATAGGAAATCCTTGGTAAAGATCTGAAATTCAAAAGATTATTGGAGTTTGTTTTATGATAAAAAGGACTTTATGTATACCAAGTAGATGTTAGAACTAAGTCTTGAATACTAAGCTGCTTTCACTTNAAATCATAATATCCCCCGAGGGGGACCAAGGTAGACTCGGAGGCCGTTAATTCTGCCAAACTCTTCTCTTGTATATTAAAGATGAACAGGAAAACAGAGCGTAGATTTGAAATAAGTATTTGAGTTTTAAACATTTTTTTTATTTTTTTATTAAAGCTTTCATACATTTTTAAAACCTTATTGTGATAGAAACTTCATCATTACTTAGTCAAGATTAATACAAAATAATTATAATTACTCCAGAATTAATACATAATAACATAAACGGGTCTTTACTTTCTTTAATTCCTATAAGAAAAAGAATTTTGATGGCGCAAAAATTAGATTTTGAGATTTTGGGGTAACTACATTACAGTCCCATGTTGATTTCAACGTCTGTGGATATTTAATGTTGAATATTAGTAGGTGTCCCAACTGGGATTCAATACAGATCCAAATTTTATGGGGCGATAGGACGCGATGTGAAGCTATGTGGCAGGCACACTAAGTGGCAGACTATTAGCTAATATAAATTGAGTTTAACGAGGATCATTTAAAATCAAAATTGTAGATTCTCCAACTTTGAACTATTTTCACAACATTTCTGTAGAAAAAACTAAGTTTGTATAACAGAAGGTGCTTAGTATTCTTGAGAAATAAACTTTAATAGGGCGTAATATATTTTATCCCGAAAACTACGACTTTTATTTCCTACCTTAACTATAATTCTAAAATAGGAAATCCTTGGTAAAGATCTGAAATTCAAAAGATTATTGGAGTTTGTTTTATGATAAAAAGGACTTTATGTATACCAAGTAGATGTTAGAACTAAGTCTTGAATACTAAGCTGCTTTCACTTTTCAAATCTATTGGGGAAAAAATCGTGCACCTTATCCAAACCACGTTCAATAAAAACTACTGACAAAACCTTTTTCTTTTTTTATTGTCAACTGCAAAAACTTTCTAAAATGGTAAACAAATTTTATGGAACATTTTTTTTTTTTTAATTCTCATAAATATCCCATAAAACTCTCTCATACTGATTTTGGATTTAACTTGATATCACATTCATTGCCATAGTTGCATGTTTTGTAGGATCAAATTTATTCTTGAGGTTCAATAGACAATGTCCAATACTTATTCAGTGATTTGTACCGGTACCTCTGACAGAAGATAGTTTGTGCGCATTGGAGTTTTATTTTTTACCAAGTAAATAAAAATGTATTATTCACACTTTTAAAATGTTAGAAAAGCGTTGAATTAACGTTTTAAAAAGTCAAAAATTCAAAGCGTTTGGACTATACAAGGTTACTGTACCGGAACCTCTTTGTTTTACAAATCAAGCATGGCTTATATTTAAAATCATGAAAATGGCTGAGAATTACTGAAATCTAACTTTTAAAAATTGTAATTCATTCGCATTCTTTTATAAATAATTAAAAGTCATATCGTATATTTATGTAATTATTATTCTTTGTGCTATGATCAATAAAGACTTATTACATACCTTCTATCTTGCTGTACAGCCGGCATTACAATGTAGATTTTAGTTATTTTTTGAATTGATTAATCGTTGTTCCATCTCAGTGTCTGTCAACATTGCAAAAAAGAGGAAGAAATGTAAATAATAATGTGTTTAAATTGCAAATTAACAACTGAAACAAAGGAAATCCTTTGGTTTTCTGCTTCTTTTCATTGGGGGAAGTTGAGTCACAACAGCATTTAAGACTTCCATTGAAAGAAATNGGGAAAAGAAACATCCATGGGTAAAGAAGCCATGGAATAAGAAGTGCGACTATAAAAAAAAAACTATTTATAAAGCGATGTGTATAACTTCACCGGTTCGGTTGCATTCATTTTTAGTACCATTGAATTGGTTGATTTGTATATTGGAAACGAGCTGACGAGGTTTGAAAAGGTGTTCTAATGGAAACCATTTATATGTAGTCGGCTAAGTGCAGTACTGTAAGATAGTGTCGAACTGAGGCATGTTATCGTGTATTTACAATTTTAATTCATGTATGTAGGGCAAAGGTCAAACCGCGCAATCATGAAAAATTCATGTTACAACACGTAAATGCTCCAGCTTTCATATCTGTTTATAAATAACCTAACTTGGCTTCTAAGAGGCCACATTCGTAGCGAAAGAAAAAACAGCGAACTCTGCAACGGAAACAAAAGCCAACCAATTATAACCGACTTCTGTTTACCACTCGCGCTTTCTAAAAGAATATCACTAAACAGCTTTTCTAATTTTTCTCTATCAGTTCGTATTTTTTTTTTTTTTCATCAGTGGTGTTACATTTTTCAATTTTTTTGTAAGTAATTTTTTTATTATGTATTTTTATAATGAAAAGTTCCTTTTGGACACTTTTCTTGGGATACAGTTATCTGAGGCATTGGTGACATACAACTGTGTACCATACCTGAAGCTTTTTGTGTAAATTTTCAAATGGAAAAATTCCATAGGTAATTATAAAAAAAAAGTAAGTGTATTAAAGTTATAACTATGTATTTCTTTTCAATAAACATTGATCGATGGAAAAAGTTACAAACATTTTCTCTAATTTCTGCTCTTAAAGTGCTTCCACAAAGACTACGATATGTATAAATGACAAAGTAAAATTTAAGATAAATTATAGTTTAATTTAAATGAAATAGATATAGATAAATATAAAAACGATTTAACTATGGAAAGAGAATTATATAAATAATTTTGTAAAATATATAATTTATTCGCTATGAACAAATTGAGATTTACTAGGAGTAAATTTTACGCGGCTGGCACTATCCCAACATATAACAAACTCCAAATTGTTCTGAAGAAGAGCAGGCGAAATGGGGTGCTTGAAAGATCATTATTGAGAGAGAAAAAAGCTGAAATTTATCGAAGGGAAAATAAAAAATGGAATATTAACACTCGGGGATTAAAGTCGTTAAATGAATGAACTAGAGTGGGAGGGGGACAACAATAGCGATGTAAATTTACCACTTAAGGCACCAACTAGATAGCTGTTATAGTGAAAGGGTAATTTCAATTGTAAATTTTATGTTTACGATCATTATGAAAATTGGTTTACTTATCTTAGATGATTAACTAACTGATCGACCATTATCGTGGTCCTTAATACTTTCTGTAATGAGTTATACCTAATGTGATTTTTTAATCATTAAACTGATACAATTTGCTTATGCTTAATTTTATTTACTATGAATTCACTAACTAAAAATGGTTGCTTGTAGCAACAAATTTAGTGCTAGTTAATAATACAAATAAAACAAGATAAAATGAATTTTTTATTTATTTATTGTCATTGGTCCTGTTTGTTTACAATTGATTTTGAATTTGACCGCCTAAATATTTGAGAAATTTAGTGATTAATTGACTAATATAATACTTTGGTAAATCTAATTACTAACTACATATTGTATTGCCATCGGAAATGCACAATCTGTGTAAGTTTCAGCTTTCTACTTAGTCAGGAAGTTAGTTGAAAATCGATTGAAAGATGTGTACTGGGCACACAAAAAAAACAAGAAAGCAAGCTATTAAAAACGTAGTAATAATTTAATTATGTTACGGGGAAACAAATGTTGTTCTAACCTATTGTGTTGTTAATTTAATTTATTTTTTTTATTTTTTATTTTTTTTAGAAAATCGGTTATCTTCTAGTGAAACTAAACCAGTAACATGAGTAATATTGTAACAAAGAATTACTTGAAAAAATGTTGACGGACTGATTGACTGAATCGAGACCAACAATGCTCCCTTATGTCTGAACGTTTTCCGGTATGGGAAAATTTAGGGTCATGAAAATAAAAGTTTTCTACAATAATCACAATGATTCTGTTTCCTTTTGGAAGCTTGGAAGCATATTTTAATTATGAATAGAGAGGTTAATAAAATGTAACACAACAATATTGTCACCACCATTTTTATTTTTTTTTTTTAAATTGTGGTGACAATATTGTTGTGTTACATTTTACTAACCTCTCTAGTCATAATTATGAAGTAGTACCACAAAATCTCAGTCAAAACAACCAACTATTTGCATATTTTAATCGTTTACAGCCGATTAAAGAGGATAATACATAATCCTCAAAGCTGAAAGCTGTGATATTGTTTTATAATCAAAATAATTATTAAGGTGGAGACACACTAGAGCATTCGCCCTGAATGAGCATTCGTTTCCGTTCGGCTCGCCCTGTCCATTTCTTAGCATATCGGGGCGAACGCATGCTCATTTGGGGGCGAATGACATGCTCGTTCTCGGAGCAAATGCTCTAGTGTGTCTCCACCTTTAAATGAAAAAATAATTCAGTGATTTATCTAAAAATGACGTCAAAACATTAATTGATATACAATTTTTAAATTTGTCAAATTAAAGAATAATAAATATTACATAATATATTGTTGTCTACTTACTTATGTATTTATTATTTATCGATATAAACTAGTTAATACATGAGACTTGAGCGACATTTTTCAATGAAATTATTAATTAAAAATATGGTCTTACTTTTCTGGCTATAAAACCCATAGAATGTTAGTTTGGTAAAGGTTAGATAAATATAACTTTAAATCTTATATAGGCACTCCCATCATTTTAACTAAATTACTCTAGAAGTGTTCAATCTTCTTATTTCGTATCTATCTATTAAATTTTTATTTTTATTTTTTAAATGAAAACTTGTTTAATATAAAAATGTTCCAAGTAGAATCCATCAAGTAAAGCGTCAATCCGCTTAAATAGGTTTAAAATCTCAGTTACCTTCTACCTCAAAACCGAACATGATTGCTGGGAATATTAATTAAATAAATCCTTTCATCAAACCCATCATAGAAACTATCTATTTTACATTAATAAACATGAATCGATTAAACTATCTCGCTATAAATATAGCTTCATCTATTTATAAAGTAACATATATCTTAAATAAATTGGGTGTGAAAAAATAAATTACTTTTTATATTTAAAATTTATTATTTTTTAATGAGGTTTTTTAAATCTTATTTAAACCTTTACGTTGTTATATATACATGTACATATATATATTATTTTTTGTTTTTATTTCAACCTTTACAAAACCCCTTTTTAAAGAAATTTTCAGTAGAAAAAAAAACAGGAGAAAAAATTAGAAACATAAATTTATTTTATTTTTTTTAAAAAATAAAAGAAAGCTCTTTATTTTTGAAAGATAAGTAGTGATGATTTAATGTAAAACATTTTCACAGAAATTAATTTGATTAATGGTTTTAGATAAAATTAAGTTTGTTTTACACGAGTTTTTTTATTTACTTTATCTTAATTTAAGAACAACATTTTTATTTAAAATACCAAGTCTACTTTTTTTAGGTAACATTGCTAATTAAAAAACATACATTTTCTAAAATTTAAAAACTATGAGTAGGTAAATACTTTTTAAATTTGGCATTTAATTTATAAAGTAGGTACATTTATTAAACTACTGGTAAGAATTTGGAAAACCCTAGTCAAGAGATTTTAAGTAGCGGTACGTCTCAGCAGAGATATGTTTAATAGAAACATTTTTATATCCCTTCCTATTTATTAATAATTTTATATTTTGTTTTTTGTTTCAGGTGAGTTGTCATGTTTTTTTATTTGGCCGTTTCAATTGACGTATGTAAGTATAAACATGTGTTATGTTAAACCTTTATGCTGACTACGATAGATCATTGCAAAGTTTAGCTAATTTAGAATTATTTTTAGTTAAAAATAATTCAGAACGACTAAAACATCATCAATTTAGTTTTTTAACTGGGTTGACGGGAAGTGAAATATAAAACGTATTGTTATATAGGTTTTAGTTTATTGTTATTTTGTTATGTAGTTAATACTGATTACAGAACCTTGTAGAGAAAAAAATTTGTCGTCTTTTATCTTTTATGAACTGTTTAACAGGATGATTGGCGTTGTACATTAATAGCGTGATTCATTGCAGCCTCTATATACATTGTTATGTCTAATCTAGCATATGATACGAGGGGTTACAGTATATAATCATATTTAGTATCTAGTATGTAGAAAAGTTAGACCCCCAAGATACTAGAGTATATGTATAATATTACTAGTAGCTAATATATATATATATATTCATATGA
>KZ651128.1:319408-337380 GCA_001010745.2 Gerris buenoi
ATATATATACATACATAGTAAGTACATTGAGATTAGAATGCTAGCAGCTGTTTATTAGGACGTGATAGCAGTGTTCTGGTCTTGCAATTATTTATTATACTGATTACATGTAATTTATTCTAGAACATACAGTGAGCCGTTATTCGAATTTATGTATTAGGATGAACGGGTTAATAATAATCACTCACATTAACAATTAATTTCATATGCAACATGCCCTATGACTGAAAATCCCTTAATTTTTGTGTTTTATGTCATTTGTGACGGCCATGTTTAAAATAATGCCAGAATATCTATACTTTTTCTCTGTCCATCTGGAGCTTTAGTGAATGTAACTTAGTAGATATTTATATTTTTTTTTTCTTATGTTGTCCGCCATCTTGACGAAATTAAATGTGAAATTCGCACACCTTGTAGGGGCCAAGGCTGGTCAAAGGGCTATAATTAAATATATATGTTAATAATTTAAACCTAAAGTTGTCACGATGTCTGTGAAATAATACATTTCGTGTAATTCGATAATGAATAATAGTTTTTTTTTTTTTTTTTAAATTTCTCGTTCTACTTATCAGTTAGTTCTTACACACTAATTTTTAACAGTCCGTGTTGCCAAAGGGTTTTTACAATTATAGTAACCAGTTAGTCGCCACTTTACATAAGCAGTGGGTGAACACCGCACGAGGAGGCTCGGGGGATTGAACACAGTTCTGTGTTCACCCTTTGAGCAACCACGTCCCGTCCAATGCTAACTAACTGATGAGAGGTCCAATAGTTTACTTACACGAGCTATCTAGGCTCCCTCAATTATTTATCTAGCTCTAATGAAATTGCATTTGAATGCCGGATTACTTTTGATAGAGCAATTGTGCAGAGGCATTATTTTACTACTTGATCTCTTACTTATATTTATCATTGCTATTAATGAATACTGTAACATCGACTCTACACATTTATGAACCTAACTATGGAACTTCTAAATTATTGAGGACTTTTCTTATTATTAATGCTCTCGTGGGAGACCTGTTAGATTTTGACTTGGTTTCAAATTTCACAAGTTGTTTTGAAAGTTTACGAAGCTCATTTTCGGATTCCCATCCAATGTTCTAGCGCATTAAACCCCCATTTAGTCGAAGGAAGTAAATCATCTCAATTACTAGTAAGTGCTTGACATCAGATACTTGTAAATCCTTTACTCTCCTTCTCTTGCCCTTGTATCGACGGAGTAAGTTGTAATTTGTAACTTGGATGGCCTTCACTCTCGAATGCAAGGAAGAAGGAGGGGGAGCCAAGTCGTGTTTCAAACAATTTACATTCAGGCGGTGTCGCTTCACGGAGGCACTTGGAAGCCTAAAGCATTTGTGTCCTTCCCCTTACCATTTGAGTTTCGCCGACTTCGTGCATATTCAAGAAGTCAGCGGATATTCCCTGAGGGGGTTGTTTTTGAAATGAAGAGGCTCGGTGTTCACCCCTCCTAGGATCGAGTCTCTTGTAGATCTATGAGAAATGGAAAACGGTCCTCCGTGGTTCGCATTAATACCGATCTTAATGGCTTCTCGAGTACCATCTTAAGATATCCCCCGTGTGATAAGGGGCTAAGAAGGGATAACAACAATTACAGTTACGGTCGGTAAGAGATGCAGTTGTTGTTAGCTAAACTTCCAAAACTAAGAGACCGGAAATGCTTTTATAGACAGTTCAATAAAGCTTGTATTTATGTGTATCTTAGTATGAACCAAATGCAATACTTTACAACAATAATTTACAACCAAATACCTCTTTTTAGCGAATTTCCATAGGAAAAAATTCGCTAATGGAGCCACTGGCATGGCGTGAGTTGGAGCCGGGACTGTGGCCAAAATACGTTTAAAGGGGCCCTGATCACGAAACAATAGGTCTTACAAAACTTTATATATATATATATATNGACATCTTGTATGTTTAAGATAAATGCAATTTTTTTGTGGAGACCGTCATTAAGTAACTTTAAAAAATGTTTAAAGAAGTATATTATTTTTAGGACTCTCTGAATGTTTTAAGATAAGCAGGTTTTACTAAAACTGGATACAAATTCAAGAATGTTGTCATATGATTAATAATAGATATCATTTTACTATAAGAGATTTTTAGCGAATTTCCATAGGAAAAAATTCGCTAATGGAGCCACCGGCATGGCGAGAGTTGAAGCCGGGACTGTGGCCAAAATACGTTTCAAGGGTCCCTGATCACGAAAAAATAGGTTTTACAAAACTTTATATATATATATAGGTATATGTATTTCTAGCGGATTTCTTGTGAGCACGATAGCACTCGAACGAATTGACGTATCAAAATGAAAATTGCACCAAAAAATCAAGCTCTTTAAGACGAAGATCCCTCTTGAAAATGGGATATTTATGACTTCATTAACCCCTCCTGATGAGACAGCAAAGATTTAAAAAAATAAATAAAAATCAAATGAGGTATCGCTTCTTAGGTTTTTTGGGTTCCTCAATCCAAAAAAATGAGTTGTTACCATGGCGATTCAAATAATATATTAATAATTATGGCAATAGTAATAGTAATCATTTCTTGGGGATTTCTTGTAAGCACGATGGCGCTCGAACGAATTGACGTATCAAAATGAAAATTGCACCAAAAAATCAAGCTGGTTAAGACGAAGATCCCTATTGAAAATAGGATATTTATGACGTCATTAACCCCTCCTGATGAGACAGCAAAGATTTAAAAAAATAAAAAAAAATCAAATGAGGTATCGCTTCCTAGGTTTTGTGGGTTTCTCAATCCAAAAAATAAATTACCATGGCGATTCGAGTAGATTTAAAAAAATACAAAATAATCCTACCACGGGTTCCCGCAAGCCGAGCGAATTTCCATTGGAAATTTGTAGTTCAATGTTGTGCAGTTTAAACTTCTTTTAAACTACTACGATTATACAAATACTACAAATTTCCAATGGAAATTCGCTCGGCTTGCGGACACCCGCGGTAGGATTATTTTATACGAGTCCGTAAAATTGTAACTTGCTAGCGAGGGTAATTATTACATCTCTGTTATAGTTTACTTTTTTTCCGGTGTATGTTACTTCCAATTTTTTGATATTAATAATTCTCATTTATTAATTTTAAAAAGTTATCCCTTATATCCAGGTTTTTTACGTGGTATGACATATAAAAGACTTAAACATTAATAAAAAGCAACCATTTCTATGCCTTAACCAATCTGTCCCCTAATCTTCTCGAAAATGAGTGCTCGTTATTTTCAATCTGTTACATCTGCTACAGTTTTTCTTTTTTAAAGAAGAACATAATTTGGAAAAATAAATCAATTTTATCTTTTCATATTTCTTCAATATTGCTGTTTTTTTTTACACTTTGGGAAATAAAATCCTAGTAACCTTCTTGTACTTAGGCCATAGAAAAAAAGAGATAAAATATCGAAGACAAGACTTTCGGTGCCAAAAGTAAAAACCACGGGGTTTCCCAAGCCAAAATCGACTAAAAGACCCTATTTGTTTTTTCCTTGTTGAGTTTTTCCCAAGAGAAGAATTGAAAGAAAATTTCTTGAGGGATGCAGCCCTAACCCTTGTAAGGGCATCGTTTCCCCAAACTTTTACCACCTGGCTGTGGTTTTCTAGTAGGAGGTTTTTCTGAGCTAGTTTTTCATTCCCTAGAGGGAGCACGGACTGTGGCAAGCTCATCTTTCATGCTTTCTTCCCGTTCTTAACCTTCCCTTCTTCTTAAACCCTTTTTCCATTTAATCTTTCTTCTTTTTGAGTTTCAACAACCCTATATATTTTTTTCGATCCTGCTTCCTTTCGATTTTTCTTTCTTTTTCTTCCTTCCCCTATAATTTATATTTATTTGTTTCCCCCTCCACTAACCCTTCTCGTCGACAAAAGAAGTTAAAAGGGAATTTTTATTTATTTTATTTTTATCAACTTTAAGGTATTATATTTCTTATTTATTGATTTTTATCCTTTGCGCTGTGATATTGAGTTAATTATTATTATTTATATTTATTATTAATTATTATATTCTTCTCTAATTATAAAAATAATTTATTGTTAATAGCTCATGTAATAATTATTATTTGTTATCCATTGAATATTATGTTAATGCCAGAGATATTATACTTATTCTGTAATTTGTCTTTAACTAGCGCTGTAGTGATGAAAGTGTGTCTGTTGTTTTTAGATAAGCTTGTGTTTCAGTACTTTGTATGTAAGAAGGACAGTCAGTTGTTGTTTTAGTGAGTTCGTTTGTCTGTAGTTGGTATGTGTGCTTGTCTGTAGTTAGAGAGTGAAGCAGTGTAATGTTTGGATTTGAAAGGCTGTCATGGTCCTATATGATCAGGTCATCAAACTACATAACAGCTTGACATCTGTCTAGAGAGTACTGTAATAATCCTGTTGCTATTCTACATATGCGACAAGATTCTGTTATTCACCGCCTTCCCTCTAGCTACCTGACTTAACTGTTGTTATTCTACATATATAAGACATTCTGTTATTTACCTTACCTCTAGCTACCTAACTTAACTCTATCACTTACTCAATAACATCTCTTAGAAAGTAATTAATTAAAAATAATAATTTTTGTTCAAAATTCTCGCAATAGTGTTTTCTTTGTTAGGAAATCGGTTAATTGGGATTTACCTAGGTTCTAAAAATATCTCAGTAACAATAACTAACTTGGGTAGAAATATTATATTTATAGGTCCAGTGAACAGAGTAATAGCTTCCCTGTTTAGAGGTGTATTAATCTATCCTATCCCGTTCTTTTTTAATAAAATGTATCTTTTAAATCTTTTTATAAAAATATGTCTTTATAACAATATTATATTTTTTCTTGATTAAATCTAATTATAAAGATATTCTTTCTCCATCTTCGACTCTTTCATTCCCTTCTAAAATTATCAACTACTTTCTTTCACTATTATTATGGTATTTGATATTTTATGACATTTGAAATATTGAAACGCGTAACGATGACTATTTTTTCTCTTTTTTATTAAAATAAATGTTAGTATTAATCAACACACGTGGAAGGTTTATTCGATTTAATTTAAAGTTTGTATTTCTTATTTATTTACTTCTTGCTTTAAAATAACTTTTGATTATTTAGGGTTAGATCTAGGTCCAAACTTATGACTGGTGAGTTCGAATCCGAAAGATGAAAGACATAATTTTTCTCTTTGATCAATTAGTTAAGTATAATATGAGTAAACTAGGAGATTCACATTCATGATGTAGATCTATCATGAGATGATCGGGACGTATTAGAAACGAAAAAACTACTGTACAAAAGGTTTATTTCGTTTTAAGCAGCACATTTTGCATTCTTTAGCCAGTTTTTCTATCTGTATCCATTCCCTTCCAGTAGCAGTAGCTTCTCCCTAACAATTTTATTTTGACTATTCTAACATGCCTACTGTGTAAATACTATCTACTGTACGTACATAATAATAATAATATGTTAATTATTTATTCGTGTTGTCTCGTCCTATTTTTGGACGAATTGTCGCTTAGGCATAAAACAATGTCCCACTGAAAATTAAAAGTTAGTTTTTTAAACCTTCTTCGATTTCACAGTAGGGTCATTTATTTTTAAAAAATATTTTATGAACACTGACAGTAACTATATTAATATGAAACCATCTGCGAGTTTCATCAAAATTCAAAAATATTATTTTTAAAGGTAATGTGAAATTATATTATGCAAATGTAGAATTGAAAGCACTGAGCGCCTTTTGAATTTATATTAAAATTGGACGTGTTGTTTTTTAGACATGGTGATTTGCAAAAAAAATGACCTGCACACCGACAGACAGACTTCAGACCAACAAAGTCCTGTCAACTAAGACAGATCTCTTCCTTAGAAATTTTAATTTGAACACATAAGATACATTTGTTGATGAGAGTGTTCACTATGCTATACCTCGCGGAAGTTTGTAAGCATATTTTATAATGAATAATGTATATTAAAATAATTAATTATTGACGATTCTAACGCATTAAAAAAAAATAAAAAAATAAAATCACGATAACCATATAATAGATTTTATGTTGAATATCTACAATGACATAATTAATGTTTGTTAATAATTCTAAGCTTAACTTGCCGCATATTTGATCATTAAACTACCCCTTGACTATTAATTACTTTACCATTTAACTAATTTAAAAACTTTTTTATTGTAATTGTTAAAGTTGAATCATTACGTTGAAATTGGGCGTAATTATCAATTGCTGATAATTGTTCTTCTAATTGTCTTGTAATTTTAAAAATGAAATTAAGCTTTGTATTTTTATTAAGAAGAATAATATGCTATTTTCTACTTTAAATTCATATTGAATTTTACGATTCAATTTTGAAGCATCCTATTAAACTCCCTGTTCATTGTTTTTTTATTTCTTTTTTTTTAAATTGGAATTTTGGCCCTCATGGAGTAGGATTATAACTATAATTTACGTTTTCCGGTCCTCCCCGGACCGGATTGTACGTAGCTAACCTATTGTGGGTTTACTGTTATCCTGAGTATGCTAGCTTGTAATTACTGTTTGTCTTTACTTTGGGGGAAGAGGGGGCATATGTAATTAGCTTAGTGCACAATACTCAATGTACCCGCAGTTCTATACACTAGGCGTTTCGGGCAATAGGTGGAAGTTATAGTTTCCCAAATGCTTTGTTTACCGTACTGAGTGCAATCGATTATCGTTTACAGTCCAGGACGGTCATTGTTCTGGCTTAAAGCTGGCCAATTCACCTCGGTAACAGTTGGCGAAATCCATTCAATATAGTTTCGGACTTAATTATACCTCCAAAAAGGCGGACTCGAGGAAGGGGAATAAGAGGGTAGAGACCTCATTTCCCTTGTCGACGTTGTTTTGGCGAATTATCGGGAATAATTGTCTTTTTACAAATTGTTACCGGTAACAGATATTTCCCTTTGAGACCGAAACCTGCGTCCCCGTTTCATTGTAAACAAGAATATCTAATTTCTAATTATGCCCAAGGTAAATCGGGGCACATTAGTATCTCTGAAATTCAGTAATTTTCACTAATCATAACTATTCAGGAGAGTGCACGGAATCTTTCTCATTTTCTAAAAAACAAAAAATAACTCTCGAAAACTTGTTTGTAATGCCGTGTTAGTATTTAATTCCAATTTAATTCCCAGGGGTATTTACAGACTGCACTTCAAGATTAAACCGGGGACGTTTTACATCTTAAAACTTTAGGAGGTCGGAGTTCTGCCTAGGATGATTATTTACGTTAAATCCCTTCATAATAATTGTGGCTAAAACAGGTTAATGCAGGTTTAAAACTTTGTGTTTGATAAACTATGATTTAACTTGTTTATAACTTATCGTCTCGGATTTGCGACTAGTAGGAGCCCACTGACCCGAAGTTAATAACTTAACACGTGGCGCAGCTACGTAGGTTTTCAAGGCGCAAAGTTTTTAAGAGGAAAATTAGTTTTAATTTATAGTTTACGGTATTGCCTTGGACTGGAAAACTTTCCAGACGCTAAATAAAGCCTGGGAGGAAAGTCTGTCACTCGAATGCTTATTCGTATATTAATTACGATTCTCTCTGTTTTAACAGGTAGTTAGTTGGATTTTAAAGTTTCTGGCGAAATTAATTTTAATTATTTAATGAGTTGTTAATTAAAATTTGAATTTTAAAAATTTAGTGAACTGCTTGTTTTAATAGTCTGGATTCTGGAGGTTGGAAATAGACCAAGTTGTAGAAATGATAGTTTTGCATGAAACTGAACTTTTGTCTTTCACCAACTTATTACGCTTTAAAGACTCTAAACAAAAATGTAGCCGATTAAACGACCGTAAAATGAAAAAGCACATACATTTTCATCATGGTGGAGGTGGCGCCCTAATTAAAATGTCAGACCAACATTATGTAAATCTCTAATTATTAGTCCTGCTTACGGCCAACTAGGATGCACCAAAAACATCCGTTTTGTAATCATTGTCTCCATGATAAATAGGCAACAACCAGCTCATTATTTTTTGTTGAAGCAAGTAGGTCAATTTTTCTTTTACTTTTGAACTACCATTTTTCATCTTGAATAGGCAAAAACAACAAAAAGAACCTTACCAATTAAAAAGTAGAAATTTCAGAGCCACGTTGTACCAAAAAGGGTTTTACAGAACGTACGGTGAATACAATAGGCACGTGCAGTGCAAGCTACGCGTGGGAGAGCAGTGTATTGCTCTCTCACGCTTTAATGCCAAAAATCTATAAAAACAATAAAAAAATACTCTACCTTTAATAGTTCAAGGACAGATTTTTTTGTTCTTTCTTTTCGGAGGAGAGTTGAGGGTAACCCTGTTTCTTAATTGCTCTTAAAGAGGGGGGGGGATAGAAAGATTGTTTTTTGCATTCATCTGCAAACATACATAAAGAAAGTGGGTCTTTTTCTCGTGAAGCCCTCTAAATGGCATGTGGGTAGTTAAATGACAGAAAAAAAAAATTGCCAGGAGTTGAGTTAAGAGAGGTGGCAGGGAGGCAGGAAAGGGTAGATAATTGGAGGAAGTGCAATGCGTAGTCCCTATAAAGCCCCCCTAGATATACAAAGAGGGTTTTTCCATTGTATTCTGTTTAAGGGGCGGCTTTTTCATGTACTCTATATATAACAGTGAAATCCGCACCTTTTCCCGGCTTTAAGACTGCGTTGCAATAAATTAAAAATAAAAATCCATTTTTCCTTCCCTGTCTCTTCCTTTTTTCCCTTAGAAATCGTAAATTTATACTACTAAAAAAGAAAGAAAGATATGAAATAATTTTTTCTTTCAACAAATAAAAACCTTTAAAAGCCATTTATAAAGAATAACTTTCTTTTAAAACAATTTAAATTTACATTAAACTAATTTTCAACCCCCCCTGTCGCCCGTCCATCGCATGCTCTCACGGCTACACCTTTCGTCCGATGACTTTTAAATTTGGCATGTACATATATGTCTTGTACCTACCACACATGTTAAAAATATAGCGACTTAAAAAAATATTTTTCAATTTTTAAGTTTTTGGTAGTATTCATACTACGGTACGTTTAAATTTTAATTTAAATCAAATTATAATTACTATTTACAAAGGGAGAAATATTTTTCAAAATAATTAGGGTAAAAAAATTTAAGGGTTTAATTTTTTTTTCGACACCGTGAGGGGTATCATATGAAAGGGTACGTCGAGCTGATAACAAAACTATATATTTCTTTGGTTAAAAAAACTTTTATAGGGTGAGCGTGGGCAAGTTTGAAGTGGGTGTGAAAAGTGCCCCCCCCCCCTTATCTCGCTTATGTGAAGTGCAAAAAATCTGAAAAAATTCCTGAACATTCTTCGACCAAAAGTACAGTTACAACTTTTTGGAAATTTTGAAAAAAAAAAAAAATTATTTTTGATTGACAAAATACGGTTTATTATTATTATGGTCTTTTCGATGAATTTATATGGCTGGTTTCTGGTTCAATGGCAAAAACATACTTCATCAGAAATTTGTTTATGTGTTTTGAGAATATCAGACCCATAGGATAGTTCAAAGTAAGCTTTTTAGTATTTTAAAAAACACCATCAATAGGGTACAACTTAAAACTTAAACAATATAGTGTTGCCTACGGACCCTCGCTGTGTGGTGACTAGCACACACTTGACCTGTTTATTTTAATTTATTTTGATAAATGTCTACTAACATGTCATGTCATGTCAACTAACATGTCATGTCATGTCTACTAACTAGTCCGCCATCTTGGGCTGCCCGCCATATTAGATTTAGATGACGTTACTTAGATAACCTTGCCTTTTTATTCTAACTAAACGTGTGTATATACAACATTTTAATCCAATTGGTTGAGGATAAATTCTTTAAAATTCAGTTGCAAGATTTTACCCGAACATACATACATACAAACATTGCAAGTTAAATAAATGCTTGTCTAATTGGTCCCCGACTCTTAAAGACGTTTTAATATAAATATTTGTATTTTGGTTGTCCGTTGTCCCCTTCCTTCATCATAACTCTAATATTCTGAAAATTTAATTTATAATCAAGAAAATTATATATTGTTTTATTAGTATTTAATCAAGTTTATACATTTTTATGAAGCAAAAACGTTGGAAATTCATTATATTTATTTTGGTAAGGGGGGCGCCTCCTAATTTTATTCAACATCTGGATTGTTCACACCAACTTTTATTTAAATTGGTTAAGTGTTAAATAGTTTATAATACTTCATGCCTTTGGACATAAGTCGTACAACTGACAGACTTTTTTTTATTAAAAAAAAATAATAATAATAGAATAGAATTAAATTTTATTGAAATCTAAAATCGAATTTCACGCTGTCATAATACTTTAAATAAATATATTATGTCTTATAGGAGAAAGAATAAACAAAGGTTTAATACTCAATTAAGTTCTATGTATTCGTTTATAGATTGCAATACATTTATAATATCAAACAGGTTTTTTTTTTATTTAGTTGGACAATCTTTCTCGAAATTTGATTCATCACTGTGAACTTATAATCTTACGGTTGGGACAGTGTTTAAAACAAGTGTAATATAATATTATATATCGGAGTCAAAAACCGCAAAAACGTAGCTGCAGTGCAAAAGGGTAGACAGAGGCGCCTCTCAATAGACCATTACCGTTAGTTGCAGACTCGCCCGCTAGAGGTCGTCCCTAGTTGTAATGTATTTTGATAAAGTTTTTTTTGTTAAACAAGTTTTTACCGCTGTTAATAAACCAAAGTAAAAGATATAGGAAAGGGGGGCTACATATATCGATTTCTTGGGGGTTTCTCTCTATTCAAGGGTCGTTGACGGTGAAACAAAAAAATCGATAGGTACGAAACATGCGGGTAGACCGGCTTCTCGTTTTTCTGATAGCAAAGGATTAATGACATAGTGCAGGTTTTAGTCTGCGGTTTAATACTAAGCATTAATACTATCTACTAACTGATAAGTACTAAATGATTTATTCTAGTAGGACTAATTAGTTGTATAGAGTGCTAAGCACAGCTGGAAGTTTACAAAGCTTCTATTTCATTGCTTGTCTCAATGACAAATGTTAGAATTCGTTTAATCTCATAGCTCCTACGAATGTCTCAAAATTATAAATGATTTTTTGACTTTAAGCAAGATCTTAAATTAGAATATATTATCCATACAAATTATAAACAATAAAAACATTGCCGTCGGAAAGACTTATCTGTGAGAGTTTAAGTTTTCGTGGTGCAGTCAAAGGACAGGCAACACGAATGGGAGGAATTGTTTACACTCTGTTCTTCGTTCTTACTTGCCTTACCTATTATGCTGATTAGCAAAATTTCCAAAATTCATCAAATATCGAAAAATGTTTCAGCAATTAAATTTCTTTGTAAGACATACATTCAAACAAAAATG
Organism: Gerris buenoi; assembly: GCA_001010745.2. NCBI lineage: Eukaryota > Metazoa > Arthropoda > Insecta > Hemiptera > Gerridae > Gerris > Gerris buenoi. Next base: position 330,832 of record KZ651128.1, read on the forward strand.
TATTTTCTATTTGCCGCCATTTTGACTGAAATATTGACTTTTAAAAATTAAACGCTAAATAATTTCGGAATTATTTTGGCAATATCAACAAATAAAGATAATGAGCAAAAAGTGACAAAAAGCTGCAATATCTTCGACATCCTCCAATGCCCGAGGAAAAATTGGATGTCAGTAGAGTGATAATGTATACACCTACTGCCTTTGTTGCTGCCATATAAAAGTATTTTGGTGAGTCAATACAGCAGCACGAAGAGCAGTGGCAGTGGCTGAATGTTAATGAGGCATTAGACAAGATTATTGTAGACAATTACTTCAGTAAATCAAGTTTTCTGAAAACAACTGAGCATTATTTTAAGTCTTATCGCGATTGCACAAAGCGCATGTGCGAAAATTTTATTAAAAAAAAAAAAAATTAAGTAATCAAATAAAAGTTTTTGAAGAGTAGGTTATATATATATATATATATTATATTTTAATTTCTTATTGGTTTTTTATGAGTTAAAATATAACCCAAAAAAATCCGGAATCCTTATTATGTTGTATAAATTTAAGCTTTTTATATGTTAATTTTTTATGCATTACATGCATTATAAAATCATGCATAAATATGAATTTAATTTAAATTTTAATTCATATTTTGAGTTATCTTTCTCACGTCAAGCTTTTGATAGAGACAAAAATAAAATGACTACAAGAATATAATACATAGTTCGAATGAGATGTTTGTTGGTCCGTAACTTATTTAACTATTCCACTGATACATATTAATTACTGGATGCTTTGAAACACACTAATTCAAATGCTTCTAGGACACGTGTCCTCCCCTGTGTATTATTAATTGCACGAGGAGCTGCACGTGTAGATAGATAGTAAGTTGCGTTACTCGCCGCTAGGGAGCTTCTCTAGAGTATACAAACCCATTGTAATTCACAGTTTTTGACTCTGTTCTTGACGGAGATTTTCGTTGAGCGAAAATTTTATAAATTGGTTTTTGTTCACGGTGTTTTAGTTTTCTGTCGCGTTTCGTATATAAATATACTTCATAACATGATGTATTACAACTCCCGCTCTGTATATTCTCTTTGTCTCGACCGAATGAATAGAGGAATAGGGTTTCTCCGTCTGCCCATTGTTACAGACACATCTATACCTAAATCCCCTGTTCATTTCACAATTCACAATGCAAATGCTAATGAATAACTCACTGGCGAATTTTAGCCGTAAGATATTTTACTCACATTTCTCATATACGTATTCAAGTATTAAATCCAAATGTTTTTTATAAGGAAAACCAAACCTAAAGACTCTGTTGTTGTTTGAAGTTGTTTTCAGGTTAATTTATAACATAGAACTTAAAAACCTATTTATGTTTTGATGTTTGAATAAGAGTCTCGTTGTAATACGTGAAGATGTGTACTTACATTACATGTAAGGTAAAAAGGTATGATTAAGCGAGCTTAAGCGAGAGTTCTTCTTTTCCGATACTAGCAGTTTTTAATTCTTTTTTAACTTTTTGTTTGTCTCACGTCCTAAACGTCCAACCGATGACTATAGCGTCAAATTGACCAATTTCATCTAATTTTGGCACACAGGTGCATCTCAGAATTTTATTCAACTATATAGCTTTTGGAAGTATCTCTTCAAAGTTTCAGTAACCTGACTGATACTAACTCCGATTCTCAAATGATTGTATTGCGATTGTTCTTTTTTTTTTTTAAATGCTTATTGTATTTGAATCATACTGATTCTTGTATATTTTCCATAAAATTAATTTATGCTGTCCACATGTAGGCTTATTATTACTACATGCAATACCAAAACATACTATATTATAACCTAAAAAAAAGTAATATTTTAATGAGAATCCGCAGAATCTTTATAAATTCTATTGAATTACTTAATTTCTCAGAGGTTTTTATTTTAAAGAAAATTTTTTAGTATTCTTCCATCCTATTATAAATGTTTGTTTATTTATTCCGTTCATTTCAGACTGCATCATCGACATTAGATATCTGTTTAAACCAATCCACTTTGGCTCGTATCCAAATTCTGGATTTTTCCTAATTTTGTCGGTCAATCTGTAATCTACTTATAACAATATTATATTGACAGATGGTCTGATATTTCCTGATTCAAACTATGATAGACAAAACATGTTTCAGGTCAATATAACCCACGAATCTGTCTGTCAGAGATTTTCAAGACTATAATCTAGACTCTAGAATTTCAAAAAACCATCACATAAATCCTTTTTTTTTTTTTTTTTTTTTTTTTTTTTTTTTTACATTATTACCATCGATCGAGATATGTAAAGTTTTTTATTTGGTATAATCAAACATAATAAATTATTACTAATTAAGTTTTATTAGTTTAAGTTTGTTAGTAGTAGTTTTAAGTTTTATTTATGTGTGCTATATGGTTAAAACTAAATTTAAATACGACATAGTATATATATATTTATAGAAATGCAGTTAAAAGCCTGGAGATTAATTTAGTTTTAAATGTGTCTCTTGTGTAATCCAATAAATTGGTTCTAAAAATATAAACTTTATTTTAAAAATAAATCAACTAAAAAATACATTTTTAAAACCATCTCTTTTTCTGACACCTAATATAAAACTCTATTTAAAACTTTAGAGATAAAATGAAATGTAACTATAGATTATCTCGTTATCGAATAAAGTTTCGAATAATAACCTTTTAACTATGACCTTTAAAATTTGTTTAAATTCATATTATATTAAAAAACAATAGCTACTCAATTTTTTTTTTCATTTATCTTAAATTAAATCAAAATTGCCATTTGTTCAGAATAATATTATTTAATTAAAAGTTTTTAATAAACCAAATTAATTTTAATTTAGTATTTGTGTGAAATTTGAGGTTACTCTTTTAATTAATTATAAAGAATAAGTCGACTTTTTTTTTTGGAGAAATACATTTGTTTGTCATTTTTAAAATGTATTTTATCGTAAATGTTTAGCTAAGGAGAGATTTTATTTTTATTATTAGTTTTATTATTACTTTTTATTATTAGTTATTTTATTATTAGTTAAATCGACAACAACAAGTAGTCAAATTTATAATATTCTAAAATAGTCTTCCCTGCTATAGCTATACAAACCCAATAGAGAAATTTATACTCTAATAGCTTAAACTAACTTCGATAAGTAACTTCTTTCTTAAGAAAAAAACATATAGAAAGTCTTATTTTAGAGTTAAGAAGTTAAATAAATTCTTAGTTGGTTAACCTACAGTGAATTAAGAAGGGATCAAGTTGATTCCCTTGTGGGAACTTTCTCACTTCTCCCTATCTTTACCTTGTAGTTAGAGCTATTATACAAATTACTTGTTTCTATCTCACTGCTTCCTTACCTTCCCCCCCCCCCCACTCTATCTCGCTCTCAAATCATTATTGCAGCTTATACTTATGAGTTAGTTCGAAAAAAGAAATGCTTTTCTTTAATTGTAAAATCTTAAAAATACTTATAATATTCATTAAATAAAAAAAAATAAAATAAACGCCTTAACATTCTAATTTTAATTTGTTTCCATTCCTTAATAATAATAATCATAATGTTTTAGTGTGGTTAAATTATGTACTAAATTAGTTATTTTAATGAAAATTTTGTTCAACTTGCTCATAATGAAATTAATTACCAATTAGTGTCGTACATGATTTTTTTTTTCTTTTTTTTCGCGGCCGATCGCGTACTTTAATGATGTTTTGGTTTTTATGATCAATAATTATCTTATTTATTTTGTTACTTCCATTTTTGATTCCGAGCTTACCGAGAGTAACAGAAGTATTTTAAACTGATTTTGAAAAAAAATAGATAATTTGTTTAAAGCACCCACAGATGATAACAAATGCCCCTAAATATTAAATTCAACTGTCTGTTTACATTTAATAAAAAAAATCCAAATCTAGTAAGACCATTCGACTAACAATAGGACTCGAGGAAGTGTCTCACTATTTTCACTATGTAAACTGTTTTTTTTATCAGATTAATTTTGTAGAGAAATTTTGTTGGTACGCTTTAATACATTTTTAGTAAACTTTTTCGGAAACATATTTTTTGGTTTGAGCATTGATTTAAATGTTTAGTAAACCTTTTCGGCGACATATTATTTTATTTAAATTTTTATTGAACTTTTGCTGGAACATAGGTATTTGATATGAGCATTGATTTTATAAATTTTGCTTTTTAAGTTTTCATCTTTTTTACGACAAATTTCATTAAATTTATTTGCCCATTTGTGTCTGACATTAAATCACTGTTGCACATTGTTTTGCATCAAATTATTTTGACAGCAGCTGTGTTCACATAAAATGAATTTTTATGAACAATATTTGTAATCCTCCTGCGGTATTTCTAAGCTGTAAGAAAATTATATCTTTCTTGGTATTAAATATAACTGTAAAGTAAGACAATGGAAACTTAAAAAAGAAAAACAACTAATTAAAGTATTAACCTATAAAGAATATAAGAGGCACGTAAAAAGAATTCCGTAAAAGTTATAAATTTTACATTTTAAAATAAATTATTACCTGTTTTGAAAGCATAATATAGTTTATATTTTACAGGCCAAGTAGTAATAAGTTAAGATGTAATGTTTTTAAATTGTTTTTCTTGGTTTAGAAGACATGATGCCAGTAAAGTAGGACTGTCACACGATACAAGTCGTTCCAGTAACTTGACTTCACTATCTCTTCTGTAGTTTTTATTACTTTGCTCTTCTAGAAATGATGACTCTTGGTTTCTACTAAACATTAACTGTTTCCATTTAAGATAAAATGAATGACACGTTTCTAGAAAATAAATATACACAATATTGTGACTACAACAACTAAACTTGTCACAGAATAATTGAATAATATTAATATAAGGATTTTATATTTTCATATTTTAAAACAATCTTAACGATATGCAATGATTTATTAGTTAGTAGTTATCTTTGAAGTCTGTTATCATGACATACTACATTATTATTAAAATAAATAAGGCATACTTGGTTCGTGTCCCAGAAAGGTAAGACTTTTTTCACTCTGTTTATCTTGAAGATTCAAGATAAACATATCACTTCTGTGAGATTAACAGTTTATCTCATAGAAGTAATATGTTGTCGATCCAAATTCCCTGTTATTAACTAATTTTGTATTGATTGGTCAGCTAAAAAAAATTAAGAAAAACACCTGAGCATTTAACTCATTATAATACATTTTCTCGTATACGAATTCATAAATACTTGGCCTAGTGTTTTCTATCAATTAGTTGTTTTAAGTTTTCATAGATAAAATTAATTATTATTGAACATTTACCATAAAAATAACTTAGATGACTTAGACGACCAAGGCATAGGATAAAAAAATAAAATAAAATAAAAATAACTTTACCTCGGCGGGGAATCTATCCTGGAAATATGGTTAGATTCGTATTTCAATTAACTAAATTTTACTTTTTTCGTCGAAACAATTTTCTATGCTTTGTCTTTATTTTCTTTATTATTATTTTTTTTTTTTTTAATTTTTGAAGGTTGGCCCTTCAAAATAAGACATATTTATTTTTCTGAACCTGAAAATCACATTTCGGTAAAATCGGTCCATTATAGTTTAGGCCCCTCGCGTCGCATATAGACTGTGTAGATATATTTAAAAAAAAACCAAAAAAAAAACCATTAAGGTCCAAAGGCGCTATGAAAGGAGCTCTCAAAACGTTTAAATCCGGATCAAAATTTAATTTCCGTGCCATTATTATAGGTAAGAAGTTTTAAATTCATAATAAAAGTAATATGTATTTATCTTTTTCAATTTATATTGATAAGATTATCTATTTATTTGACAAAACTCTAAAATAAACAATAAACTTTATACATTAACAGTATAAAGCCGATTTCATTTCCAGAAGAAAACTAAGTCGAGATTGAAAATAAAGAAGATAATTTTAAAAAGAAAAAAATAATTTATATTACGTTTGCTAAAAAAATGTATATTTGCTCTTTTTAATACTTTTCCCGATAAATATTAAGTGTAAAAATAACTCCTTTTTTTCCATTTGACTGAGAGGGAAGCGATATTTATGCCTACCTTAGGAAAACACATGAGAATTTAGCTCTACCGCTGAGAGCGTGGAATTTCTCGGATGCCGCTCTCTAATTTATGGTGGCCGGATAAATACCCTCAGAGTGTGTGAGTAGTGCAATATTGTGATTTATATAGCGACGCTATAAAACTGAAAATCGAAAATCTAATCCTTAGAGCGCTCTTATATCAACCAAATACCATTATTATAAATATATATATATATATATATCTATAATATAAGTGGCAATGTCCTGATTGACTGACTGACTGACTGACATAGAATCAACGCACAGCAAAATCTGCTTAACCGAGAGACTTGAAATTTTCAGGATATACTCTGTTCATATCATAGGCGTCCACTAAGAAAGGATTTTGCGAAATTTTCATTTTTGTACCCAGGGGTACGGGGTACAAATTTCAAAGTAATGAATACTCTTCATGATGCATATCGTTGAAAAGCTCTT